>JAYESA010000018.1:122516818-122841818 GCA_036927795.1 Iris macrosiphon
ACTTATAACCATTTTAGCAATTAACCAGAGTATCCTTTGCAGCTCATAATACGTTCAATGACCACCAGGTAGTCATGTTATAGATTTTAAGCATAGGTTTAGGTTTGCACTTGTAATTGAACCTACCTTTAGCCACAACAGTTGTTTTTAGTGGTTCACTTAGTTCATTCATTAAAGTAGGGTTTAATTAACTTGTGTTGTCACAACTTTATTTAATTAGCCATCCATTTCCCTTATAAAACTTGAAGGGAACTCGACACAGTTCCCACACTCAAGTACACTGATAGCTTTTATTAAAAGAATATGCTCACGCACGCATGGTTAGGTGAGCAAATAGGTTCAATTACACACACAACACACCATTTTACAGTACCCTATTCTTCTTAGCTAGTTTTTGACTTTTTCATTTGAAGATGGAGCCATTCTCGCTCCTAGAAAACATACCCTAGCCGTGAACTTGGTCACTGGCCTGTCTTCTTCTCCTCTTTCTCCTTCTCCTTCTCCTTCTCCTTCTCCTTCTTCTTAGTTAGTTGTACCATTTATTTCTAGACACATACTTTTGTTTATATTATATTTACTATTATTATTTACCAATTTCTCTGTCTTCTAGTTCTTCCTAGAGTTTTTGTAAGAGGCTTTAAGGGTGAAGGAGTTGTTACCTGAAGAAGAGACCTCGGCAGCAAGGCTCGGTCGGCGCCGGAAGTTTTGGAGCTCGGTGTGTGGTGTACGTGAGGTGGAAGAGAAGGTGGGTAGGTGTCTATGCATGTTTACACATAGCATGGCTAGGTTCAACTCAATGGTTAAGGTTATATGACTTAAACAATATTCAACGGACGCTATCACGAGGATAGATGGAAATGCACTATTTACGAGGATGTCGATCCTTCCTCTCTCTCTCTCTCTCTATATATATATATATATATATATATATATATATATAAAAAAGATATGGATATATTATTAACTAATTATAAATTCAATGATTAAGAAATTATAATTTGGTAACCCAATTATTAATGTAATTATTAAATGATAATTTTCAATCATTTATAATAATTGTTTAATCATTATTAACTATGATTTATTCTAAATAGTAATTTTTAATATCTTAATCAATGGTTGTTAATATTATGGAAAAAAAGATTTTAAAATAAAATTCTCAGATTTTATTGTTACATATAGGGTTTACTATATGGTACCCTCACCATGGAACAACCCTAATCTTGACTTCAATGACCCTAATGCCTAAAAGTATTTTCCATAATTTTTCATATTTTTGTGATATTATTTAGTTTTCTTTTAAATTAAAAATAACTTAAAAGTATTACAAAAATAAATAAAAAAGATAGATTCTCTAATAAAGAAAAAAATTAAAAATAAATAAAAGGGAATCCCTTCCCTTTCAACCAGCGACCGGAGGAAGAGAGGTGTTTTTAATGGTAGCGGAGACCCACCTATAAGTGGGACTAGGTCACACCAACGTGTGCACCCTCCCGCCATCGGATCAACCTTGTGCCCATAGTCGTGGCCTACGTGTTACTGTGACAGGTCGAGCTTGGGTTGGCCCATCACACTCAATCATCTCCCGCTGCCCCTTGGATTAGTCAAAATTAAATGATGACCATCCATTCATAGGATTTCTGTAAAAAGAAATCAGCTTTTCTGATTTTAGGTTTTTTTTAATTCTCCCCTATTTTTGAGCTGCTGCGAATTTCAGAAGTTACGAGAACTGAACGAGGCCATAAATTTTGCTCACAAAGTCTATTTAAGGTGATTATTTTTAGCAGACTTCTAAATTTTGTCTAGTTTCCAAAATATATACTTATACAGTTATGTAAAATTTATGGTCATTTTTTGCTAAATGGTGTCCCATATCAGGTTTGATCATTTGTTCCTAGGATAACTTGCTGGACTTATTTAAATTTTGAGAAATACCCCCCTCCAGCTCCCACTTTATTTATCCATATTCAGGGTGCACCCCACATTGTTTTTATAATATACAAGTTTTTTCACCTTTGACGGAAATCGTCTCTTTCTAACGATCAACTCGTTTGACTCATTTTTTTGGACGAAAATATGTCTTATTTCTCCCTCCTTGTTGCAGACCCCCGCACCCCCCCTCCTCATCGCCGTAGGCCCCTCTCCCCCCTCCACGTCGCTCGTAACCCCTCCCCCTCCTCTCCGCCACCGTCCCCCTACCCTACCCCATGCACCACCGCCCCCTCCCCGCCGCTCGCTCCCCCTCCTCGCCCCCACTCCCCCGCAGCAACAACAACAATAGCAGCGGCACGACGGCGCGTGCGAGCAGCGGCTGCGCCTACTGCTGCTGTTGGTAAGGGGATCGGGGGCATGGAAGAGGGCGATGGCGGGGAAGGGGGCTGTGGCAGGGAAGGGGGCCGGTGGGGGGAAGGAGGCCGGTGCATGGGGGGGGGGGGGGGAGGCGGAGGTGGCGGGGAGGAGAGGGGGAGCGGAAGGGGGGAGCCGCGGTGGCGACAGTCTGCCCGCGGGGGAGGGGGTGAGAGGAAAGAGGAAGAAGAAATGAGGGACATTTTGGTAAAAAAAAATGGTCAAAACAGTTGACCGTCATCACTGGACCGATTCCGTCAAAACTGGAAGAACTTGTACATTATGGAAACAATGTGGGATGCACCATTAATATGGGTAAATAAAGTGAGGGGTAAGTCAAAATTTCTCTTAAATTTTCTGTGGTTGTATATCATGTCTAATTTGTACCATAAAAATTTCAGAGTTACTTTCAAAGATTTAATAATACTAAAATTCAAAATTCTATTTCTTATGGTGTCTGGCGTAACGTTCAAGACTTTTTGTCTATACAACATTGTATGTCTTTTTGGCTAATTGTCAACCCCCCCCCCCCCCCCCCCCCCCCCCCCCCTCTCTCTTACCATAAATGGAAGGAATAATATGCTTCCGTGATTCGGTCCACTGATCTTTCGCCACCCAATCAGAACTTTTATGTCTCTCCCTGCTGAGTTTTAGAAAAATAAAATTCAAAATTCTATTTTTCTTACAAAAAATCTAGTAAAATTGTAATTTCGTTTATTTGACCAACTTTTGATAATGAATTCGTTTTGCAAATCCAGCCACAGTGCTTAAAGGTAACTACCGCGTTGTCACCTATGTTTTCGTTCGAAAAACATCTAACAATTCTCTATTGAAAGAAAACCTTTATTTGTAAAGAATCATATTACAACTTTTTCTAAGTATATAAATACACAAGAATTCTTTGAACAAAAAAATATAATTTAGGAAAGTGTAGAGATGTTGACCCGATTGGCACGTGAATGCTATGCTCTGTTAACGATCTGACGGGACTTCGGGGTGCTCTCGATTCTCAAGATGATGTTGGACAAAATGCTCTCGAAGGGGAGGACCCTCTCTCTCTCTCTCTCTCTCTCTCTCTATGTGCGTGCGTGCGCTCGCCCTTTGCATGACAATAAATTGAACTATTTGTAGCCAAGGTTAGATTCCTTCAGGAAGGCAGCTTCCAGCCACGAGAAGGCGTCCAAAGCCAACTGCACTAATGACAGTCTAATCATGCAGTCAGCCGTCATGCCATTTATGTTATTATGTCTAAACATATAATTAGACGTCGTGCATGTCTGGCACTTGTGGAGGTCATGGTATCCTCCATCGATGGGTCTGCATGTCTGCCCCATTAATGAAGACGGTGCATTAAAGCACCCGTCATCCTTCTGGCAAGCTCCAGCGACTGGAACGTTCACGCTAAAACATTGCTTCCAACGGCTAGATCATTCACACTGGAACATGGTTGCTGGAGTTTCTTGATCTTCACCACGGAGCTGTTTTTTTGCTTCTAGTAGCGGGAGCAGTTTAAAACTACTAGTTTGCCTCTAGCGGCTGGGGCTGCAGAAAGCTATTTGCTTGTTTCTTGCGGCTGGAGTTGTCATTCGACTATTTATCTTAAATGAGCCTTAAGACTTCATTGTCTGTGACCTTAGACCAATCACGTTGTTGTTGATCGCTTAAGATAGCTTCACTGACGTCCTTATGCAAGAACTGGCTCTTCTGGGAGACTCAGTTTTATGAATACAAATATTAGTATATGGACAGAAACCTATTTTGCTGCAGAAATGGGACTCCATCATAATCTATTGTCAATGCAACAACAGGATGTGGTAATCTTATTCATAAGAGTTTGCTGGTGCAGCAACTTTTATGTTCCAAAAGAAGATCCAACAGTCTGAAATCAAAATACACATCAAAACTTGTATTCTCGACGCAGAGAATAAGATCACATTTTCTCATCAATAGTTGCAAGCATTGCACGGCAGCCTAAATCATTAGCTGCTTTTTGTCACGAAGAACGCAAGAAATCATGTAAATACGTCAACAAAATCTCCATTGTAAATGTGACAGAACATACACGATATACTTAGTTAATAAGTGCGAACATTGCACAGCAATTCTAAAATCATCAATATCATCAATGATGCAAGAAAAATATTACATTGTTCCTCAATAATAATTGCAAGTGATGCACGTCAATCATTTTCGTCCTGCCATCTTTGCTTGCAAAGGTGATCCTATTTCAATCATTATCATTAGGCTATCAAACCAATCTAAGTCCACTCTGTACATCCATAGCAAAACATAAAAGAACCAAACACCAACAATCATACGAGTCCTCCATGTCATACTCATGGGATGCTACATCAGGACTATTTCGATAGGTTGGTTACGATTAGAATCAGATGAATACCACATGCATAACTTACACAAATAATGGGGACTGGAGCAGAGCATTCATTCCATTTAGAATATACAAATTCATGTTTGCATCCAAAAACAAATGAGTGCATTTCAGCATTATGTTTACAAGACAAAAGTTGTGTGTTCTGATGAAGAAAGAGAAACTCTTGAATGGTCACCACAACTACAGGCCAAGGCCTACTGTCCGGCCATCTCTTCTGCGGAGCCCAGCAGTGTATTGCTTCTCCAAGTCCATCTCGAGCTGCTCCTGCTCGGCTCGTAGGCTTCCGTCCTTCTTGTCGGGTTTGGAGATGGGTACAGTGTCGGCCTTCACACCCTACAATTGGCCATAGGTACCAAGGCAACCTCAGACTCTTAAAAGAAGTGTTAGTAAAGGGTTGAGACAGATTCTACTACTACTTCTAGTTCAGAAATAATAAACGTAAATTTTATCATTAGCTAAAAGTAATCCTTTCCATTTCTTTTCCCTCCTACTTTTGATTCAAAACAAGACGGGGGATGAAATTTACCATGAGTTTGTTAAATTTCTCCTGACGTTCATGATCAGAAAATAGCTGTAAATCCCAGCGATTGCCAGACTGTAGGGGAGAATATGAAAATAGTAGAGGCGGCAATATAGTAGTGGCGCACCAGATAAGAATGGGAAAAAGGTCAAGTCCCGTAGAATTGAAGACAATAATAACGAATGCGAGTTAAACAAGAGATGCAAAGCTTACCTCCTCTGTGGTAGTACTCTTTTTGTTACCCCACAAAAGCTTTTTCTTCTGATCTGTAGACATGTAGCTACCCCCTACAAGGTTCCTATTTACTGCAGCAATAATGAACTCATCAGATCAGGCAAATGATTGTGAGCATTGTAAGTGGCCATTCCGGATATATGAAAAGAAAAGGAAAGAACAATAGCAAGTAAAAGCAGTTTATTCGTTCACACTAGACAGCTTTCTAGCATTTGAACTTTGAAGGTCCCAAATTCTAGGGATGAACATAAAGAAGTTAGAATACTTAAATCATATAGAACACATCTATTGTGGTTTCCAAACTACCCGAAGAGGTCAATCTGTACATTTAAAATCAGCCGGTTACATCAGTTAAAAATATTGATCATGTAAATCCTACTTGTAACTTATGTGGCTAAGAATAAAAAGAAATTCAGATCCTAACATTTAACAGTCTGTTTGGTTACTGTTAATAGGAAATAGATGAATTAGAATTCAAGGACATGAACTGAAGTTTATTTACTCGAAATCTTGAGCATGTTTCTCTCTCAAAATGAAAAGATGACTATACACAATTCGAACTAAACAAACATCAATATAACTAGATTTAGAATCAAGAGATTAGTATGCAAACCAAGCACGTGAAACTCAAACTGTATATCCCATGAATTCTATCAGTTACATCGAATTATAATCCACTGCAAGCAAACAAGCCAATAGGGTGCACTTGGTATGCAATTTTTTTTTAAACTCCTGGGAAACCAAGGATTGGAAAAGAAAATGTCTGTTTCATGCCATAAATGTTTTTGCCCGGGAATATTTAATTCAAGGGAACACAATTTTCCAAAAATAATGTGGGAGATTTACCTCCCTCCAAAACATATAGTATTTCTATTTTCCATGGGAATGGAATTATTGGAGCAGTTGGCTTCGGGTCAGGTTGGTTCAGATCAGTCGGTTCGGGCCGGTTTCGTGTTCTGTTGTCAGCGGGTTCAGGTTCAGGTCGAGTTAGTGGGTCCAGAACATTGGAGATCTGTAGGATTTGGGTCGGGTTCAGATAACATTGATTAGCTATAACTAATATAAAAATAATCTTGATAACTAAAATAATATTATGTTGTGATGGGACTTTAACCCAGGTCTCTTGAGTAAGATACTAGTAAACTTACAGACTGGCAAACTTCGGATGCGAAGACAAAACCATTAAATGTATCTTAGTATAAATCAAGAATGTCTTATTTCTGGGAATTTACTTCGCTACCAAACAAATTACGGAAATGCTTTTTGGCCCACCCCTAGGGGGTGCCCGCGCCCACGTGGCCGGCAGCCATTGCATCCAACCACCCCCAACCCCTCCTCCCTCCCTCCCTCTAGCCCGGCGCGGTCACACCCTAGGGGAGGGCAACATAACAGTGTTGAACAAATTAATGCTTACTTCTGGAAATATTATATATCATATATGGGCTGTTTGCACGTAAGTCCCTCTAATGTACTATATATTTTTTAAATACGACCCCCTGAATCTGGTTAATTGCTTAAAAGTCCCGCCAAATTAAATCAAAATATAGTTATGAGTCCTACTACTATGTTGATATAAATCAAAATTTAACTTAGCCAAAGAGTTAAGCATACCAAATGACAATTTTGCCCTCATCTTCCTCCCACAATCTTTGTATCTCTCTCACATGTGTTGTAAACCTTCTCTGTCACCGCCAGAGGTAACCCTTCTGCTCTCCTCCTCCTTTGACCCTCTTGATCCTCTCTTACACAATATTCTACCATTTTCACCATGAAAACTATACAAAGGGTGACATGCAAATTAATGCTTGGACTCGTCGCCCATACGATTGTCCTACTTGTCCATGCACTATTTCTACCCCCATCAAGATAGCCAATGGATATATAAGCAGAAATTCCCCACCCATTTCCATCTCAGATATGATGAAAACAAGGACAGTATGGAGCTATATGAGTTTTTACTACTACTTTTTGGATCAATTTTCTTTGCATATGCTAGCTTGTGTGGTTGCACATGCAAATGGCAACTTGCTGTGGAATCCCCACTACATGATTTACATTGTTTTATTTTGTAATATTTCAATTTTTATGAGCATGATTATACAAGTAAATTTTCAATTGAATTATGTTTGCAAAAGTAGTGAAATGTCAGCTTGGTTTGGGTTACGATGTAATGATTTTGCTTTTTCACTAAAGATTGATGTGCTTGTTGAGTGTCGGTGATGATGTGTCGGTGATGATTTCTATCTAAGTGGTAGTGATGGCATTGATTAATTATTCATGAGAACGGTTGACTCTAGATTGAATGAATAAATGTAAAATGGGACTTCAACTGCGGAGGGTTAATGGAGAAGAGGGTCAAGAGAAGATGAATAAGAGAGACGGAATGGAACTCCATTAAATTTATATGGATATTCCTGTTTCAGCTGAGTTAGCATAACTTTATTGGTTTGTAATTTGGAGGGTATTTAAGCAATTAATAAGATTAGGGGGACTTATTTAAAAATATAGTAGATTTAAGGGTCTTATATGCAAAAAAAACATTATATATTAAACATGATAATATGAATTTTCAATGAATTTAATGACTAGGGATAAAATTTCCCAGGAATATAGAATTCCTAGCAATATAGAATAAAAATTACATACAGAATTAATTTATGAATGGTTTTAGGCCGTAACTCGTAGTTTGCATTTGATTGGAAGTTCATGTAAAACTAGAGTACAAGGACATACTATGATGCTTAGTGGAAAATTATGTCACTAATAGGATAAATATCACTTTTATGTAGTCTGTCTTACATCAGTGTATCGAATGTTCAAGAATCCAATAAATTAGAGATACTACTAATATTGTTCCATTGCACAACTACAGCAAAAAGAATCTAATATGTACTGATAAAGACATATTACTACTTTATGAAAAAAGTATCAAATCTACAAAATGTGTATTAAACTATGATGCTTCATATGAAAAGTCACTTTTCCACACTGAACAATAGCTTTTGTTACCTAGCACTAGGGGTTGTTCCAAGAGCTTACACGTAGCAATGATTTGCCTAGCACTACAAGCTTGTTTCAATAGTGTACACTTCGCAAAGATTTAGCTAGCTCTAGGTGTTGCTTCAACAGTTTACACTAGAATTTCGGAATCCTTGTGAGGAGAGAAAATTGAGGAATCCGAAGATGTCCTACCAAGCTGGGTTAGAAATCAGGGTTTAACCCCTCCAAGATCGGATTACCCTGCAAAATAGGTTCACTGGTTACAACAAAACTAATTTTTGTTTGAGAAGTGCTTGTTGTCAACTATCTAATATCTAAAAAGACTTTGTAATTACTCGGTAAGGAGAACCCTTAAGCTAGTGAAAAGCTAGAAAGTTATTGTCCCTTGTTGTGAATCCCCCAGTGCACACGTGGAAGCGACACTGAACAAATAACCTTATGACGACAAGTAAAATAGCAAGGCATAATTAACCGAACAAATAGCAAAGAACAAACTGCAAACACACGATATTTAACATGGTTTGGTCAAGATCGACCTATTCAAGAGGACAAGGGGAGAAATAGTTTATTAAATCAATAAGAGAAACCTCACAAAGGATTACACACACAATACCATAATGAGCAACCCCCTCACGAGATATCCGATGAGCTCTCTCCTCTCTTGAAGACTCCCTTAATAACCTCTTAGCAAACCCTAAGAAACTCCTTGCTCTCAAAAAGTCTCTCAAGCACTAAAGATAACAAGTCACCAGCCCTATGCACCGATAGGAGCCCTTAAAAAGGACCCAAAACCAAAATCTAAGTCAAGAGCAATTCGAACCATCGAACACAAGCCCTTAGATCTGAACCATCAATAAAATTGAGCAGAATCCGACCCGAAGACAAACCATCGACATGCTAGTGACTAAAGCTGCTGCGTGGGCCGGACGACCCACAAACCAGCTCGGGACCCACTCTCCACTCAGGCCGGGCTGGGTTTCCAGTCCCCAGACCCACGTTCGACCAAATCAAGATATATATATATATATATATATATATATTATTGCTTTCCTATGAACGGAGTTCAGTTGTAATTACCTAGACCCCATCATTTTTCTTAAGAAAAGAAAACAAAATGTTCTTCAAAAACTTATCATTTCAATTTATGTGAAAATTTTGATTTGCAGATGTTAAGGTGCAAGTAATTGTCTGAGACAAGGTAGTCAAAGGGGCAAGGCGCACTCGAGACACAAAGTTTTCATATCGCCCGAGGCGCAAGGCGGATTTAAGGCGCGCTCCCGAGCGATACGAGGTGCAAATATATATATATATATATATATATATATATATATATATATATATATGGGTAAACGAGATATGAGCCATAATGCTCATATTCCTACATGAGACATGCATATGTGGACCAATAGAAATAGAGTGTACTAGTGCACATGGGTGCACATGGGATGTGAAAGTCTATTCCTATTGGTCCACATGTGCATGGCTCATGTAGGAATATGAGCATTATGGCTCATATACCTTTTACCCAATATATATATATATATATATATATATATATATATATATATATATATATATATATTCTCTTTGAATTGAAGTTCTAAGATATTCTTCAAGTGCTTTGTAAGGATAATTCAAATTAATAGGACTTTGATTTCATCAAAAGATGAAAATGATATTAAAAAACAGTATACAAAATAAACATTATACAAAACAGTAAAAAAGTAAATAAAAAACAGTATAGAAATAACATTATACAAAACAATATAACAAAACAGAAAGAAAAAAAAGGAAAAAACAGTATAAAAATAACATTATACAAAACAATATAAGAAAACATAAGAAAACAGAGAAAAGAAAGAAAAAATAGTATAAAAATAACATTATACAAAATAGTATAAGAAATTAGAAAAAAAAATAGAAAAACAGTATACAAAAGAAAGTATTAAAGAAACAGTAAAAAAAGAGTATATAAGCTTCTTCTTTTTAATATTTTTCAGGCGCGCCTTAACCATCCCGGGCCTCGGGAAAAGGCACGTCTCAGGAAACGCGTCTCGCCTTGACTACAATGAGGCGTTGTCCCTGCGCCTAGGAGCAAGGCTCGCCGGGGGTGCGCCTTTGACTACACTGGTCTGAGACCAATCTATACAATTCTTACATTATAATAATAATGTTGTGGCCATGTAGTTTTCAATTAATTTAAACATGATATGGTCAACAAGATTCTTTGTTTCTTAATAAAAACATGGAAGTCACATCCGGCTGATAATTGTTCAATTTTTTGTTTTTAAAGTTTTATTCAACAAGTTGTTCCTTTTTTGTAGACTTCGATTGTACTCTTCTAAGTTCCAACAAATGTAGCTCTTCAATCGATCATTGAAAATATTCCGATTCACTTGTCTACTTTGAAACTAATACATGGATTTTGATGTACCTAATTTAAAAACAAAAGAGCTAGTAAAAAAAAGTTTTAGATCTTAAAAAATAGAATCTTGAATGAATTCACATCATGTGAAATCCAAATATTTGTGGTCACTTTAAGACATTTTAAAATCAAAAAAAAAATCTTTTAATATATATGACCATTACTTTGATCAATTTTTACATAAATGTTCTAGTTTTAGAAATAGAACCCAGATGAGTTTATGTCCGATTTAGATACATAATATAGAGCCCGATATATTTTACGCCAATCCAATATGAACCCTACCCATAAGGTATGACCAAACATTTAGGGTCTATTTGGTTGTCTTTTCTTGGACAACGTTTTGAGTTTAAACTCAAAAGCACTTAGAAATAATGTTTGGTTTCAAACTACTAAGAAACAACTTTCAGAAGAAAAGAAAAATTCAAAACCGAAGTTATAACTCTGCTTTCAGAAAGTAGATTAGAGTTGTTTTCGAAGAGCTCTTTTTTTTCCAAGCTCTCTTGGAACCTGAGCCTCTCTCTATCTATCCTCACACAAAGTCTTTTCTCAGTAGTTGGCCACCTCTGGCAGCCCGTTGCACTCGCAGATGTAGACGAGGTTGAGGATGTCCTTCTGGAAGCAAAACCCTGGGTCTGATCCTCGTGTCCTATGTTACCGACGCTAGTGTTCAGGAACTTGGGTCGGGGAGCGATCGCGGGGTGCCAGCCGATGGGTCCGAGATGCGGCGTCGAGTTCAGGGCTCCAGCGAGGCTGCTCTCGGGGCGATGGAGGGGTCACCGTCGACGGAACATAAGGTTATCTACCACCTACGAGTAGATCCGCGCCCATGGTCACCGCCAACGAAGGGAGAGGCGAAGAAAATCACTAATCAAGCTCTAGCCATTTGCGCGAGATCTGCGGCATCTCCAGAGACCGCGTGGGGTGTCCAGATCTGGACTGGGTTGGTTGGGACGACAGCTTCGGCGAGTCGATTCACGGCTTCGGACTGAGATAGCTACCGTATCGGAGGTCTCGGAGGCTGATACAAATGTGACGCTGAACCTATTTAGGAGAGGGAGGAATAAATGGTGATGACCGGAGAAGGTGCGTCGAACTTTAGGAGAAGAAACGGTTAAAGAGAGGAGAACTTGACACGTTTGGGAGGGGCACATTTGGACACGAACAACTGTGGACACAGTTAAATAATATATTTTCTAAAAATATTTTACCAAACAGAATCTTCAACTTTTGTTTTTTAAAACCATTTTCAGATAAAAGTAACCAAACTTAAAGTCAAAATTTTTATACTTAGAAAACAACTTTATAACTTACTTCCACAAAATTGTTTTCAGAACCAAATTTCAGAAAACATATCCAAACGAACCCTTAAGTTAACAAAAATAATTCTTAAAAAAAGTTTCCAGAAATTGTTGTTATTGTTCCTGATGATATACCAATTATGGTTACCTTTTTTTTGCAAGAAAAAAATAATATCTGAATATAAATTTTGAACACTACATAAGAAAAAAATACAACTATTGGAATCAAGTTTTTTCTCTATTTTTTCCTCCATTTCGGCGTCTACAAAATCAATTGTCAATAAAGCCTAAAGTCTAAAGCCATATCCCTTGTAAAAAAAAAAATTGACTTTTTTTACATACTAGTGTAAATTTTTCAGCTCATTTGTTTTTTTTAATCAATATTGGGCTCATAAAACCTAGGCACGTTAACAAAAAATTTAAATGGTAATTGGTTAACCCGGGCTCTGTCCGACCCGGACCCAGTCCAGACCGGCTCAACCCGGGTTTGAGATTTTGGTTCACGGCCCGGTTGACCAAGTTGTCCCAGCCCGGACATAACTCAGTCAAACCTGATCAAAATCGGACCGATTCGAGCCTGGCCCATCAAACAATACTACTCGTGAGCAACAAATTTTGCCCTCAAACTTGCTACCAATTTTTTTGAATATGATTCGCTCCTCTCCTCCCAGCCTTCTTCGATTCCTCGAACGAAACTCGTAGCACTATGTAGATGAATATGAGTCATATCCATTAAGTTTTACCTTGGCGAGTTGTTCCACTAGTAACCTATGTTGTCACAGGCGACGCCTAGGCGGCCTAGGCGTGCAGGCTAGAGAAGTCTCGCCTTGACCTGGGAAAAATTTACTTGGGTGAGGTTTTGCTCGCCTAGACGTTCGCTTAGGGTCGACCAGGAGAAAAAAAAAAAGGCCCTCCTAGGGTCGCCAATTATGCTTACTATCCTTACTTGATGTTGAATATTGGTTATTTCATATTTGTTGTTTCTTATATTATTTTTATGCTTATTGCTTATTAGTTATACTACATATTTGTTGTATGCATAAGTAATTTTTTTTGCTTAAATGAGCACCAAGTATCATAATACTCTCATCATATGACTAGCTATGTTGTACTAGCCGCTAGGCGAGGCAGCTCCAACTTTTGGTTTTCTTCCCTACAGGTACGGATTTGTTAGAACCGCAAAACTAACCAGCACAGAGTTTTGCCCAAAACTAAGTACGGCCACTGGCCACTGGCACGATCTTGATCCAGAACAAAGAAACTTGTTTCTAACACGACCTTTACCCTACAATCGAGAAACTACATCTTGACTCTACTACGATCTTTTCTACCACATCCGAGAAAATGCATCGCGAAATTTGCCTCAAGAACGACAAATCTGCATCGGACACGATCTTTGTTCTAGAACAGCAAAAATTCATTTGACACATTCTTTTCCCCGAACCACAAAATTACTAGTGACCACTGACACAATATTTACCAAAGAATCAAGAAACTGCCTTTATCACGGTCTTTTCCTCAAGAATCACGAAACTGCCTCTACCACGGTCTTTACCTCCAGAACCGAGTAACTGTTATTTGGCCTCTGACACGGCCTTCCAACCGAGAACATTTCTTCAACTATAGTACCTCAAATGGAAGTCAAGGCGGACTTGAGCTTCTCCTCCACCTTTTTCTCTGTAATGACGGCCGCTCCACATATAACTATGCATGTGTCCAACCGATACAAGTTTGGCAGCAATTTATACCCCTTTATGAACACCAGGTTGACCTTCAGTATCTTTAGTGAATCGGCTTGGCTAACAAATTTGCATTTTGTCGCGTCCAATATGTCCAGAGAAAGGAGGTTTCGTTTTAATTTTCGAACATCTCACATTTATAAGTGTCTGCACCACCTCATCGAACATCCAAAGCTTGATCTTCTCTGTGTCAATGATCTTGCAAGACGCATTGTCCTCCATGAAAACAACACCACAATTGAACTCCATAAAGGTGTTGAACCACTTCATGTTCGAACACATGATCGAGCACCCAAAGTCAAGAATCCAAGTCTCAAAGAAATTGTCCTTCCCGCTATCTACCGTAAGCACATCACACAATAATTCCCCTGCTTCCATAATAACATTGGCTTGACCTTGACTGTTTAACTAGCGCCTTCCTACCCTTATCCTCCAACCACTACTTATACTTACGATAATGCTTCTTCATGTGCCTGCCTGTCTGCATAAAAAACATTTGTAGTATCATGTCTGGATTTGGATTTCCCTTTACCGCTCGTCTTTATTCTTATTCTTTGACATTCCCCCTTTAATGCAATTAACATATCTCCTCAATTGGACTTGGCCTCTTTATAATCTTATTATTAAGAAAAGTAGTAGTCGCCTCTTCCATCTCGAAGTCCTTCCCTCCCATAAAGGATTGTTGTCACCAAATGGTCATACGACCTCGGAAGCAAAGATAGGAGCCGTAGCACTTGGTCCTCCTCCTATAACTTTACTTCAAGACACAAAAGATCATTGGCTATCTTGTTGAAGATGTTCATATGGTTACGAATTTTGGTCCCTTCCTTCGTGTGTAAAACGTACAGTTGCTCCTTGAGATACAGCTTGTTAGAAAACGACTTTATCATATATATAAGCCCTCTAGCTTCAACCATACACATGTTGCAAATGTCTCTGACATAACATTGTACATCACCTCATCCTTCAGACAAAGCTTAATCGTTTTGTGCCTTCTAATCCATGTCATTTTATGAATCCATCATATTGGAAGACTTTTTATCCTTTCATGTGACGGCCTTAAACACTCCCCCTTTCATAAGTCATAACCCTTCACTGCCACAAGGAAAAATTTCTTTCCTTTACCGTTAAATATCTCCATCTCGAACTTGATGTTATTAATCGTGTTACTTGTCAACCCGAACATCCGAAAGAAAATCGCCCTCGGACCTTAAACGAACCAACGATGTCAAGAATTCCGATCTACGAAGATAGGAAGCGGACCAATGTCGACCGTCGACCTAGATCCAAGAATTTAAAATCTCTTATGCTTCCCTTAGCTCCGATACCAATTATTGTGAATCCGAGTGCATACATAAAAGCGACACGAAACAACAATAACAATATGACGACGAGTTAAATAGCAAGAAACAATTAACTAAACTAATAGCAACAAGAACAAACCTCAAACACACAATATTTAACGTGGTTCAGTCAAAATAGACCTACTCCACAGGACAAGGGGAGATACTTTATTGAATCAATTGAGAAACCTTACAAAGGATTACACACACAATGTAATGAGCAACTCTCTTCTTATGAGATCTTCAACTAGCTCTCTCCTTCTATCTTGAAGACTCCCTTAATGGCCTCTTAGCAAACCCTAAGAAACCCCCTTCCTCTCAAAAACTCTCTCAAGCACTCGAGATAACAAGCCACCAGCCCTAGGGGTTGATAGGAGCCCTTAACTAGGACCCAAAACCAAAACCAAAACCTAAGTAAAGTCAATATGAACCATCAAAACCGAGCCAATTTGCTCACCTTGACTCCTCCCAGGCTAATCTAATTCCTCGGACGGCGCCCAAAGCACTCCAAAGATGAACACGAGCCATATCCAACACCCCTGTCCTCCAATGAGATCATAATACCCTAACCTAATAAAGTGTGAACTAAATTAATATAAATAATAAACTGAAGCGGAAGGAGATAAAAGTTATTACAATGTACATCGTGTACTTGGCTAATAAAGAGTAAAACAAGCTTGCGAAAAGAAGGGTCAGTGTCACAACTTAAAATTCAGCAATTATATGACAACAAAAGTAGAACTGAGAACAGACCTAATTCAGCAGCTTTCATTGCGGCAACTTTCGCTGCGTCAAGATCCTGAGCAGTCTCAACCTCAGGGATAGTAGCCCTGGCAGGTTTTGAAGTAACTTTCTCAGCTGCCTCCTTAACATGTTTAGAACTCAATACCTTCTCATCTGCCTCGTGTGCAATAGACTTCGAGGATAGTGGCCCTGCAAGCGAGAACGGAATAGTAAATTCAACTGCTAATATTTGGGACACATTGGATTATAATATATGAAAAGCGCTACACGAGTACTCCTAGTATACTAACAAACTAACCACCTTCTGAAAAGCCATGCTTGAGTTTTTTGGATGAATTTTGGTCCCCCGACACACTAATGGATTTATCTAAACTGCGCTCATTCTTCCTATCTCTCTCTTTGTAACCAGAACTCTTGGTGTCCTTTCTCATCTCCGACTCTGCTTCTCTGGAAGATTTTTCCTTGTGCCTATCACTTTCCCTGTCATCGTATTTCCTCTTCTCCCTCAGTGCATCAGGTTCCTTACTGTCACTCCAGAGAGTATCTTTTGAACGAATTGAATTGCGATCTCTACCTAGAGTCAAATCTTTGGCATGTCCCTTCAGTTCCTCACGGTACGATCCACGATCATTTTTATAATCAGTAGGACTACGGTGGCGATCACGTCTTTCACCTTGAGGTTCTCTATCGCTATGCCTGTCCCGCTCACCAGTACTAGTATCATCTCTGCTCAAGTCTTTATGTCTACTCTTAAATGCAGCTTTGTCAAATTCTCTGTTATCAGGTCTGTGATCCTTGTCTTTAGCCCTATGTCCTAAACTCTCAGACTTATCCTTACAGTACTTATCCCCAGTTCTCCAAGTATCTCTGTTCCTATCAGAATTGTTTTCGTGCCTTGGGTAGTCAGAACGAGTGCCAGTCCTTGATTCTCGGTCTGAGCGAAGTAGCCTCTGATAACCCCTACCTGTCTCATCAGCATGCCTGTTGTGCCCGCTAGAATCACTGTTCCTAGTATAGTCATGTGAAGTTCCATATGACTGCCTATCTGAATGTCTGTGAGAGTCGCTGCCTCTGCTGGACCAGGTATGATTGGAATTCCTTTCCAATTCCCTTCCACCATCCTTCTTCAGCCTGTCTTCAGAATACGCAGGACTACGGCTTTGATGCTGAGGACTACCTGTCAATTATCCAATAATTCCATAGATTTTTTATTAATTTACAGAAGTAACAACTTAAATATAACAATACTGACTATTTACAATAGTAAAGTAATGTGGAAGCTAAGTTTAGGTTCAAACCTTCATCCATGAAGTTACAATATATCCTTTAAGCCCTCTAAAACCAGTAGAAAACAGATAGATGACTAAAAGTAAAAAAATACTACTGTTTTTAATGATCTACTATGTTATGAGAAGAAATTTGGCCCCAACATAGATACAAACATTGAAAATGATAAAACAGATGACTGTCATTACCATTGCTCCTAAATTTGATATGCAACTAATGAAGCATAGGTCTAACAAAATTTAGTGTTCAGATCACAATGGTTAAAAAGTTATATCAATACAGGTTCGCAAACAGAATACTTTAGTAGCACCAACTCATGTTGAGCTCTTCATATTTCCAAAATGCGGCCGTATAAAAATTTTATTTGATCATTTTATAAAAATCTTGGCTCATGCTGGCAGCACACACTTCTGTTTCTGACTGCTTGAACAAGATCAGTATACTGACAAATTCTGACACGCTATAAGATACACAATCTGACTCTGGCTTTCCTACTCCAAATCAGTTGAGAAAATGTTAATAAAAAGTGGAATGATGCCGATGATTGACATGGCTAATGCCACATGATACAACAGCACCAACATGAGAGGTCATGTAGGTTGTAAGAGCGATGAGCACTAAAATAGCTCACATCCTCCTACATATGATTACCGTACAAGCAACAGACATAGGCTTTCTCCCATTAATTAATAAGTGTTTAAGGGAAAGTACAGTGATCTCCAAGGTCCTCAGGAAGGCAATTAGAATACCAAATTAATTTGAAGCCCATAAACATCGTCTTATGCCAATTATGAATTAGTAATATTTACAAAATTCTAACCACCAAATAAATAGAAATCGATACCTTTTACAATCAATTGCTTTTGTCGTGCAAAACATTGCCCTTGGTTTCAGACTTACCATAACCTCTTTTGATTACTTCTTCTATGAGATATGATTTTTGAAGTCTCCAACAAAAAACCATTTGCTATTACATGCTTTACTTTTGGATTAGCAGGCAATGCTATGGAGGCACCCATCTATAGAAAGGTAATGAAACAAGCACAATGGTATCTAATTAGATCTCCTGCATACAAAGACTGGATATTGCATAAATCACAATTACCCTCCAAAAAAGACTCATACAAAACATAGAGAAACCTCAAGAAATATAAAAGGAAACATATAGAAATAATACAAAAAGAAAAAGGAAAGAAAAGAAAAGAAAAGAAGAAAAACTTTTTTTGGAGAAAACCAGTTGCCCCATTTATTAAAGTCCCAAGGATACTACATGCCACAATTAAATATGTTGGATGTCGTCATTAAAGATGCTGGAGGTTGAGGAAGAGCACTGGAAAGGAGATGCTTGTCCAAAGAGTTCGCTTCTTGAAAGAAGAGTCATTTGGAATGAAGAAGTTGACAAGGAACTTATGAGGTCATATGGGTGTCCGGTTTCAGTTTCAGAGTGACATGGTCGGATTAGAAAACACTAATTTCTAAACCACTTAAATTCTAGTTCTAACCCTTTTCAGATTCATGTGAACCTGATAATTTTAGTATGTATCGAATCGCTCAAGCGATATAGAAAGTGTATCATAAGTAAGCAATTCGCTCTTATTCGTCACAAGAATTACATAGTTTTGTAGGTTGTATTCATATTGCATCAGAAGCTACAGAGCATGTATCATTAAATACTAACAGAGTAGGCTCTTTCCAGAGGTGAAAGTTGATTTTTCTTCCTATTTGACCCAAAACCGATCACTCTAGCCGTTAGCCAGCTAAGAGACTTTGTACCCCAATAATAAGCATAGCAGAAACTAGAACGTTAAAATGGAAGTGTGGAAAAGTGGAACACGTTGAAAGATTGGATGGCAAATGAGTGTATTATGGGAATTTGGAAATGGAGTCGAAAAGTACATGATGAGACCATCATTTCATGTGGTTTGGGCATGTCATACAAAGACCAATAGATGCAAATTTTAGGAGTAATAAGATTAAAGGAACTGTTAAAACTAGGGATCAGCCTAAACAAACCTGGATGGAGGTTGTAAAGAAGGATATGCGTTTTGATAATGTTATAGAAGACATGGCCCTAGACAGAGCTGAATGGAAGAAAAGGATTCACACACACACTCTTTTGGAGATAATTAATCTTTTAAAGAAGCAAGCACCAAAGCACAACAATTAACAGGGAGATCTCCTACATTTGGGTCCAGTTTGAGATCCATAGAACTTAGGTGTCATTTCAATTACATGATAGCATTCAAACAATGTTAAATACTTGCAAGAAAGTGGGGGAAAAAATGTATATATGTCGATAATCACTTGAACAAACCTGTAAAGGTTCAAGACCAAAATATTCAAAGGACATGATGCTTATTGCTCAGCTTGTTAAGATATAGGAAACGTGGTTGCTGAAACTCATTTTCTATTGAAATATGTCGTATGTTCACAAAAAACTTTCATGACACCTTGAAATATTACCAAATAACTTTCACGACACCTTGAAATATGTATGGCCAAAGCAGTGAAGCACTAAAAGCAACAAGCACTAAAAGCAACAAGCACAATAAGCATCATTATCTCATTTGACGTCAAGGATCCAGGTACATTCTTTTAAATTGTATAGTAGTGCATATCAACCAGTATCTAAAGCAGGAAAACTGTCGTGAACTGTTGACAGTAAATTAAAGGAAAAAAATTAGAATTTACAAAATAAACCTTCTGATGCAGAGGAGTCTGATCCACCAACGGGGGTATGACGGCGATATTTCCTATTAGCTGCATCTTGTGAGGGTTTAAGGAACGACGGCCTCACATCTGATTTATCAGGTGACTGTTTTGGTGATGGATGATCCATGAAACAAAACCTAATATTTGACAATTGATACACCGTTAGTTAGACAGATGAAATCCTAGTATGGAATCCACATATACTTGATATCTAGAACCAGCAGAATTTAGAAGTACAACCAAAATCTCAGAATAATAAAGATCAAAGGCCGCTAACCACTTGAATAGCCATCAAGATCACAATAGGCATAGCATCCAAAATTTTATTATCTTATACATGCTACACAGTACACACAATAGGGTTGAGGGATACTTGTCAGTTAACAGTTATATAATTGTAGTACTTCCACATAACAATAAGGGTGCGCAACTTTAAGTTTGAACACTGTTCCAAAGAGTCTCTGAGGGTCTGCTTGGATTGAGGGTAAAGAGAGTTAAGGTAAGGGGGGCGGGGGGATTCTACTTGGTTTGAGGATGGAGGTTTAGGAAGGGGAGTCATAGAAGGTTAAGTGATGGTTTGTTTGGCCTTCTTTTGTTCATATTTTAACCTGGAAATCGGGAGGTTAACAAGGGGAAGCGAGGGTTTTGTTTAAGAAGTCATAAATATCCCTTTTTGCCCTATAAAATATCTTGACCTTCTCCTCAATTTTTTTTTGCTTCCAACTTGCTGCTCTGTCTTCCTAGCTTTCAACATGTTGTCATCCAAGTGCGTATCTCTTCTCTCTTTCTCTTGTTACTCATCGTCATGGTTCTAAATTGCGGCCTAGGCGGCCGCCTAGGAAGCGCCTAGGCGCTAGGCGGCCTCTTCGGCCATGAAATTTAAAAAAAAACTCGTCAAAGATTGTGCGGCTACGGCGGGTGGTGGTGGTGGTGATGCTAGTTGTGGTGGTGGTGGTGGTGGTGCTAGGAGGAGAGGAGAGGAGGGCAGGGGAGGAGAGAAGAGGTGACGTTGCCCCTCCCCCCCCTCTCTCTCTCTCTCTCTCTCCTCCCATTATAGTTAGGGTAGATAAAAAAAATGTGTGCAAGACTCGAACCACAGACACCCCCCCAAATGTGCAGTCTTATAACCCTCCCCCGCTAGCCAAATGGTCAAATATGATTTGTGTTTTAGTTAACTATACACAATATATATGGAAGTAATATATACATAATAAAGAATAAAAAAATCAATACGCCGCCTAGGCGGTCTAGGCGTTAGGTGCCCCTTTGGTGCACCGAACCCGCCTAGTAAAATTTATAACATTGCTCACCATTGAAAATTATAAGAAAGAAAAAATCTCCAATCAAATCTAATTTTATGACGATATTTTGACAAATTTTAATTAAAAACCCAATCAAATCTAATTATATACCATATGTAATAAGGATATTTTGGTAACTATTGTATTTTTATTAATTCTCTTCCTACTCAAAATCTCCAATCCAAACAAGAGTTATAAACACGCCCCACTTAACTATCCCTCCAGGCCAAGCAAGGTTATATGTATTGACTCCCTCCCCCTCACTTAACTTCCCTTCAGTTAACCCTACTTAACTCTATTTTTTTTCTTAATCCAAGCAGACCCTGAAGGTAGTACAAATTCCATTTTGTAGGTTTGCTATCGCTTGGTCGCCATTATAGCACATAAACTAGTTCAAAGTGTCAAAAGAAGACAATCATATTAGAGGAGTTGCCCTAGATTTTTGCATAAAATTACTAGTCCATGATATATTATCGTAGTTGGTAAGACTTGACAATCTGAGAATCATAATGTGCATTTATGCAAGGATAATTCATGGACAAATTTGAATGGTTATTTGGTAACTAGGAAGTAATTGTGTTAGATACTGAGTCCTTTAAATCCTTTTCATCATCAATTTCAGGTCTTCCTCGCAGCTTAGGGATTCTCCCTTGTTATCAAGTATTGATTATCTAAAATTTGATAGGGCGTTGAAATTTAATATAAGATGTATGTCACAAACTTGATATTTACTTTTGTAAATTGATTTCTCATTTCCGTTAATTAATTATTGGGTTTCAGATTCGGATGAGGTCATATCCAAAGATTCCAAACCTTGAACATTAATGGCAGTTTTGATTCCATTTACATTCATCCGGAACATAATGTAGGAGCCAAACAGTTTTGTCTTTTGGGTAGACGTTTGCTCCAACGTACCATTCTTTGGGGGGTCAAATCGGCATTTTCGGAATGCTAGCCCATGAGCATTCCAGAAACGAACGTTTGAGCAAACACGCATTCCCCGAACTACAATCCAAACTAAGCCGAAGGATTTATGTTTACTTTTAAAATCCAAACCCTACAATTCTAATAATGGATTGGATTATCGTGTTATTGGATACCATGGACAACCTTATACACAACCACGATAACAGTTCAGTGCCCAGTTACTCAACTATCACACGTTCAGTTATTAAAGCATGTATGCTTATGTTTCCCAGTGTTAAGTCCAACCATGGGCGGATCCACCAGAAGCTGAGGATGAGCGGCTGCTCCTGTAAGCTTTTGGTTTCTTGTTGTTAATTGTCCTATTGTTTACTTAGTTTCATTACAAATTCATTAACAAATGGCGGTCTACTTGGTAATGGATGATGTTACAAGTAAGAGGTCTTAAGTTCAACACTCACAAACCACATTATGATGGTTTATAATTATTTTTCATTTTTTATGAATTTTATATATGTCCTCTTAAACATATCAGTTAATATATTTTCGCTCCCCCTAAAAGAATTTCTACATCCACTGCTAGGTCCAATCATAGTAGTTACCAACGAATCTTCTTTTGTATAGGTAACACACTCTATAGTGTAAAGATATCATTCTTACATACACCTAGAAGACATCTAATGCTACTGCATTATACATATGCACATGATCAATCCTTTATTTATGCATTGACACGTGCAAAAAAAACTAAAATTGGATTGATCTTAACCTACCAAACTAATTTTTGAAAACAAATCCTTATTTATTATTTAAAAAAAGAATAGAGAAACTTTTATGTTTTCATATGGAAGTTCAAAACTTAATAGCAAGAAGGGGGTTTGGGGGCGGGGGCAGGGGCGGGGACGGGATCGGAGGAGAACGACTACTTAGAAGAGTTTAAAGTTTGGAGCGTGATGGGAGCGTACACTAATTAAAATTTACGTTTATTAATTATTAGAATTTATAAAGTTAAGTTCAAAATTACAGAGAGATCATTTGCATGGTAATTTTTACGATGTCAAGGAAAGAATTCCTTAGTTTCTTGTTACTTTGATGAACTATATTAAATATTCTCCACTTTCTTCCCAAAATTTGTCCTCTTTTAAAATTCTGATCTTGTAATGGAATGCGTTCATATTGTCAAGAAAATGCACTTCAGTCGGAGAGAAAATAAACTCCTATCGTCAGGAAAACGAACTCTCGTTGTTAGAAAAAAGAGATCCCCAGTAACAACCGCCAAATCAAGGTTTACTAAAATTTGTTGGCCTCCTAGGATTTTATGGCTTCTAGGGTCCAAAATCAGCACATTTGAAGACACTCATCATGAAATTTCATGAATTACACAAAAATAGCATATTGGTCATGAGAATTAGTAGGCACCCACGAAAAATCTACAAATATTCATCTCTAAGCCATTTTTTTCTATTTTAATATTTCATATACGAATTAGTAGACACCCAAGGAAAACGGTGTTTTGAATCTTACCAAATTAATTGTCCGCAACAAATCATGAAACTTTACAAACAGATGAACTTTTTTTATGTTTTTCTTATGGAAATCTACAATATTACATTCGAAACCAGCACGTCGAAGGAACCTGTGTCGTTAAATTTAATGAATTACACAAAAATATCACATTGGGTCACCCAAACAACTAGGCTTATACCTTTAATTATCTACACGGCAGCATATTAAGGGTCAATTATTTAGAAAATACAGACACGGTGACACGGACGCTTCTCTGGTGTGTCCTAGCGTATTTCTGGGTGTCCTTGACGTTTCAATACGTGTCCAATGCGACAGGGATACGGAACCGATACTTCTGGATTAGCTCATTACAAAACAAATAGATCTACGAATTGTAAAGAATCATCATATGGAGAAAAAAAATCTACAAGAAAAGAAATTATTGCAACGGAATTTCGCAAGAAAAAATGAAAATTTTACCGAGCGTTGACCGGAGATGGAGGAGACTGGAGTTGCCCGGGGGGGGGGGGGGGGGGGGGGGGGGGGGGTGAGAGAAATTAGGGCAGGGGGGTTGGGAAATGGGGGACTTTAGATTTTGTTAAAACGGGTTAACGGGTATTAATTTAACGTACTAGTTCCAGGCTTTGATTTTTTTTTTTTGGCTAAATTTCAGTATGATGCCCCCAACTATTCTAAATGTTCAACTTGATATTCTAAACTTTCAAAATGTGCAACTTAATATCTGAAATATTTTTTTCCAAAAATGTCTTCACCCTCTCCCCCCCAGAGAGGGAGGGGGGAGGGGGAACGGCAGGAGAGGGAGGGGAAGGGGTAGTCGGCTGGAGAGGGAGGGAGGAGGCTGGTGAGGGAGGGGGGAGGGGTAGTTTAGGTTTTTTTTTTTTTGTATTAAGTTGTAAAGTTTTAATAGTTGAGGGTATCAAGTTATTGAGTAAAAAAGTTTAGGGTATCAAGTTGAACATTTAAAATAGTTGAGGGTATCAAAGTAAAATTTAGCCTTTTTTTTTTACTCCTACCATTTATTGAGGAAGAATTCGTTTTCTGTATATTCGAATCCCGAACCACCTAACTAGAAACGTTATGTCTCCACTAACCACTAGAACTATAAGTTCTTGTTAATGGAAGGAATAATCTGATGTAGTAGTTCCTTAAGACTTTGATAAGTTCTTGTTACCGAAGGAGAAAAAAGACAAAAATATCCTCCAATAAACAATCCCAAACGTAGCCTAAGGTTCAGTTTGTTGTGATTTTTGCTTTTAAAATCTGGCAACAAAACCAACTTTTGACGGCAAATGGAATATTGTTGTCAAAAGGTAAATTGAACCAACTTTTTAAAAAGTTTTGTGATAAGTTGTTGTTACCAAACAGTCTTTGTACAAAAATAAGCAATCTTAACCCCAGACGAGTGGTCGAATCATGTGCATAACTTGAGTGATGAAAACGTGATCAACTTGAACCATTTCAATATCTTCAAATCAAAATGTTTATTGACAATGACTTGTCGTTAGAAATATGTATGAAGTATAGTATCTTTGTTTGTTTTATCTTGCTGATTTTACGTGCTAATTATTGTCTATTTATCCAGTTTTGTCTTTATTATCATGTATCTTATTAATAGCTTAATCATAAGTCTAATGTAATTAATCAATATTATTCCCTAACCATATATTTGAGTTTTGGTTACTATTAGTTTCTTTTTCCTCTTTTTTATCATCTTCCTCTAATATAATACAACCATAACATTTACCATTGCCATCCACCATCACCAGCATCCTAAAAAATCCATAACAATATAAATAGAGGAACAATCAGTTTTAAAGAGGTTGATGAACTAGGGGATAGATTTGGGATTTTGAATAGAGTGAAGAAATAGAGTGAAGAATGTAGCAACTTTGTAGAAGTTGTATTCTCACTAGAGGAGTGTCGAGAGATCTAGAAAGTAGTAATTGAATCTAAAGTATAATTATTTGAAAATCAAGGGTGGTCAATTACAAAGTTGAGGTAAGAAGCATAGTTTTATAGGGATGATGTCATGATCCACTCTCAAATAATTGGGTAGGAGTACGTGAGTGCATCCAGCCTACATCATGGTATTGACGATAGTACGCTATGTATTATTGTATGTCACAATATCATTTTATTACTCACATCTACATATCTATTTATTATCTAAAATATATCAAGAATGAAGAAAGGCTCGAAAAGCATATGACAAAAAAATATGCACTTCAAACTATAAGACACCAGAAGATAGTGTAGGACTGTGACCTCGATCTCAAATATGAAGATCTGTAGACTATAGTGAATAGTCTAATATGTAGGTTAGATATCCAGTCAGGATTGGGACAATTATATAGTAACCAACAATAACTACACATATGAAGTATATATGTACATGTAGCATCATGAATAGTAAAATGTTCATGTCAACATATGTGTATAACATAAAGATGGTATAGCTAGCATGCATAATAAGAGTCATGATCAAACATATATAGTACTAGTTGATAACATGAAAGTAATGAGACGAACAAGTTGTTCAACCTTAACTTGAGATGAAGATTGAACTTAATAAAATTATAGAAACTATAAAGAAGTACTACAAAGCTAAGAAGAGAGTTTACAATAAAACTTCTATAAGTATAGTTATGGGTGTAACGACCCATTTCGCTCAAGCGGAGAGCCGATTCAAATGACGCAAGTGCTAATAAAGAATACAACGCACCTAGCTCAGTGAGAAGAATCGCATGAGGCATGCTCGGAGTATCGCTCGACTGAGACGAATTAGCGCTAAGGTGGGTGGCTACGATGAACTTGTCTTTGCTTAGCCTGCACATATAAAATATGGACGATACATGCTAGTCGCTAGGTGAATCACCCCTTGCATACTAATAAAGAATACAACGCACTTAGCTAAGGGAATAATCTCATCTTGTATTGCTTGTGTTAGAACATGAAAATAAAACTTGGCTTATAATTGGGCCCTCACATGCTACCTTAGCTTCATGCTAGTAGACTCCGCTAATGCTTCGAGTAGATTATTATATACTCTTCGTAGTATACTGCTTCACATGTTTATACGGCTCGTCTCATAGATTATGTCGTCCGATATTCCCATGTATGGTTTCACTCCTCGCACTACCCCTTAGACTCGTGCTAACGTAAAGGCTTATGTTCTAAAGTAGACTATACCGCAAAATTTCTTATGCTTATGTTCAACATTGTTTCAATACTTGCTTGCTTTACATATTCACTATTCTCATTACTTAAATTCATGCCTCGACCCTATAACACTATCTATGTCTTGCATCCATCTAGTCTAGCCAGAAGACTATCAAATAGTCGTTCTATGAAAGTATGAATCTGAAAGTATTCAGGACCGTTATGTCACCAAGGCATTTTTTGAACTAAGTGATTGCATCATGTCAAGTAAAGCAAGAATCATAACTCGTGGAGCAATACTCGTGCAGAACAAGAATCAAGAATTATCATGTCATGTCGTGAATCCCGTGAATCCGAGACCCTGGACTTGCATGTCGCAGAAAACTTGTGCACAAGGTATATTCAAGCTGTTCCTACAGACGGTCTCCGGGGCACTAGGGCAGATCCGATCTGGACAAAACATCGTATTAGTCTTCGTGTTTCCGGCAGGATGGCATGTAGCGCCTCGAGTACCTTTCGTTGCACGCCATTCTCGCTCTAAGACTAAGTAGTCTCGTATTTCGGGCAGGATGGCTTGTGATGCCTCGTGTTCTTTGAG
This sequence comes from Iris macrosiphon, assembly GCA_036927795.1. Classification (NCBI taxonomy): domain Eukaryota; kingdom Viridiplantae; phylum Streptophyta; class Magnoliopsida; order Asparagales; family Iridaceae; genus Iris; species Iris macrosiphon. The sequence goes on from JAYESA010000018.1 coordinate 122,544,371, forward strand.
TCATATACCATTTTCGCTCAAGACTACATCGTGGTCCTTTATGGCTATGCCAGTGACAACAATTCATATAGACTAATTTATCCTCTCTTAACGGCAATCCGCGTGCGAGGTATTGCATCGTGCCTAGTAATCTGGAATACCTGAACGGGTATGAGTATTAGACATATGTGCACACTTGTACATATTTGAGCACTTGATCTATCTTCTGCAATATGTCTAATAATTCGTGTAACTCGTGCACCTGGGTCAGAATCAATGCCCATGACACTCGTGTTTGCTTATGCAATTTTTCTTGGATTTCATTATATATACTCGTTTTTGGTCTAACTTGGTTTACCTTGGACAGAAAATGATGAATGGTAAGTTGGTAAGTATCGTCGTGTTATTCTTATATCGCACAACGTACTGCTACACGAGTTAGGCTTTACATCTTTGTCATAAAACTGATCATAAGGCAAGACTAGAAAGACAACTTAATATGGTGCACGGAACCTATATAACATGTTTGGATTTGTCGAGCGGGCGAGAAGCCTCCCCACCAGTGCATTCATGTACTGATAACCCACCAGATTGCTTGCAGGGTGCGGGAGAACCTCGTTAGGTGCAAAAACTCCTTCGTGTGAGCTAAGGCATGGAGTTTTCTCTGGAGCCTTGGAACGTTACGTCCGGAGCTGAAGCGCATATACAAGACATAATGTTGGAACATCGTCTATGTATCATTCCATAAGTATAGCCACTTGGCACACCTTTATTGTTTCGAGAGAGAGGACTTGAGCGACTTATAATCTCGGCCTAGCACCGCTTGTAATATTGCTTGATTATCAATAAAGTGATTGTTTTTGTGTCATACTTGTGTTCATTCAATACTTCTGCTATGACGACTCTGTAAACTTGTTACCAATCGCTTATTCGGTTCTTATTCTGCTACATTCGGACTATCTGTGCGACTCTGTAGCTTAGCTATTTCATCGCTTGTTCGGATCATGGCCTTGCGCGGGCATAACTTATGCTCGTGCAGCATCATGTCCTGATGGGAATGATCGTCCTGCCGGAGTGCTGGCACGGTGATTCACACCTAGCGGGGACAGCCAATCCTGCGGGAGATCCGGGCGTGACATATTAGTATCAGAGCACGGCTTTACGTCCTTGGACTTCTTATCGATTCTCTTAGTTTCGAAAGCTCGTTCGTGGATTATGTACATACGCTCTCTCTCTCGTTGTCCCATTGGGATCTTCCATATAATGAGTCTAAATATTTTTGAAAGTGCATGTGAATGATATAATTTGCTTGAACGAGATAGTTATGCAAAGGCCTTTATGCCAAACTGTGTCAGACTTTGTGGGAATAGACTCGTACATGATATTCGCAAGTTATGTACGAATCCGAATACCTATACGTGATTACCAAGCGGGTTAGTGTATGAGATAGAATATTGTTTGAATGGATAGTTATGCACACAGCCTTTCGGCTAAGTTGTGTTGAGTATCGCGCGCCAAGACCCTTTGGTGCAAGAAAAGTTTGCGAGCAAGATTGGAATATCGTTCAAATGAGGATAAGTCAGACTTAGAATGGCAACTGATAGAAACATTATCAGTTTATCGCTAAGGCAAATATAGAGGATCGTGCTTGGATTTTAAGAAATAGCTCGGACGGTATTTCGTGTCGGCAAATACAAATCAAATATGATTTACTTGGATGAATATCAACAGGGGTATATACAAGACTAAGAATTATCAAGGCGACGCTTAGGTATCGTGCAGGAATTCTAAGGAACAACTCGGTGGATATGTGAGCGAGTGATGCAAACACGATTGAGGATTTATTTGGATGACTCAATTCCTGAGTGGTGTATAAATTATTTTGAAAATATTTGAGCGAATTTGAAGGTCTCATGCGATAGTTGGTTTAAACGATTGAGAATGTATTGAACAAGTGATAAGGCTTATATCGAATAGGGATTCAAGGTAATGGAATCAATATCTTGGTCGAAAAAACTTAGTAGATCCTACAAGCAATTTTGAATGGAGTCAAACAGATTAAAACTTGAGTTTGAGATAGAATAATCATGGATGCGATCGGAGTTAGTATATTTGGAATAATGGCGTGAACGAATTATAGCGCGCATGAGAAATTTGGATTAAGTAGGATATCGCTTGATAGACTCTAGCTTGAGTACTAATATTATGGTTTCAAATTTGGAAGACTTGATATGGTATCAATAGTTGAAAGATAGCATAGATTGATGCAAGTTAGCAAATATTGCGGTTCGATGATTGAGGTAAGCGATAAAGGATTTGATCTTGAATTTGGATGAACTATCTTGAATCTAGTTCAAAAAATAACCCTCGACATCAGACCTAGATGAGAACGATTATCCCACGGGAGCACTAGCGTGGTAATTTTATGTTCAACAGGGATAATCGAACTTACGGGAACATGTCTGATAATTATTCAGACGAACTCGATAATGTATCGAAAGTGAATAGACTTTATCTTAGGATTTGAACTTAGTTATTTGAAGAATGCTAGAAGTAGACTACGGATTGATCGAACGGTAACATTGAAGTTGGACGTTTTGGCTAGACAAATTATGATAACGGCATGAACGGTTATTAGATGAACATGACTTGGTAGATTAATATATAACTTGGATGAAACAAAGTATAACGGTAAGGTGTCTGTTCGTTCGATGATAACCATAACGTTTGACGTTCTTGTTTTATGCAAGCCAACTCCATGCTCGTACATGTATCACGTCCGGATTAGGACGATTATCCTGCGGGAGCATTGGCATGGTGATCTCACGTCCAACGGAGATGATTGAACTTGCGGGAGACCCGAGCGTGATAATTGAAGGATCCTTTTGACTTATGGTTCGACACGATAAGACGAGTTTCAGGATATAAATGAATCTAAGTGATTTGAGGAGGAGTTAGTCTAGAATATGAAGTAAGTTATACTCGATGGTTTTGTGAACTATGCGTGAATCAAGTTGGACGACTTATAGTTTATGATTGAGATCGAAGATTTAGAATATGATCGTGGCTTGGTGGTCTAGACTTAGAAAAGAATTGATAGGTAAATTCTATCAAACGTAATGGAGGAGATAGACTATGCAAATCGCTAGGTTTGACCTACGACGTGGATATATCATAGATTCGATTGAACGAACGTGTCTTAGAAACAGTTTTGCTAAACAGACTCGGATTATGTGCAACAAACAGTTGATGTAGATAGGATTATCTGTTATCGATGTTTAAAAATCTGAGTGAAACGAGATTGGGTAGAATATCCTGTATGAAAGAACAATGGTTTGACCTTAAAAATTAGGGCGAGCATCATGCGATAAATTTGCACGATAAGTCATGAGCATGAACTATACCTATGATCTTGTGAGCTATCCTAGTAATTAGGCAGACGATCCGGTGCCGAGTGAAAGAACTTGTGTGACCGAATTTAGAGTATTGCTTGAGCAAGACATAGAACTGGGATAGCAAGACTTAGAGTTAGACTTAGAACGGTAAGTGTGTGCTATGTTTGACACAAACAGAATGAACGATAGGACATGGACACTAGTCAGTAGATCGGATAGATCGTGCTTGATGGTAGTGCAATGCTTAATTTTTTGGATTGTAGAATAACTTGGATTTTGATTGACCCCATTGGAGGTATCATTGTGATTTGTAAGACGAGAACCCTTGAAATTTTTGCGAGTAGCTTGTCCGAATTCACTATCGCTAAGTTTGGTTGAATGCATATGTTTGAGGGACGCCTTGAACATGTGCACGATCCAAAACTTAGTGATATGTTGAACTCGAGTGCAAAGACTTCGTTATTGCTAAGTTGGTTGACATGCATATGTTTGAAGGACGCCTTGAATATGTGCATGATCCAGACTCACGATATGTTGATCTCGAATGCTAATGCAAGTGAATATATTAGATTACATGGACGAGTATAACGATTTGAATAAGTTTGCCTCAGCCTTAGATCGTCATTCAAGATGGATTATACCGTACCCCACGTTAAGCGATATATGTTTTGCGCTAAGGCGTAGTAGAAACCGAGTCAGAGCTTGGATTAAATGATAGAGTTATTCAATGAGACAGACCCAGTATACACGCGACATAAATTATTATGCTTGAGATAGATTTGATAGTATACGATAGAACGGTTTTGGCTCAGGAAGTCTCGAGGACGAGACTTGTTCTGAGTGGTGTATAATGTAACGACCCATTTTGCTCAAGCGGAGAGCCGATTCAAACGGCGCAAGTGCGATGATCCGACCCGCTTTGCTCAGTGAGAAGACTCGCATGAGGCAAATGATTTCAAACTTGGCCCTTTAGGAGTTCAGACTTAGACTTTCAAAGGCACGCTCAGAGTATCGCTCGACCGAGGCAAATTATCGCTAAGGTGGATGGCTACGATGAACTTGTCTTTTTTTAGCCTACACACATAAAATATGGACGATACATGCTAGTCGCTAGGTAAATCACCCATTGTATGCTAATAAAGAATACAACACACCTAGATAAGAAAATAATCTCATCTTGTATTGCTTGTGTTAGAACATGAAAATGAAACTTGGCTTATAGTTCGACCCTCACATGCTACCTTAGCTTCGTGCTAGTAGACTCCGTTAATGCTTTGAGTAGATCATTATATACTCTTCGTAGTACACTGCTTCACATGTTTATATGGCTCGTCTCATAGATTATGCCCCCAGATATGCCCCTGTACGGTTTTACTGTTCGTACTACCCCTTAGACCCGTGCTAACGTAAAGGCTTATTAGACTATACTACAAGTTTTCTTATGCTTATATTCAACATTGTTTCAATGCTTGTCTACTTTACATATTAGCTATGCTCATTACTTAAATGCTTGACTCGACCCTATAACACTATCCATGTCTTACATTCATTTAGTCTAGCCAGAAGACTATCAAATAGTCGTTCTATGCAAGTACGAACCTGAAAGTATTCGGGATCGTTAGGTCATCAAGGCATTTTCTGAACTAAGGGATTGTATCATGTCAAGTAAAGCAATAATCACAGCTCGTGGAATAATACTCGTGCAAAACAAGAATCAAGAATTATTATGTCCTGTCGTGAATTCCGTGAATTTGAGACCCTAGACTTGTATGTCGTGGACAACTTATGCACAAGGTATATTCAATATGTTCCTGCGGACGGTCTCCGGGGCACTAGGGCCGATCCAATCCGAATGGAATATCGTGTTAGTCTTCGTGTTTCAGGCAGGATGTCATGTAGCACCTCATGTACCTTTCGTTGCACGTCATTCTCTCTCTAAGACTAAGTAGTCTGGTATTTCGGGCAGGACGGCTTATGATGCCTCGTGTTCTTTGAGTTGCATACCATTCTCACTCAAGACTACATCGTGGTCCTGTATGGATATGCCAGCGACAACCGTTCATATAGACTAAGTCGTCCTCACTTAGCGACAATCTGTGTGCGAGGCATTGCATCGTGCCTAGTAATCTAGAACACCTGATCTAGTATGAGTATTTGATATCTGTGCATACTTTTACATATTTGAGCACTTGATCTATCTTCTGTAACACGTCTAATAATCCGTGTAACTCGTGCACCTGAGTCAGAATCAATGCCCGTGACACTCGTGTTTGCTTATGCAATTTCCCTTGGGTTTTATTATATATACTCGTGCTGGTCTAACTTGGTTTACCTTGGACAGGGAAGGACGAATGGTAAGTTGGTGAGTATTGTCGTGTTACTCTTATATCGCACGGCGTACTGCCACACAAGTTAGGCTTTACATCTTTGCCATAAAATAGCTCCTAAGACAAGACAAGAAAGACAACTTAATATGGTGCACGGAACCTATATAACGTTTTTGGATTTATCGAGCGGACGAGAAGCCTCCCCACCAGTGCATTCATGTACTGATAACGCACCATATTGCTTGCAGGGTGCGGGAGAACCTAGTTCGATACGGAAATACCTTCGTATGAGCTAAGGTATGGAGTTTGCTCTGGAGCCTTAGAATGTTGCGTCCGGAGCTGAAGCACATATACAAGATATAATGTTGGAATATCGCCTATGTATCATTCCACAATTGTAGCCACTTGGCACGCCTTTATTGTTTCGTAAGAGAGGACTTGATCGACTTGTAATCTTGGCCTAGCGCCGCTTGTAATATTGCTTGATTATTAATAAAGATCTTTTTTGTGTCATACTTGTGTTCATTCAATGCTTCTACTGTGACGACTCTGGGAACTTGTTACCAATCGTCTGTTCGGTTCTTATTCCGCTGTATTCGGACTATCTGTGCGACTCTATGGCTTAGCTATTTTATTGTCTGTTCGGATCATGGCATTGCGCGGGTGCATCTTGTGCTTGCACGATATCACGTCCTGATGGGAACGATCATCCTACGGGAGCACTTGCACAGTAATTCGCGCCTAGCGGGGATGGCCAATCCTGCAGGATATTAGGGCGTGACAATGGGGAAGTGTGTCGAGGGAAGTGCAACCACTTTGTTCCGTTGATAATAAGATGATAGGATTTGAGACTTCTTATACCTTGTTTGGAAGGTAACAACTGATGGATTATTCAGTGTCGTCTTTGACGATACCTGCGTGGGACTTACTTAGTCACGAGCGATATTTTAGGGAGTCGAACTCCTTAAAATTAGTCTTGCAAGCTGTTTCCATGCCCCAATCACAAAAAAAATATCACCAGAATACGTGACAACAACCAGCTATGTACCAAGTGGACTTTAGTCCAACTCAATACGTATACATTGTCCAAGGTCGAAAGTTCTAATTACCCAACTATAACCAAACTAGCAATACTAATCTCAATCTACTGAAACACAACTATCATAATTAGATATAATGTATTAATGTTGGCCACCGAGTATTACACCTGTCCGAACAAGCCCGAGAAGTACAACTGGATTTACAAATACTAGGTTATAATAGCTGAGTAACAACATAATAAATATAACTATGAAGGATACATAATACAAGCATACTTAACAATACATGAATCTGAGAGGAGAAACAATAACAATTTTGAGAGGTAATCTCTGTATAATCCTGCTTACCTAACCTAGAAGGAAACCAGATCTATAGAGGGATGTATCAAGATACATAAAAATATGTCATAATGTAAATTGAATAATAACTAATAATAGTAAGCAATATAAGTACTACTTTTTCAGAGGGAATATTTTTGTAATTTTGCATGTTGTTAAATTTTTATATATTAGTGATTGCCTAGAATTAAATTAGTGGTTAGTGGTTAGCTTGTTGGTTAGATTTGGTGCTAGTAAAACTAGGTGGACCAAACTAAACTTGACATGACCATTGATTTAAGTAATTTATTAATTTTGGTTGACTCACTAATTAGGGAGAATGAATTAATAATCCATTTCTATAAAATTAGAACTTTCCTTTAGTTAGACCCTGTCACGCCTCGATCCCGAAAAGGGTCAATCGTCCTCGCTGGAGCGTGATGCCGTGCGAGCCTGTAGTTGCGCTCGCACAAGGCAAGGACGTGCAGTGATAGGAACCCATTTTAAAACACAATTTAGAAAACACATTCACAGATGATTGAACACAAGTGTAGGAAGAAACATGCTTTTTCATTGATAATTCAAAGTAATTTACATAGAGTTTACATTGATGCGCCTCCTCGGCTACTTGAATTGCATTACAAAAGATAACTCAAAATGCAGGGCGCGCTCCATCAGATAGTCCACGTCGTTCATACATTACGCCCTTGTATAGATTGAAAGTCCAAGCCTCCAAAATGATCTGACTCCAACTATACTTCAAAATAGAGGTGCTCCTAACGCCTCCTCATCTATGTACTAGCGTTGCACCGTCTGAGTGCCTGAAATAGTTGCCCACAACGTGGGTCAGTACTCAACTTGTACTGGTGAGCGGGATGAACCCACTCGACTAAATCGACACTAGCTTATTAGGGGCGAGCATGCATTAAGATGATCTTCTATAAAGAAGTAAGTGAATTCAATTCATATCAGTTGCATATTTTGATAGGAATGAAAATAACATCGAATCCAACCAGTACACTGATTGCTTACTCAACCGATGCACGTCTTCCCTGCAACGAAACACAAGTATACTTACCATCTGCACAAGACAATAATTAGCATGTGTTCTATTCTATGCGGTCATTGGTGTGATCGACACCTTAGGGACTTATTCCAAGCATTACGGCACGCCCTATCAGCCCGGGTAGCAAGTCCTGTTGGAGGTCCAGCAATACATCGCGACTAGCACGATCAAATATTTCCCTCCGGATCGATACGGTTCCAGTGCCCCGGAATGCCGTTTCAAGGAAATGCCAAACCTTGTGCACAAGTTGTCCCAGACCATGCAAATGCATGAATAATTCATATATTATACAATGCATCAAAATAAACAGAAGAAGTAAAGCAACAATGTATATTTTATGCAACAGTTCATATTTTCTCAAGCGGTATTCCGATTTTGGTATCCCATAGGTCCAAACTCTATCCGAGGCACCAGGCCACAACCAACAACCAACTTCCTTTACAACCAACTCAAGTTTATAAGGGGTGCAAGCATATAGTAAAAATAGTCTACAATTCCCATGTTCCTTTCTTAGTTGCTGGCATGCATTATGGCTAAGGATTTCCTAGGCGACCAACCGGGCATCATCGAGTGAACGTTTGAAACATTAAAGATGTAGGCGTGAAAAAATAGGAAAGAAGGGTCCAAACCACTCACTGGTTAAGGGAAAAGATGCTGAAACAAGGAATCCCGCCTAACGACGATCAAACGTTAGTTACGCGGACCTGCAACAACACGAGCACCGAGTTAGAATTCTTGCCTATCCTTCCTTGCCGAACTCCCCAAGAATCAAAGCCCCAAACGATAAAACCAGCAGTGAAAACCAAGCAAATCGAAAGCAATACCAAATTAAAATCCCAAAGCGGCAATCAAGAAAACCAAGCAACCAAACACGAAAACTATTGGACTCATTTCAATAGAGGCCTTTACATGAGTTGGAAAGGATCATCGTATTTCGTCTATGGCAAAAAGATGCCGAAGATCTAAGCTACGACTCTGAGGGACTAGACACAAGCCCAATTATATAGTGCACGTCCCGGTCAGATCGGGATTTGAGGCACTACATAATATACCACTAAGAAAAAGTTTCGTCCCAAAACTTAAGAACAAGGCCCTACCTTCGAATGAATGAACAATGAAGGATACTTCTCCTTCATCTCCGACTCCATCTCCCAAGTTGATTCCCCAACTGTATGGTTCTGCCATAGCACGCGAACCAAGGATATCGTACGGTTGCGAAGTACTTTTGCCTTACGATCCAGAATCTGCTCCGGCTCTTCTGAGTATGATAAATCCATGCGCAGTTCCAATTGTTCGAAGCTAACCACATGACTAAGGTCATGCACATACTTCCGAAGTTGAAAAACATAGAATACATCGTGCACTCCAGCCAAGGCGGGAGTTAGTGCAATCCGGTATGCCACAGCTGCCACTCGTTCTAGTATCTCAAAGGGCCTGACAAACCTGGGACTCAGTTTGCCCTTCACACTAAAATGCATCACCCCATGCATCGGCGTCACTTTCAAGAAGACATGATCCCCGACCATGAACTCCAAAGGTCTACGATGAGCATCGGCATAGCTTTTCTGTCGGCTCTGCGCAGTGCGGAGTCTTTCCCGAATCAAGCGAACTTTCTCAACTGCCTGCTCCACCAGCTCTGGCCCGAGTACCTGTCGCTCGTCGACTTTGTTCCAACAGATTAGAGATCGACACTTGCGCCCATAAAGTGCTTCGTACGGTGCCATCTGGATGCTCGATTAGTAGCTGTTGTTGTACGTGAACTCCGCCAACGGAAGGTGCGTATCCCAACTAGTCTTCAAATCGATTGCACACAGCCGTAACATATCTTCAAGTATCTGATTTGTCCTTTCTGTCTGGCCATCAGTCTGGAGGTGGTATGTGGTACTGAACTGTAGCTTGGTTCCAAAAGTAGACTGTAGGCTAGTCCAAAAATGAGATAAGAAACGTCCGTAACGGTCAGAGGCGATTGAGGCAGGTACTCCGTGTAATCGAACAATTTCGTCTATGTAAATCTGTGCTAACCGATCGACGCTCCAAGTAACTTTTATAGGAAGAAAGTGGGCTGATTTGGTCAAACGATCAACTATGACCCAAATCGTATCATGCCCCCACGGCGTCTTCGGAAATCCCATAATAAAATCCATAGTGATATTGTCCCATTTCCACTCGAGAATAACGAGGTTCTGTAGCTCCCCGCCGGGCCTCTGATGTTCAGCTTTCACCTGTTGACAGGCCATGCACTGTGACATAAAGGTTGCCACCTCCCGTTTCATACCTTGCCACCAGAAGGTCCTGCGTAAGTCCATGTACATCTTAGTGCTCCCCGGATACAAGGAATACTTCGCATAGTGTGCCTCTGCCATAATTTCCCTTCGGAGTTCTGGGTCGCTAGGAACACATAACCTCCCTTTCATCTGCAAGGCCCCATCTTCGCCTGCTACAAAGTCAGATGTCTTCCCCGCCGAGATCAGTCCGCGTACCTTCGCTAGGAACTGATCGCCCTCCTGAGCAGATTTGATTCTATCACGTAAACTCGGTTCAAGATGGAGTGGTGCCAGCTGCACTCCTTGATGCCGACTCGAAACTCGATGCCCATCGTCTCTAGATCCCGAAGTAAACGGTTGTTTATGGATAACGAGCCCACGTGCTTTCGACTTAGAGCATCAGCAACGACGTTTCCCTTGCCCGGTGTATATGCGATCGTTAGGTCGTAGTCCTTAATCAGTTCTAGCCAACGCCGCTGCCGGAGGTTCAGTTCCCGTTGGGTGAATAGATACTTGAGGCTCTTGTGATCTATGAAGATTTTGCAAGCAACACCATAAAGATAATGCCTCCATAACTTTAGTACAAATACAATTATCGCCAATTCCAAGTCATGTGTCGGGTAGTTTTTCTCGTGCAACTTCAGTTGCCTGGAGGCGTACGATATTACCTTATCCCTTTGCATGAGCACACACCCTAAGCCGAGTCCTGAAGCGTCATTGTATATCTGAAACTCCTCTACCCCATCTGGAAGTGCAAGAATCGAAGCTGAAATAAGACGCCGCTTAAGTTTCCGAAAGCTGGCTTCGCAGTTATCACCCCATTTGTATACAATCCCTTTCCGAGTAAGGCGAGTCAAAGGCGAGGCCAGTTTAGAGAAATCTTTCACGAACCTACGGTAGTATCCCGCTAGGCCCAGAAAGCTTCGAACTTTGCTAGCTGACGTAGGTTGCTTCCAGTCCACCACCGCCTCTATCTTCTTTGGGTCTACGGCGACGCCTTCTGCCGAGATGACATGTCCAAGAAATGCCACGCTATTTAACCAGAACTCACACTTGCTGAGCTTAGCAAACAACTGATGCTCTCGTAATGTCTGCAGCACGGTCTTCAGGTGTTCCTTGTGTTTTGCCTCATTCTTGGAATATATTAGTATGTCGTCAATGAACACGACCACAAACTTGTCTACGTACGGCCGAAACACGAGGTTCATCAGATCCATAAAAGCTGCAGGGACGTTCGTCAAGCCGAACGACATCACGATAAATTCATAGTGTCCGTATCGGGTCCTGAATGCAGATTTTTGAACATCATCTGATATGATTTTCAACTGGTGATACCCTGACCTGAGATCAACTTTAGAGAAAACTGTTGTACCTTGCAGCTGATCAAATAAGTCATCTATCCTTGGCAATGGGTACTGATTTTGCACGGTCGTCTTATTCAGTTCTCCGTAGTCAATACACAGCCGCATAGATCCATCCTTCTTCTTTACGAACAACACCGGAGCACCCCACGGAGAAACGCTTGGACGAATGTATCCTCGGTCCAACAGATCTTGTAATTGAACCTTAAGTTCCTTTAGCTCTGCTGGGGCCATTTGATAAGGTGCCTTCGATATCGGTCGCGAATCTGGAAAGGTGTCAATGCTGAATTCGATCTCACGATCAGGAGGCATTCCAGGCAGCTCGTCCGGGAACACGTCGAGGAAATATGCTATGACTTCAGCCTGAGCTGCATCTGCACTTTCCTGCCGGGTGTCTCAAATAGAAGCTAAGTACCCTTCATAACCCGAATACAACATACGCCTAGCCAAAATTGTTGATATCACCATTGCCGTCCTCGGTGCAGCGCTGCACGAATAGTAGAAGTCTGCCTCGCCGGGTAGACGGAATACGACTCGCTTCTCCACGCACTTGATTGTTGCATGGCAAGCACCCAACCAGTCCATCCCGAGAATAATATCGTAATCCTTAATGTCTAATACAATGACATCTAAGAAAAGCTTCCTTCCTTCGATGCAAATATAACCATCCCTACAGATCGCATGGGCGGGCATGTCGACTCCCGAAGGTGTACTCACGCAAAGATTCATTTTTAAAGGAGTAGAAGCTAATTTATGCTCAACAGTAAAATCAGCAGATATGAAACTATGCGTAGCACCTGAATCGAATAAGACTCTAGTGGGCAATTCTCTAAAAAGTAAAGTACCTGTCACGACAGTATTAGAGACGGATGCCTCATCCCGAGTCAGTGCATAGACTCGGCCTTGAGCACCCTGGTGTCGTGGGTTCACTGGCACAGCATTGGCACCATTAGCTGGAGGCCCCTTGTTCTGATTTCTGTTGTTCTGATTTCCGTGGTTCTGATTTGACTGTGGCCTGACGATCGGTCTTAGATCTCGACAATCAAAATGTTTGTGGTCCAGACGACCACATTTAAAACACCCAGCAACTCGACACTCATTCATTTGATGCCCTAACTTGCCGCACCTATGGCAGTACGGTGCCTGTGATGGACCCCTTTGCTCTGATGTGTGCGAACGCTTTTGTGCTCCAGACCCTCCCGTTTCCTGAGGCCGCTTATTGTTGTTGGTATGGGGGGTTTGCACGTCGACCTTTGGTGGATAGCGCCCAAAGATCCGCTCGCTATTCAGGGCAGCTTCATAACATTCCTTGTAGGTTTGACATTTCTAGTTGATGACGTCCCTACGCAAATCGTCATTCAAACCTTTCTGAAAATGATAGCACCACGCCTGCTGGTTAGGCAAGAAGTGCCCGACAAACTTAGCCAGTCTAGCAAACACTGAATCATAATCGTCAACAGACATACTTTCTTGTACTAGATTGCTAAAATCGTCTTCCTTCTGTTGCCGCACGGCCCGGGGGATATATTGTTCAATGAATACAGATTTGAACATTTCTCAGGTGATTTTGCAGTTGGGATTGGCATCATTGATCCCTTGCTTAGTGGCTTCCCACCAATCATGCGCACGCAGTTCCTGTAACGCCCCGCTCCAAACGAATACTTATGGAACACTTTGCTGCTTCGACTCGGTTGAGAATCGAGTCTCGGGGAAACCTTATCGCCAGATCAACATGGACGAAGTACAATGAACCGTTCGAATTGATCGAACGACTTCTATTAAAATAAGTCCAAGAGTTTTCGTTGGTTGCTTTGCTTCTTGGTTTTGTGTTGCTTTGGGTTTTGAGTTGCTTTCGATGACTTGGTTTTCATGATTTCGCTTTCTCGCTTGCGCTTTCTTTTCGAATCGTAAGGGAAAGAGATTGAAGTATGCTAACCAGGTATTGTTGCATTTTCAGGACGTATAACCAAAGAGTGAACGTCGCTTAAGGCTTCCCCATCCTCTCGTTCGATTCATTCGGTGAGTGGCTTAGGCCCTTCGATGAATCCTTTAGTCTGCATGCTTAATAAAGAATCTCTAGTTCACTTGAAATATGTTGCCTCACTAAAAAGATAAGCTAAAAGAGAAAGAAAAGTATTGCATGCTTCAAGTATTAAACTGCTAACTTACTAGTTGCTTATTGAATGCTTACTGTCCCTTGTATGCTGTGTGCTGAGTATTATGGCTGGAAACTCTGGACTTGATCTGGAAAAAGTGAAGAAGAGATAGACTTATTGTGCATTGTTCATCGGTTGCATGATAGCATATTTTTCTGATAGAGCTTGCATTCATGCATTTGGTCAGGACAACTTGTGCACAAGGATTATCTCTCGAGCGGTCCCTGGGGCACTGGGGATCGTTCGGACGAAAAGAGATCTAGATACCCTGAGGCTTGAACATCCTTACTTACGGGAGGGTAGACTCGTCCATTAGTGGGATGGGCTTGTACGTCCCAACTGCTAATCCCGTGGAGGGGACCATCATATAGTTAGGGCGCATGCTAGGTTTACCTTCTTGCATACCTAACAAATTGATGCCTATTTTCGATTCATAAGTTATTCATATGCAAATTGTGGCTAACTTGTGTGTCTGCTGCAGGGATAACCGCTCGGCTGTGGGTAAGAATTATCATATGCATATGCTATAAATTGTCTATGTTTCCTTGCATGAATTGTTAAAAAGAAACTAGACAACCAGAAAGATCACCTAATAATGCTAGCTTCATATGCTTACTTAGTGTGGATTTCTTAGGTGAGTTTGGCCTCGGTCGCTCACCAGTACATGTGGTAGTACTGACCCATGTTTGTGGGTATATATTCAGGTGCTGGAAGCGAGAGTTTGGCAAGCCTCTTGAATCTGAATCAGTGTGTGCGCACCCTTCCTTAGGACTGTGTTTGTGCTGCTTCCTCCGCTGCTTACCTCTCCAGTGGGCTACTTCTTCTTCTGCTAGATGTTTTGCTATTTTGGTCATACTACAAGGACATAATGTAATGGGCGTTGTGGCTAGATTTTGGGAATGTGGAAAGAGTTGTAAGCCTTTTAAGGCATATTTTGTAACTCAGCCAAGCAAGTACTTGTAATCCTTATCTTCAAGTATTCAATAAAAGAAAGTATTTTGTGTGCTATCAAATGTGTTCAACTTCGGTTCTCTGCATTTATTCTGTGCCTATATATGTATATTTTCGTCTCTCTTGTGTCTTGTGCAGGTACGTTGCCTGGTGCAAGCGCAACTTAGGCTTGCACGGCATCGCGCCCAAGCGAGGACGAGCGGTTCCGTAGGGACCAAGCGAGGACGATCGGCCCCTACGGGATCGGGGCACGACAGGTGGTATCAGAGCATGGCTTTACGTCCTTGGCCTCTTCAAACATCATTTTCGAAAATGATATGAGTTTTCAAGCGATTTCAAAAGTCCCAAATTTCAAAAATAGATTTTAAATCTATAAGAAGTAAATCGAGAGTATGAATGGTCCCTAAGAGTGTGAAAACCCAACGCCCCATGCAATAAGTCCATAATACGTTATGAGACTAACGCAAGCTACTCTCTTTTGCAGCAAAGATAAAAAAAATAGGTGCTGGTAACCCTGAGACATCGCGCGCAACGAGCGTGAGCGATGATCAAATCGATAGGCTGATTGCAATGTTTCAAAATCAGAATGACCGTCATACTGCACAACAAGAACGAGTTGAGGCTCAGCAGCAACGAGCAGATGCTAGAGCCTTGGCACAGCAGCAGCAGATTGAGTCCCTGGCTCAGATGGTGACATCACTTGTAGCACAAAGTGGTGCATCGGGAACCGCTGCAACACCAGTGACTGCCCCGACCATGCCTCATGGAGCAAGAGTAGCAGAAGCTAACGAGCCTCATCGTGTGGCCGAGAAGTCTACCTTTAAAGGCGCTGAGTTCCTGAAGTTGAACCCTCCGGAGTTTGAAGGCAGAACCATGCCGGATAAGGTGATGGACTGGATCGCAAAGATGGAGAGCTTGTTTAGCTTTGCCTCAATACCTGTGAACAAGAGGGTGGCGTGTGCAGATATGCAGCTGCGGTTACGTGCACACGACTGGTGGGAAGTTAAGAAAGCAGATCTTGCCACCAAGCATCAGGATGGCAGGATCACTTGGGGAATGTTCAAGGAAGCATTCCTTGCACACTATCTTCCGCCAGCTGTCAAGCAGAAGAAGGAAGATGAGTTTTCCGAACTTAAGCAAGGGAATATGTCCGTCGAAGAGTATGAGTCAGAATTTTCCAAACTTGCTAAGTTCGCTAGCTCAATGATTCCTTACGAGGGAGCCCGCACACATCGGTTCATAAAAGGCTTAAACGATAATCTGAGAAAAGATGTTATGAACCGGGAGTGCAAAACGTACATCCAAGCATTTGAGGCAGCGGTGCAGAATGAGCAGTTTTGCCACAAAGTGCTGTGGAGAAGGCACCCGCTCCTCGAAACCCTCCTGCTAAAAGATACCATGATGGAGAAAAGAAAACAGCGGGCGAACGGCGCCCAGGTTCTACGTGCAATTACTATCACAAACCAGGCCATACCGTGGATGTTTGTCGTGCTGCAAATAAAGAGTGTTATAACTGTGGGGAGAAAGGGCATCTGGCAGTGAACTGCCAGAACAAGAGGGTTTCGCTGCCATACCAGAATGGGAACAACAAGACTGCTCGGGTTGAGACTCGGACCCCTCCAGGTCCCGCTCAGGAACCAACTGATCAGATAAGGAGGCCTAGAGTTTATCAGTTGAATATTGAGCATGATGAGGGTGGACACGATGTTGGTGAGTCTATTTCCTTTGAAATTCTTGATGCTTGATCTTTATCTCCTTGATCTCTTAAGTTTCGAGGATGAAACTTTTTCTCAGTGGGGTAGTATGTAACGCCCCGCTCCAAACGAATACTTATAGAATACTTCGCTGCTTCGACTCGGTTGAGAATCGAGTCTTGGGGAAACCTTACCGCCGGATCAACACGGACGAAGTGCAATGAACCGTTCGAATTGATCGAACGACTTCTATTGAAATAAGTCCAAGAGTTTTCGTTGGTTGCTTTGCTTCTTGGTTTTGTGTTGCTTTGGGTTTTGATTTGCTTTCGATGACTTAGTTTTCATGATTTTGCTTTCTCGCTTGCGCTTTCTTTTTGAATCGTAAGGGAAAGAGATTGAAGTATGCTAACCAGGTATTGTTGCATTTTCAGGATGCATAACCAAAGAGTGAACGTCGCTTAAGGCTTCCCTATCCTCTCGTTCGATTCATTCGGTGAGTGGCTTAGGCCCTTCGATGAATCCTTTAGTCTGCATGCTTAATAAAGAATCTCTAGTTCACTTGAAATATGTTGCCTCACTAAAAAGATAAGCTAAAAGAGAAAGAAAAGTATTGCATGCTTCAAGTATTAAACTGCTAACTTACTAGTTGCTTATTGAATGCTTACTGTCCCTTGCATGCTGTGTGCTGAGTATTATGGCTGGAAACTCTGGACTTGATCTGGAAAAAGAGAAGAAGAGATAGACTTGTTGTGCATTGTTCATCGGTTGCATGATAGCATATTTTTCTGATAGAGCTTGCATTCATGCATTTGGTCAGGACAACTTGTGCACAAGGATTATCTCTCTAGCGGTCCCTGGGGCACTGGGGATCGTTCGGACGGAAAGAGATCTAGATACCCTGAGGCTTGAACGTCCTTACTTACGGGAGGGTAGACTCGTCCATTAGTGGGATAGGTTTGTACGTCCCAACTGCTAATCCCGTGGAGGGGACCATCATATAGTTAGGGCGCATGCTAGGTTTACCTTCTTGCATACCTAACAAATTGATGCCTATTTTTGATTCATAAGTTATTCATATGCAAATTATGGCTAACTTGTGTGTCTGTTGCAGGGATAACCGCTCGGCTGTGGGTAAGAATTATCATATGCATATGCTATAAATTGTCTATGTTTCCTTGCATGAATTGTTAAAAAGAAACTAGACAACCAGAAAGATCACCTAATAATGCTAGCTTCATATGCTTACTTAGTATGGATTTCTTAGGTGAGTTTGGCATCGGTCGCTCACCAGTACATGTGGTAGTACTGACCCACGTTTGTGGGCATATATTCAGGTGCTGGAAGCGAGAGTTTGGCAAGCCTCTTGAATCTGAATCAGTGTGTGCGCACCCTTCCTTAGGACTGTGTTCGTGCTGCTTCCTCCGCTGCTTACCTCTCCATTGAGCTACTTCTTCTTCTGCTAGATATTTTGCTATTTTGGTCATACTATAAGGACATAATGTAATGGATGTTGTGGCTAGATTTTGGGAATGTGAAAAGAGTTGTAAGCCTTCTAAGGCATATTTTGTAACTCAGCCAAGCAAGTACTTGTAATCCTTATCTTCAAGTATTCAATAAAAAAAAGTATTTTGTGTGCTATCAAATGTGTTCAACTTCGATTCTCTGCATTTATTCTGTGCCTATATATGTATATTTTTGTCTCTCTTGTGTCTTGTGCAGGTACGTTGCCTGGTGCAAGCGCAACTTAGGCTTGCACGACATCGCGCCCAAGCGAGGACGAGCGGTTCCGTAGGGACCAAGCGAGGACGATCGGCCCCTACGGGATCGGGGTACGACAGTTCCAGTTTAACCGATGCACAGGCCACTCGTTTGGATCCCCTAATGCCAACCATATTGAAGAGTCCTTCCAGCTTTGCAATCCATCCCATCACCACGTCCGATTCTGCTCGTCCATTGAACGTTGGTGGATGCATTTTAGTGAACTCTGCTGCTCGGCAGGTATTCTTAGTTGGAGGCTGAGTTTCTTCTGACTCGTCCTCTACTGCCACAGCCGGCGGCGTAGCAGGCATCACTATAGCTCCCCTATTGCTGGGTACCAAGGATGCAATCAGTTGTATCATAGTATCCATCTGCTTTTGTTGACCAGCAAACTGCGCCTGGATATGCGCCTGTTGGGTAGCGACTTGTTGTTGCTGCACCTCCATGAGATGCATAAGCCGCTCGGACATATCGATTGAACCCGCTCCTCCGGATTCTCCAGAACTTGCAGGATCGCTCTGGGCTGAGCACTGCTTGCAGCGGCAGTATTTTTCTTAGCCATTGCTACCAAAGAGAGTAGCTTGTCAATACTCCAAAAATGATAGATTTTATATCTATGGGCTCATTGTATAGGTGACTCATCTCATGCAGCGGACGCCGAATGCAACTCAATTGAGAGGCGCATCAAACTCCTTTATTATCTTTTGAAATCCCAAGAAAGTAAAGTCGTGCTCTGATACCAATATATCACGCTCTGATCCCGAAAAGGTCAATCGTCCTCGCTGGAGCGTGATGCCGTGCGAGCCTGGAGTTGCGCTTGCACAAGGCAAGGACGTGCAGTGATAGGAACCCATTTTGAAACACAATTTAGAAAACACATTTACAGATGATTGAACACAAGTGCAGGAAGAAACATGCTTTTTCATTGATAATTCAGAGTAATTTACATAGAGTTTACATTGATGCGCCTCCTCGGCTACTTGAATTGCATTACAAAAGATAACTCAAAATGCAGGGCGCGCTTCATCAGATAGTCCACGTCGTTCATACATTACGCCCTTGTATAGATTGAAAGTCCAAACCTCCAAAATGATATGACTCCAACTATATTTCAAAATAGAGGTGCTCTTAACGCCTCCTCGTCTATGTACTAGCGTTGTACCGTCTGAGTGCCTGAAATAGTTGCCCACAACGTGGGTCAGTACTCAACTTGTACTGGTGAGCGGGATGAACCCACTCGACTAAATCGACACTAGCTTATTAGGGGCGAGCATGCATTAAGATGATCTTCTATAAAGAAGTAAGTGAATTCAATTCATATCAGTTGCATGTTTTGATAGGAATGAAAATAACATCGAATCCAACAAGTACACTGATTGCTTACTCAACCGATGCATGCCTTCCCTGCAACGAAACACAAGTATACTTACCATCTGCACAAGACAATAATTAGCATGTGTTCTATTCTATGCGGTCATTGGTATGATCGACACATTAGGGACTTATTCCAAGCATTGCGGTGCGCCCTATCAGCCCGGATAGCAAGCCCTGCTGGAGGTCCCGCAATGCATCGTGACTAGCACGATCAAATATTTCCCTCCGGATCGATACGGTTCCAGTGCCCCAGAATGCCATTTCGAGGAAATGCCAAACCTTGTGCACAAGTTGTCCCAGACCATGCAAATGCATGAATAATTCATATATCATACAATGCATCGAAATAAACAGAAGAAGTAAAGCAGCAATGTATATCTTATGCAACAGTTCATATTTTCTCAAGCGGTATTCCAATTTTGGTATCCCATAGGTCCAAACTCTATCCGAGGCACCAGGCCGCAACCAACAACCAACTTCCTTTACAAACAACTCAAGTTTATAAGGGGTGCAAGTGTATAGTAAAAATAGTCTACAATTCCCATGTTCCTTTCTTAGTGGCTGGCATACATTGTGGCTAAGGATTTCTTAGGCGTCCAACCGGGCATCATCGAGTGAACGTTTAAAACATTAGAGATGTGGGCATGAAGAAGTAGGAAAGAAGGGTCCAAACCACTCACTGGTTAAGGGAAAAGATGCTGAAATAAGGAATCCGACTTAGCGACGATCAAACGCCAATTACGCGGACCTGCAACAGCACGAGCACCGAGTTAGAATTCTTGCCTATCCTTCCTTGCCGAACTCCCCAAGAATCAAATCTCCAAACGATAAAACCAGCAGCGAAAACCAAGCAAATCGAAGCAACACCAAATTAAAATCCCAAAGCGGCAATCAAGAAAACCAAGCAACCAAACACGAAAACTATTGGACTCATTTCAATAGAGGCCTTTCCATGAGTTGGAAAGGATCATCGCATTTCGTTCGTGGCAAGAAGATGCCGAAGATCTAAGCTACGACTCAGAGGGACTAGCCACAAGCCCAATTATATAGTGCACGTCCCGGTCGGATCGGGATTTGAGTCACTACAGACCCTCTTTATTAAATATTCTTCATGACTAATTAGGAAGGACAAACTTGTAAATAGATCAAACCCATCATGACAAAACCTTTTTTCCATGCCTTATTTATTTATTTCATTTTATTTCTTCACTACTTCTTCTTCTTCTCCATCTCCTAAAGAGTGGAAAACCCTAATTTTTTAATTCGAACCAAATTAAAATTCCACCATTACCACACCATTTTACTTTTAAAACTTTTTCATATGGAGAGCTAGTGCTACGATCTCAAGGAGAAAACCAAAAGGAAGCATTAGCAAGAGGATTGGTGTCACTTCTTCTTCCATTCTTTTCCAAATTCGTGGAGATTTATTGGGTTCAAACTCCATTAGGTAAATCCCTTTGTTCCCCTAGTTTTTATAGTAGTGTCACTACCGCATTTCTAGGAAAGAATATTTTAGTAATTTCATATTTAATTAAATATTATGCATGATAAATAATTATTTGTTGTATTATTTAATTGCTGTTAGATGTTATTTATTTATTTTGGACTTGTGTTAGTGGACCTAACTAGTTTAGTTTAGACTCATGGACCAACATGTATTAATTGTTAGATTTTAGCTCATTTAGAAAGCACATTGTTTAGGAGGAGGATTAATTTAATTAAACCATTAGACTAGAAGCTTTCCTACTTAATTATTTCTTCATAAGAGGCCCCAAGGGGTATATTGGACAATTCATAGTGACTTGAGGAAGGGAAAAGGGGGGCCGACCTATTAAAGAGGGGGGAATTTGTTTCTCTCATCTTTTCATTTGAAAACTAGATCTAGAATTTTCCTCAACCAAATTCCTTCATTCCTACTTTATTTTCCTACCAAAATTTATCCCAATTCCTTCTCAAATCACCATTGGAGAATAGTGGAGCAATGATCTAGAAGGAGGAAGTAAGGATCTACAAAGAGGAGCAAGGATCTACAAGTTGGAGGCCAATTTTATCATATTTGGAGGTTGCATTGGGAATCCATCTTCCAATAGGTACAATTCAGTTTTTTCCCTTAATTTAGGTTCTAAATCTTAGATTTAACCATGAGAAATCAACCCATATTCATAGGCTACCCATAGGATTTGGTTTTGTGTTCATAGGAGGCCTATTGAGAAAGTTATGGTACTTTTTGTGTCAATTTTAGAAAAATTTCGAGATTGACAATTGTTGTGTGTGTTAATTGGTCCTATAGATCATTTTGGCATATGCTTGTGTATTTGGGGCTACTGTCGTATCCACAATTGGGTACGTGTAGGTCGTATCCCAATAATTTGGTGATACGTGTTGATTTGGGGGTTTTTTCTCTGTCACGGGACTTTGAGCATGTCATATTTTGACACGGACACGTAGAATTATATTTGACTCTTCGTATTGTTCATAAATGATATTTTAGACTTGGTCGTGTCTTTTGGGGTACGTTTGGATGTGTGGTGGACTCGTGTCACAAGAGTATCCTAGATCTAGTGGGATACGGGGTGATACGATCCATGTGTTTGTGCAATTTAGACGCCATTTCGCCAAATTTCACTTTCGCTAAACCTGAGTCAAGCTTCCCGAGCACCAATATCCCAAAATACTTTAAGTCCGTACGAATCCATCGCATTGTCCCTCTAAATCAGATTGTGTTTCGTTACTCAACCAACACCTCCAATGTGTTTCCAAAATTCGTAGCCCATGCTCGCTATCCTTCGATTCACCCATTTGCTTTGCTCAAGCGTATTCCAATTGTTTGTTCCTTATGTTCAACTCTCTCTTTGCATTAATGAATGCTCCACCGAACTTCCAAAATTGTGCAAGCGATACTCTAATATTCAGCTTTCCATCTGATCGATCCTAACTTGTTTCTAGTACTTGGTTTGCCTCAATCCTTCAAATTTCCAATACTCATTCCCATAGCTTGTTCCGATCTCCTCCATCACCCAAGTCCAATGATACTTCTATTTGCACAAGTCCGTTCTCGATTGCTCAACTCAATATTCGCTTACTCTATTTTTTATTCTTTCCAGCTTAGCCCATGTGCACCAACCAACTTATATTCCTGTTACCCAAGTCCGTTGAGGCAATTTCCATTAATGTCTATCCAAAATATTCAAATGCTTTGCTCACTATGTGGTATCCCATATACCACTCCGAATCAAGTTGCTACTCGTATTACGATTTCCTTGCACTGATCCAAGATCCGTTTGAACCATCCCTTATGCGTGTTCCTGCCATCCCCAACTCAAGTCTGACACGAAACTCAGCCAATGCTTTAGCCATCCAACTCTTTCCATCAATCTCGCTATGCAACTCGTGCCATATTCCATTCTCAATACTTCCAGCTATTTCTCAAACCGTCTGATACTTTTGCTACACGAGCAACCGTACAATAATCTTTTCCAAGTAGTCCAACCCAATACACAACTATTCCACACATTTGTTGTACGAGCAACTCGTGCAATGTTATCCTGATATTCCCAAGCCAAACTCAAACCTGCTTAACCAATGCGCCACACGAGCAACTCGTGCAACGCTCTCTGTGATATACCTAACCAAAAATCAAACTCCATCCAACACATTCGCTATACGAGCAACTCGTGCAATGATCCATTCTCAATCGATGCTTCTACTCACAATATGCCGCATAACTAATCTCACCTGCCAACCAACTGATCCACTGATACAACCAGAAACTCCCCGAACGACAAGCCAAGCCAACACAATGATACCTCTTAACTTGCTGCACAAAAGCAACAACGCCCTACGATGCTAAGCGATCTAACGAAAACCAACAAAGCAACGTAACAAAGCACAACATGCAGCCACAACCAGCAATATATAGACTTATTGTATGAAACATCCAATGCGGCACCGAGTAGAGCCACGAGCTAAATGATACGCGGAAGCTATTTAGAGTTTGTGATGAAACGAAGGACCAAGCCCGAAGAAATAAACCAGGCGCTCTGATACCAATATGTCATGCCCCAATCTCCCGCAAGCTCAATAGTCCCCGCTAAACGTGAATTACCACATTGCAGCGCTCGACAATCGTTCTCATCGGGACGTGATGCCGTACGAGCCTGGAGTTGCGCTCGCACAAGGCGATGTTTTCAAACACCAAAGTTATCATCGAAACGACCAAGTTACAGCGAAAGTCAATTATTGTGTACTAAGCACACATCAGAGTATACACAACGAAGCTCTCGATAGGGTCCAAATGAAATACCACAAAGGGGAATGCCACAAAGGCTAGTGCTACAAGGGCGATGTAATACTCTTGCTCTTTTCTCTAGCCGATAAAGGTACTTACCGTTCATATATTATGTCTCGTATATCCAAGCAGCGCCACTACACCTGCGTACCTAAAATAATGCCCATAAACGTGGGTCAGTACACAGCCGTACTGGTGAGCGGGATAACCCACTCGTCTAAGCCGACACTAAGTAAATAATAAAATGCAAATAGTTATATGGTGATCTTTCTAATTGAATCCTAGATTCGTTTCATGGCATAGGGTATGGCATGTTAAAAAAACTGTAAATCAAGTTAAGCATGCAAGCATTCAACTCAAATCAATCGACAAGCAAAATATAGCCAACTCGAAGAAAACTAGCATGCAAACCGTCCTACTCAAACCCAAGCAACACGAGAACCTATCGAACCATTTTCAAGCCTCAATATCCAAACCACAATCCAATCTCGATATGCACACTCTTGCCGAGGCAAGGTGGCCGCCGCCTACGCGAGAAGCACAAACCAAAGCAAAGCAAAGCAAATCAACTCTTATCTATATGAAGTCACTGGCCAAGCCATAAAGGACTTTGATCGGACTGATCAAGTACAGTTCTACCTGATCCAGACCGAGTAGCTAGCCCGCATGGTCGTATCGAACTACCGGCACAGCACCCAAGGCACGTTACCATTGTCTCCTCCATGGCCGAACAGTCCCGGTGCTCCGGAGCCTATCCCGTTCGAGGAGACGAAACCCCGTACAACACAGGTTGTCCGTGATATACAGACACCAAGTAGGTATGACGAAAGGATCGAACATTCTTGCCCCACACAACAATCCTAGACTCAGCCAACCAAATATCCAACCAATATACATAACCATTCTCCAATATATAGCCCATGGCACAAATCTCAAGTTATTTCCATAGGCACTATGCCGCTTCTCGGCATAATATTCCAATTGGTGCAACACCCCTCACTCAGAACAATCCCTTGGCACAATGCCCCAACAGTGGCACAATGCCCTCGCCGATACAGTTATTCGGTTTCGAACCACAACTGCACACTTCGCTTGACAAAGCGTCCAAGTGATACTCGTACAATGATGCACGCTCGCTCGCCCAAAATTTCGATGTTCCAACCAAGATGTATAATTCCAACTGTTCTCCAACTGCCCCAAATGTAATCCAACTCTAGCTCAAACTATCAAACGCGAAAACCAATTCAAGCCACAATTCTATCCAAGCAAACGACGTACACTCTATGCACGTCTCAGTGTAGTAATTTCTAAGTTCCAGTCTAAGTGTTTAAGCCTTTACGTGTTTTTCATATTATTAGGCATGAAGGAGTAGAGGAGAAGGGACAGATCCCACTCACCAAGTTTGATTCTGTTTAGCATCCTGTCCTGCCGATACGGCCGATCCCATGAACCCGTGGTCCGATGCAAAGCACAATCTACTCAATTGGTATGACCGTGCGAGCAGACCGTGCTCTCCAAATCATCCGATCGATCGGACTAAGAAAGACGACATTATCGCTCCAATCCAGCTATCTCAGTACTGCTCTAAACAAACACCTGATTTCCATCGAACTCCGCTAGCGATCTGCACATAAAACCAACTCAATCAATACTTGTTCCCAAATCCAACAAATAAAATATAACCAGCTATTGCCTCATTCAATCCGACTCAGCGTAATGCACCGTGCGGTTGCGGGACATTACATAATATACCACTTAGAATCAGGTTCGTCCCCGAACCATACTAGTATCCATTCTTTACTAGCATGCCGCAATCCAATTTCATAACTCTGCTCTATGCAACTCACATTTTCTTGATCCATACTCAGCATCTCGCTTCATGCTGAACGCATCACATAAATTCTATATTCCCACATCCTCCTCACAACTCAATACGAATTTCTCATATCGCTTAGTTTTGGATCATACACATATTTAAGGCGTCTATGAAATACATGTATTTCAACCGAGCTTAGCGATAGCGAATTTGGACAAGTTACAAGGGTATCTTTATGTCCGAGGCATTCATTTGCTTTACTCCCAATCGAACCAATCATGTTTTTCATTCCAACATATTCGCACAAGCGCTATCCTCAAGTATGATGATTTCCCACCTGACTCAATTCAGTTCGTGTTCCAACTCAATCCATCCAACTATTTTTGAATCCACTCTAGCACCATCTCCAAATATTATCTCTTACACCGAACGATCATCACAACTGATACTACCCCAGCTAGGCGGCTTACCCAAATATCAACTTTGCTTTTAGATCAGCTCAGCCCAATACCTTTTTCTCAATCTTAATACCACATTGGGTGAACATCTATATTGAGGTTCATGTGATCCACGGAGATCTCGCCGCCATGCCAAAGGGATAGTGTCGCCATGATTTTAACGTGGACACACTCGTCACAATTCCTAGGTTACGCATGAAATAGTTCTTCGCGTTACTTCTACTGTCTCGAAGCACAGGATATCACCTTTGCCTTCTGTACGAGCACGTATCCCAGACTAAGTTTTGATGCATCTTATAGATCTGAGGTACATCTGTCCCTTCCAGTATTGCAATGATTTGATCTGAACAAGCCGCTGCTTTAACTTCACAAGCTAGTTTCACAGTCGTTAATTCATATAAATTTTGGGGCACGACGAGTCAGAGGCGATGCTATCTTCAAAAATCTGCGACTCCGAATCTCATCAGTTGACTAGGCCATTTCCACCATTGTTTTGATCTTCCGGCTGCATCTTCAGCTGAAGGCTATCCCAAGGATCTCTTAAATCCAACACTCAGTCACTTAAGCCAATCTCCAACACACACTACTCACATCTGCCCTCGACGTATTCTTAAATGTGCTGCCTCAAGGGTCGTTCTATGGGTCTACAATATTTATCTCCGATCTGGCGGTCAAGTCGCTAAGGTCAGCTGTCCCGAAGCTACGCTCGATAATTGTAAGTTATCACGATGGACAATTACTATGAACCATGTTATATCTCCTCTGCAAATTCGAGCCATAATCCAACCATTCCATCCGAACAAACTTTCGAATCCGAGCACTTCATGCACTACCTCTGACGATCTGTCAACCAAACGCCGCTTAACCACCTAGAGTCTTGCTATCTATCTAAGCCACAATTCGAGAACTACACTCGTTGAAACCATCTTCCATCAATTCGCCGTTCTGTCCTGAATCCATCAAATTTTCCGAACTGCCATGTCCGAGTTCTCGCACTACCACTTGTAATAATTCCTAAAACCAAAGACTTGCTCCAATTCTTATCCGTTTGCCGTATTCCATAATGCACGTCTAACTTGCTCGAGCAGCACAATATTTTACTCCAACATTGCTCTCTAGTTTAGCTATCTTCAAAAGTCCATCCGCCACAATCCTTATTCTCATTCCATTCCTTAGTCCATCTTGATTTTCTCTATGTTCCAATTAGTCCACACACTCTCAATGACTCGTTCATCAGTTCCAACATAAATCTCAAATCCATATTGCCTTTACTTATTGTCTCAATCTGTCTCAGTACTGCAAGCGTTAACTTCCAATCTGACTTAACATCAACTAGACTTGCCTCATGCCCGTTTATGTCTTCTGAAGAATCCGTCTACCATTGTTACTCTATTTTGCCAAATTTTACTTCCGCTAAACCTGAGTCAAGCTTCCCGAGCACCAATATCCCAAAATACTTTAAGTCCGTACGAATCCATCATATTGTCCCTCCAAACCAGATTGTGTTTCGTTACTCATCCAACACCTCCAATGTGTTTCCAAAATTCGTAGCCCGTGCTCACTATCCTTCGATTCACCCATTTGCTTTGCTCAAGCGTATTCCAACTGTTTGTTCCTTATGTTCAACTCTCTCTTTGCATTCATGAATGCTCCATCAAACTTCCAAAATCGTGCAAGTGATACTCTGATATTAAGCTTTCCATCTGATCGATCCCAACTTGTTTCTAGTACTTGGTCTGCCTCAATCCTTTAAATTTCCAACACTCATTCCCATAGCTTATTCTGATCTCGTCCATCACCTAAGTCCAATGATACTTCCATTTGCACAAGTCCGTTCTCGATTGCTCAACTCAATATTCGCTTGCTCCATTTTTTATTCTTCCCAACTCAGCCGATGTGCACCAACCAACTTATATTCCTGTTACCCGAGTCCGTTGAGGCAATTTCCATTGATGTCTATCTAAAATATTCAAATGCTTAGCGCACTATGTGGTATCCCATATATCACTCTGAATCAAGTCGCTACTCGCATTACAATTTCCTTGCACTGATCTAAGATCCGTTTAAACCATCCCTTATGCGTGTTCCTGCCATCCCCAACTCAAGTCTGACACGAAACTCAGCCAATGCTTTAGCCAACCAACTCGTTCCATCAATCTTGCTATGCAACTCGTGCCATGTTCCATTCTCAATACTTCCAGCTATTTCTCAAACCGTCCGATACTTTCGCTACACGAGCAACCGTATAATGATCTCTTCCAAGTAGTCCAACCCAATACCTAACTGTTCCACACATTTGCTGTACGAGCAACTCGTGCAATGCTATCCTGATATTCTCAAGCCAAACTCAAACCTGCTTAACCAATGCGCCACACGAGCAACTCGTGCAACACTCTCTGTGATATACCCAGCCAAAAATCAAACTCCATCCAACACATTCACTATACGAGCAACTCGTGCAACGATCCATTCTCAATCGATGCTTCTACTCACAACATGCCATATAACCAATCTCGTCTGCCAACCAACTGATCTACTGATGCAACTAGAAACTCCTCGAACGATAAGCCAAGCCAGTACAACGACCTCTTAACTTGCTGCACAAAAGCAACAACGCCCTACGATGCTAAGCGATCTAACAAAAACCAACAAAATCAATGCAACAAAGCACAACATGTAGCCACAATCAGTAATATATAGACTTATTGCATGAAACATTCAATACAGCACCGAGTAGAGCCAAGAGCTAAACGATACGCGGAAGCTATTTAGAGTTTGTGATGAAACGAATGACCAAGTCCGAAGAAATGAACCAGGCACTCTGATACCAATATGTTATGCCCCAGCCTCCCGCAAGCTCAATAGTCCCCGCTGAACGTGAATCACCATATTGTAGCGCTCCTGCAGGACAATCGTTCTTATCGGGACGTGATGCCGTACGAGTCTGGAGTTGCGCTCGCACAAGGCGATATTGTCAAACACCAAAGTTATCATCGAAATGACCAAGTTACAGCAAAAGTCTAGTATTGTGTACCAAGCACACATCAGAGTATACGCAGCGAAGCTCTCGATAGGGTCCAAATAAAATACCACAAAGGAGAATGCCACAAAGGCTAGTGCCACAAGGGCGATATAATACTCTTGCTCTTTTCTCTAGCCCACAAAGGTACTTACCGTTCATACATATGTCCTGTATATCCAAGCAGTGCCACTACACCTACGTACCTAAAATAATGCCTACAAACGTGGGTCAGTACACAGCCGTACTGGTGAGCGGGGTAACCCACTCGTCTAAGACGACACTAAGTAAATAATGAAATACAAACAGTTATATGGTGATCTTTCTAGTTGAATCCTAGATTTGTTTCATGGCATAGGGTATGACATATTAAGGAAAGCTGTAAACCAAGTTAAGCATGCAAGCATTCAACTTAAACTAATCGACAAGCAAAATATAGCCAACTCAAAGGAAACTAGCATGCAAACCGTCCTACTCAAACCCAAGCAACACGAGAACCTATCGGACCATTCCAAGCCTCAATATCCAAACCATAATCCAATCTCGATATGCACACTCTTGCCGAGGCAAGGTGGCCGCCGCCTACGCGAGAAGCACAAACCAAACCAAAGTAAAGCAAACTAACTCTTATCTATATGAAGTCACTGGCCAAGCCATAAAGGACTTTGATCGGACTGATCAAGTGCAGTTCTACCCGATCCAGACCGAGTAGCTAGCCCACCTGGTCGTATCAAACTATCGGCACCACGCCCAAGGCACGTTACCATTGTCTCCTCCATGGCCGAACGGTCCCGGTGCTCCGGAGCCTATCCCGTTCGATGAGACGAAATCCCGTACAACACAGGTTGTCCGTGACATGCAGACACCAAGTAGGTATGACGAGAGGATCGAACATTCTCGCCCCACCAAACGATCCTAGACTCATCCAACAAAAATATCTAAACAATATCCATAACCATTCTCCAACATATAGCCCAAGGCACAAATCTCAAGTTATTCCCATAGCCACTATGCCGCTTCTTGGCACAATGTTCCAATTGGTGCAACACTCCTCACTCAGAACAATCCCTTAGCACAATGCCCTAACAGTGGCACAATGCCCTCGCCGATGTAGTTGTTCAGTTTTGAACCACAACTGCATGCTTCGCTTGACAAAGCGTCCAAGTGATACTCGTGCACGGATGCATGCTCGCTTGCCCGAATTCCCAATGTTCCAACCAAGATGTATAATTCCAACTGTTCTCCAACTGCCCCAAATGTAATCCAACTCTAGCTCCAACTATCAAACGCGAAAACCAATTCAAGCCCCAATTCTATCCAAGCAAACAACGTACACTCTATGCACGTCTCAGTGTAGTGATTTCCATCTTCCAGTCCAAGTGTTCAAGCCTTTACGTATTTTCCATATTATTAGGCATGAAGGAGTAGAGGAGAAGGGACAGAGCCCACTCACCAAGTTTGAATCCATTTAGCATCATGTCCTGCCGATACGGCCGATCCTATGAACCCATGGTCCGATGTAAAGCACAATCTACTCAATTGGTATGACCGTGCGAGCAGACTATGCTTTCCAAATCATCCGACCGATTGGACTAAGGAAGACGACATTATCGCTCCAATCCAGCTATCTCAGTACTACTCTGAACGAACACCTGATTTCCATCGAACTCCGCTAGCGATCTGCATATAAAACCAACTCAATCAATACTTGTTCCGAAATCCAATAAATTGAAATATAACCAGCTATTGCCTCATTCAATCCGACTCAGCGTAATGCACCGTGCGGTTGTGGGGCGTTACAGTTCCCGCCAGCAGCAGCAGAAATAGTGACGGCGACATCAGTCCTTCAGCGACGCTTCTGCGATTATCATTATATATATATATATATATATATATATATGGTATTAAATATATATGTGGATACTTTCCTAATTGTTAATTATATTTTAGTATACTATATGTATAATAATTAGTTGTAGCATATATTATTTATGGGTAGTTAGTATAAACAAGGTATTTGATATTACCATGAGACACCAAGGTAAGTATCAAGGTATTTGGGGATACCCAAGGTATTGGGTGTGGGTAGCAAGTTTATGGTTTAGAGTTGTGATACAAAGTTGGTTCAAAATCAAGGCATCTATTTAATGTTTGTAATTATGAATTTATATAATTAATACTTGTTTGATATGTGTATGTGATGATTTACTTAATGATTTACGTATCCAGAGATACGGTATCCTAGTATCCTAAGATATAGTTTTTATGACCCAGACTTTAGTATTTGAACCCAATATTTTTGTGTTAGACTTATGCAACCTAGAAATAGGTAGTTGACCATAGTTTGACCATAGTTGAGCATAGTTTGACTATAGTTGACTTAGAGTTGACCTAGTTTGACTTTTGACTTAAAATTGACTTGTTGACCTAGAAGTTGACTAGTTTAACTTATTTTCTTTCCGGAACCTTGTATTGATGTTGTATTCCATATCTAGGTCTTCGAGGCAATGTATCAGACATTTGTGAGACTATTCTTTGGACTTTAGGCGGGTACATTCTGTGATAGTTTCTCATTTATGATATCCTCTATGTTCATTGTATCTAGTGTAGATATCCATGTTCTCTTGACACGATGGTTATAAAGATTGGTATATCCGGATCTTTTCATGAGATGTTATTCCTTGGTATGGTGTATCTTGTGCAAGCATTATTTCATTAATTATCTTATACATGTACATACACTGATTCTCGGAAAGACTAGCTATCTTTTTGGAGAATCTCGTGCCATAGCGTACCGTGGTTGGATCTATTATACCAGTCGAGGGTGGGGAGTACTTTAGTGTAGATATGTGATCATACCCTCATTGTATCAAGTATTGTTCATTGAATAGTATTAATCATACACCGCATGTATGATTAGCCAGGCCATATATATTGTATCATATTCCAAGTCGATCACATGTTAAAGCTAGTACTCACACACTTAGTCATTAGTATTCTTGTTCATTGTCATATTGTTCACTATTGTATTTATTCCAGTATTTTCTTATTGTATATCTCTCGTATATATTGTGTATCTTGCATATTCATATCTATTTACTGTTACATAGTTTTTATCATTGATTAGAACTGCTGTTAGAGATGTACTCTGCTCCTTTCCTGATTGGATATATTTTTCCCAGATGACGCTGAGGAGTGGTACCCTACACATTATGGACCTCAGGATATTGTGGGCTTAGAGTCAGAGACCCTGGCTCAGGAGGGACTTATCCCGACTGAGACAGATGACCCAAGATTAGTACATTCTTAGTATTTCTTGTACTGGATTTGTCTCCAGCTTATTGTTAGCATTCTTTCAGACTCATTGATGTATTATTTTAGACTCATGAGTTGTATGTGACTATTCTATTCTTTTATCTGAATCATGCTCGTTTCTATCTTAGATCTGTGATTGAGTATATTGTGATTGTTGGTGGTTCATTATATTGCTAGATAGATTATCCAGACATCGTTCTACCGCTGATTCCGTGGCGTAGGCTGGGCATTGTTTCCGACTTGCAATCCTTACATCGGGTGCGGGTTGTGACACATTTTTAGTGGTGGCCCATGCAGGTCAAGCTTCGTAAGTTATGCGATATCGTGGTAGTGCGACGATTTAGTTGTACTATTACGAGCCTGCGATAGGATATAGGATGTAGGCTATAGGCTGAGAATACTCAATCACATCTAGAAAAATTCTTTTGATTCAACTATTCTTTCTTGATATTGATACTTGATCTCTTAAACTGTCCTTTCCTTGAGTGTCTTACATCATGTGCCATATTGATCCTTTTCTTTCGTTTTGTCTCAGGATGTTGCCTAATACTAGATGAAAGCAGGGTAGAGCAGTTTCTGAGAGGTCTGCGACATCCCGAGGGCCTGCACCAGTCACTTCTCCAATGATTGGAGTGTCAGCTACTTTCAGAGGTCCACCACCTACTCAGAGGACTGTGCCAGCTGTATCTGAGGGGCTTAAACCTCCACCTCCTGTGCCAGCAGAGGAGACACAGATGTTTACACTATTTTGTGAGATGCTCGAGGCACAGAGGGCTCAGCCTGAGGCACATCAGAGGCATACAGACGTTCTACGGCAGGGCATCGAGAGTGCTCATCAGCTTGCTCGTGCTGTAGTCGAAAGAGGAGTTCTGGTCCAGCAATAGGTTGTTTCTCAGGTTGCTCAGCTTCGGCCATGCAATATTCAGGACTTCAAGAAGCTGGAGCCTAGGGTCTTCAAGGGGACGGAGGGCATCGTCTATGCTGATGATTGGCTCGAGGACATTGAGCATCTTATAAGGGTGTCCCGTCTTTCTGAGGATATGGTTGAGGCGGTAGGACTTCAACTGTTTGACGTCACTCGTACTTGGTTTAGGAATGAGCCAATTCTGGTTGATGCAGGATAGTCTTGGGAGGTATTCAAGGACCTCTTCAAGAAGAAGTTTTTTGCTCGGACAGATAGGCTAGACTTGGGGAGATAGTTCGAGAGTCTCATTCAGGGGAGCATGTTTGTGGAGGAGTACGCTGCAGAGTTCGGCAGGTTGAGCCGATTTGCAGAGTATTTGGTGAGAGAGCCGGAGGTTCGAGCTATTCATTTCCTTGAGGGTCTAAACTGGGAAGTGAAGATCCTCATTCCATCTTTTTATGAGACATACTTAGAGATACTTACGGAGGCACGCAAGGTTGAGTGGGAGTTGGGTTTAAAGCCCAAGAGAGACCGTGATTCTTTCTTGGGGGCCAACAGCAGTGCAGTATCTGCCAAACGTCCTCATTTCCAGTCTAGACCTTTTCAGCAGCCATAGCAGCACCAGACTCCAGCTAGGGCACCTTTTCACCAGGCACCACAGTAGCAGAGACAGTTATAACAAGCTTCCTGCCACTATTGTAAGAAGCTCGGCCATATCTGGAAATTTTGTAGGAGGAGGCTAGGAGTTTGTTTGTATTGTGGTACTAAAGGACATCAGTCGAGAGAGTGTCCTCGTCGTGCAGTTCAGGGAGCAGCTTCAGCTCCAAGGGCACAGACGAGACCACCTGCAGTACAGCCGAGGGGACCACTTCCGACACAGCAGCAGCGTTATGTCCAGCATCAACATCAGGGAGGTGCACGTCAGGGAAGAACGTTTGCTATGACCGTTGAAGAGGACAAACCCACCGGAGATGTCATCGCAGGTTCTATTCTTCTTGATTTCATTCCAGCTTTAGCTTTGTTTGATAGTGGTACTTTCCATAGTTTTGTATCTGTTTCTTTTGCTCTGAAGCATGGTTTGGTAGCTGTGTCTTTGCTTAGGACTTGCAAGATCATGACCGGGGGAGACATTATCCTGGTTAATGATATTTGCAAGGATCGAAGAGTTACTCTGGGAGGCGGGGAGTTGAGTGCGTGTCTACTTGTAATGCCACTTTTGAGCTACGACATTGTACTCGGGATGGATTGGTTGAGTAGGCACCGCGCTACCATAGATTGCAGAGGAGGTAGAGTTTTGTTTGGTCCACCGGGAGTGTAAACACCCTGATTTTTCAGAATAATTTTAATATAATTTTCCCGATCATTTTCGATATTTTTCTGGAAGAATAACCAAGGTAATTGTGATTAAAAGATTTTTAAATGATGTTAATTGATGTTAAAATATTATGGAAATAATATTTTATGGTGTAAATTGGAAAACCGAACATAGGGTAATTTTTGGTGAATTTATTGGACTCCGGAATCATTTTTAAAGTCCTAAAAACTATTGTAGAATTAAACCCAATCAAACCTGACTGAACCAAACCAAACCTGACTGAACCAAACCAAACCGCTGACTAAACCGAACTAAACCAACCCATCTTAACGGGTCGGGTCGGGTCGGATCCGAGTAAAACCTGACCCGGACCCGAAATCTAAAACCGAACCCTAATTTCCCTCATCGGAAACACTGTAGCCGCCTATAAATTCTCCTCGACATCCGTGCCTAGCCGCCGTCGCCTTATTCCAGATCGATCTCCGCCACACCCCAGCGAACCCCACCGCCGACCTGAACTCCACAATCCCTCGCCGTCGACTCCCTCTCCTCCCATCTTCCCCGACGCCCTATTCGACCAACCATCGATCCCCTCAGCTCCGGCGAGAACCCCGCAGCCGTCTTCTCCTCTTCCCTCAGCCTCGCTCCGTCCGACAGTGCCTCCCTCTCGTCGACCTCCGTCGGCCAGAGCAGCTTCCTCCGCCTCGAGCAAAGCAGATCGACCCCGCTTCCCTCCGCAGCAGCGCCCAGGCGAGCCGCCTCCGCTCAGCCCGACGAGCCGCCTCTGCTCAGCCCAAAGAGCCGCCCTCCGCCGACCAGAGCAGCCACTCCCCGGCCGCCTTGAGCACAACCACTCTCCGACGGTTCTCCGGCAGCACCCTGAACCCTAGCCTGGATACAGCAACCCGATATGGACACGAAACAGTACCCTCGGACACGTGAGAATCAATCTTCGCGAAGCCCTGTTCCGGTAGCGTTTTCTTTCTCCTCGTAATTCCGTTTTCGATTTCGTCTGTTGTAACGCGTAGACTGTATAACCCTCTCGATGCCTGTGCAACCCGCTCGGTGCATTGCGTCCTGTGGTGATCGCACACCGCGATCCAAAAACAGGAAAACTAACGCCCTGTTTTACCCCGGAACTGAGTGCGCCCTGCCAAACGGGATGACTTGGTCGCACGCGGTCTTTATCAAAATGTGCGCGTCATTGATACAGACGTGTGGGATTTTACAGAAGTTGATTTGGATGTGTGTGCACACCGGAATCAACGCGTATCCGGCTACAACGTTCCGTATCCGCCCATTCTGGAATACGTTGTAACTTTGTGTACACACGTCGGATCGAGACAAAACTTGTGCCATCGGACTCGTAGCAATACGCTGGTCCTGTGACCCAAGTTTGGTTTGATTCTGAGAATGTTGACAAAATTGCGTATCGTGGGCCCCACAGGCTCCACTTGACGGGCGATTTTGTGATCGGCTCATCGGAATCCAATTCTGGAAGTTCCGTTGGGTTCGTATCATTGTTCCTGATTTGTTGACACTAAGTTTGACTAATTTGGAAACCTTTGACCCTGACACGCTTTTCGGTGTAAAATGGCCCACATGTGGACCCCACTTTGGCCCGGAAATGTCATTTTTGCCCTTGTGTCCAAATTGGACTTGAGGACAGGCGTTTCTAGCTATTTGATATCTTCTGAGACTGTTGGTGATGTTAATTACAGCTTTTGGAGGAGTACCTACATGATCCACTGATACAGGGACAACTGTTGATATTCAAACCCCAGGCAAGTGTACCTTGCCAAACCCTGCAGCTTTGCTACTTATTTCCTTGACTTAGTTATACATCACTGGGCAAGTATACCTTGCCAACTTTACATTTCTTGTTGCATATTTCCTTGCTTTATTTATATCATTGTGCATGCTTAACCTAGGACCGTGTGACTTACTTAGCGTCCGATTATTAGTCGGGTGCCAACACCGTACGCGATGTTGTGTATGTCATCTAGAGATAGACATTCGTGACCCCTTTACATTCTCGTACTTGTCTTATCAAGTATATTATACCCAAGACACTTGACACTATTCATGACAGGATCTTTCTGAGATATTCATGGTGATTCTGTATAGGATACATACTTCTGACAGAGACATTATACTCTTGGATACTCTATGACTTACTGCATTAGCTATGATCTTGTGTGCCATGTACATGAGATGTTATGCACATGAGACGTGTGATTACATTGGGTGGAGAGAGACACACAGGCTACAGGCTGATTACATATATATCCCCTACTACTGTGAGGCACAAGACTCTGAAACCGAGCTTGGCCCATTACTCATTATTACTGCTACCGGCTCCCCGACACAGAGCTTGTAGTGGCTCAGCCTGAGTACTCGTGATGCTCTCATCTTGCATTTTCACATAGATGGTTATTTAGCTTACCCTATTTACTTCACTATTGCTACCCTGCATTTATTTTGGCTTGTATTATCTGTACCTTGTTATGTCCCCTGAGGACCTGGATCCAGATTATGTCCCCAGGATTTGCAGACAAGATTTATCCCAAGGTATACGGGACAGCAATAGTAGCAGGAGCAGAAGCAGATACAGGAACTGTACCGACACCAGAGGACGATGTATTAGCTGAAGACTTTTCTTGAGCATCCATGATTTATGCTCAGTATTTACTTTATTTCAGTCATTTATATTTTGGTCTGTTGAACCATTGTATCAGATATTTATCGGGTTGTTCCCCGAAGCACTTGTTGAGACTGGTTGATGATTTACATTTCTTATATTCTGTGGATCATATTTTATATCTTGTGTGGATGAGATTAGTTGTGCCGTGATTGTCGTAGAATTTGTTTTACAGCTTAAGTATGCCCTGATGGATCCATTAAATTGGATTTGTCCATCGGTGCGTGCTGCTGGCCATTGCCACGTGTCTGGTCCCTCGGTATTTTGGGACTGGGGTGTGACATAGTTTTTGTGGTGGCCCATGCAGGTCAACGACTAAATTGTTCGGTTTCAACTTAGGGACCGGGCAAGCCTGCAATAAGAATAGGATAAGTTTTTAGGATCTCATCCACTTGCTTGAATCGTTCTTGACATCTATATCGGATTCGAATTAAATTCTTGATTTGCATCCTGTGTTGATTCCTTTGAGCATTCTTATAGTTTATTTTTTGGTTGCAGAGTAATGGATCCCAGGAACGGAGATGAGATTCCCTTGGATACGCCACACTACGCTGTGGTTACTTATGTAGACGGAGTGACACCAGGGAACGGAGAACAAATATCGCAGAGCAATCAAACCGGTCAGCCTAATCCAAGGTTCCGGCGAGATGACATCCCACCTCCGCCACAGTTCACTCCGCAGATGCAGTTTTTCTGCCAGGACAAGCCATGGACGGGCAACAGATGTTTCAGATGATGTATGCCATGATGCAAGCCCAGCAGCAGATTCAGCAAGAGGCCCATCGTCAGGAGACAGAGTATCTGAGAACCAGTCTGGTATCCACATTGGAGCAGGCAAATCCACCAGCGACGGGATCTATCACCGATTTTTGTCATCTCAAGCCTCGTAACTTTTCTGGTAAATAGGGGCCAACAGAAGTTTACGAATGGCTCATAAACATTCAGCACCAGTTGGAAGCAGCTGAACTTCTACGGGAGAAATGGATAACTGCGGTCAGAATACAGTTGACTGAAAATGCACATCATTGGTGGTTAGCAGAAGAGAGGAGGCTCGGACAGGACCGAGTCACTTGGGAAGAGTTCTCCAGACTCTTTCGAGAGATGTATGTTCCAGCAGTAGTACGGTCAGAGCTCAGAGACAAGTTCAACCGCCTTATCCAAGGCAATATGACAGTGGAAGAATACAACGTAGAATTTATTCGCCTTAGTCGCTTCGCCCCAACCTTGATTTCGACAGAGGAAGATAAAGCTGAGAAGTTCTTTGACGGACCGAAGTTTGAGCTCTAGAGATTGATTGGATCGGTCGCACCTACATCGTATACCGACGTCCTTGCAGCAGCGCGACGCATGGAGCGCGTCACTAGAAGGGAGTCAAATCTGAAGAGGCCAATCACATCCGCACCATCCAGGACAGCACATAGAGATTCAGCAAAACGATCCCAGAGGAGTATGCCAGAGAGGATAGCACACAGGGCCATATCTCTCCCTACTTGTCACCACTGCGGCAAGGTAGGTCACATTGAGAGAGAATACAAACGCAAGTTAGGACTATGCCTAGCTTGCGGATCCAACCAGCATCAAACCAGAGACTACACCGAGCACAGAGAAGGAGCACCGAGACTAGATTTACCTGCACCACGACCAGCTTATCCAGTAGTAGGGGCACCGCAGACAGGAGTTGGAGGAGTCAGGCCACCAGCTACATGAGGATACCAGCAGAGACCACCACTGGCACCACAGGCAGCCCTATTTCAGCAGGCTCAGCAGCAGAGAGGTCCAGCTCAGGGACGAGGACAGGGATTCACAATGGCTGTTGAGGAGGAAGCTACTGCAGGCGAAGTTATCGTAGGTACTATTTTAGTAGCTTCATTACCAGCTGTAGCTTTATTTGATTCTGGAGCATCGCATTCATTTATAGCAGCTAGCTTTGTAGCCACCCATAGAGTAGCTACCGTGCCCCTTCCGAAGATGAAGAGAATTCTTACGGGAGGTAGAATTATTCCGGTTAGTGACGTCTGTAGATCATGTTCTGTAGTAGTCTGTGGAAGAGAGATGCGAGCTCAATTTCTGATCTTTTCTATGCCGGATTATGATGTTGTACTTGGTATGGATTGGTTAAGTCAGTACCATGCGACTCTTGATTGCCAACTTGGACGGGTTATATTTAGACCGTATGGACATCCAGAATTTGAATTTCTTCGAGGAGCAGTAGAGCAAGGAGTTCAGCCTACTCTTAGGGTACTATCTGTAGAAGGGGAGACAGGTTACCCAAGAGTTATATTAGAGTTTATGGATGTATTTTCTGATGATCTTCCAGGTTTACCGCTTGATCGGGAAATAGAATTCACAATAGACTTAACTCCAGGAGCAGAGCCTATCACTTCATCAGTATATCGGCTAGCACCTAAGGAGTTAGTGGAGTTGAAGGAACAGGTTGATGATTTTCTGGAGAAGGGTTTTATTCGGCCCAGTGTTTCACCTTGGGGAGCACCCATATTATTTGTGCCGAAGAAGGATGGAACAGTACGTTTGTGCATTGACTACAGGGCACTGAATACTGTGACCATCAAGAACAGGTATCCCTTACCATGCATTGATGATCTATTCGATCAATTGAGTGGTGCTAGGGTATTCTCGAAGATTGACCTTAGATCCGGCTATCATCAGATCAAAGTAAGGAAGGAAGACATACCGAAGACATCTTTCAGGACCGAATATGGACATTATGAGTTCTTGGTAATGCCATTTGGTTTAACCAACGCGCCAGCAGTGTTTATGAGTTTGATGAACAGAGTCTTTCATCAGTTCTTGGATAAATTTGTGGTTGTGTTCATTGACGACATTCTAATATATTCCAAGAGCCACGAAGAGCACCTCAGAATCGTGTTAGAGACCTTGAGACAGGAGAAGTTATATGCCAAACTCAGTAAGTGTGAGTTTTGTATGGATAAAGTGCCTTTCTTGGGACATATTATCTCAGGAGAAGGACTTTCAGTTGATCCAGAGAAAGTTGCGGCAATAGAGACTTAGCCTACACCTACATCAGTTGCAGAGGTGAGAAGTTTTCTCGGACTTGCGGGATATTATCGAAGGTTTATAGAAAATTTCTCTAGGATCGCGGAGCCGATGACGAAGTTGACACGTAAAGACCAGGAGTTTACATGGACAGAAGACTGCCAGAAGGCTTTTAAAGAATTGAAGAGAAGATTAACAACAACACCTGTCTTGACTCTTCCTTCAGGGTCAGGAGGTTTTGTTGTTTACAGTGATGCATCAGGTAGTGGATTAGGATGTGTTTTGATGCAACATGGCAAAGTTA
The DNA here is from genome assembly GCA_036927795.1 of Iris macrosiphon. Lineage (NCBI taxonomy): Eukaryota > Viridiplantae > Streptophyta > Magnoliopsida > Asparagales > Iridaceae > Iris > Iris macrosiphon. Next base: position 122,585,189 of record JAYESA010000018.1, read on the forward strand.
TTGCTTATGCATCGAGATAGTTGAAGGTCCACGAGAATAACTACCCAACACACGATCTGGAGTTAGCAGCAGTTATATTTGCACTGAAGATTTGGAGGCACTATCTTTATGGAGAAAAGGTGGACATCTTTACTGATCACAAGAGTCTGAAGTATGTATATACTCAGAAGGAGCTCAACATGAGACAGAGATGTTGGCTGGAATTGATGATAGACTTTGATATAGATCTGCAGTATCACCCGGGAAAGGCGAATGTCGTAGCAGACGCTCTCAGCAGGAAGCCTACGGCTTATTTCTTGACGATGCAGCCCGAGTTATTGAGAGATCTACAGGAGCTTCAGATAGAGGTTGTTTTACTAGGACAGAGTGGCTTGCTAGCTAATCTCGAAGTTAAGTCATCACTTGTGGAAAGAATTAAAGAGGCATTGCCCACCGATGCTAGATTCTGAAGACTCAAAAAGAGGACAGAAGCAGGCATGCAGACATGACTTCGCATACATGAAGACGGGACATTAAGGTGTGGAAATTGCCTGTATGTTCCAAATGGAGAACTAAGACAGGAGTTAATGACTGAAGCACATAGCTCTATGTACTCTGTTCACCCAGGAGGAACCAAGATGTACAGAGACTTGAGGCAGTATTATTGGTGGCATGGAATAAAAAGGGAGATTGCAAGATTTGTGGCTAAATGTTTAGTCTGTCTGCAAGTAAAGGCCGAGCATCAGAGGACTGCAGGTATGTTACAGCCGCTTCCTATACCAGAATGGAAGTGGGAACATATCACGATGGATTTTGTCACAGGATTACCAAGGAGCCCCAGTGGAAGAGATGCAGTATGGGTTATCGTGGATCGACTCACTAAATCGGCACACTTCTTGCCATTTAGAGTTGGACAGTCCACAGAGGTGCTAGACGACATGTATATGCGATAAATCGTCAGATTTCATGGAGTGCCAGTTAGTATTGTGTCGGATCGAGATTCGAGATTTACTTCTCATTTCTGGCGAAGCATGCAAGAGAGTCTTAGCACCAGACTCAAATTCAGCACAGCTTACCACCCACAGACAGATGGTCAATCGGAGTGCACCATTCAGATCTTGGAGGATATGTTGCGATCGTATATGCTAGACTTCGGAGGATCTTGGGAAGATTATTTGCACTTGGTGGAGTTCTTCTACAACAACAGTTATCAGGCCAACATTCAGATGGCACCATTCGAGGCATTATACGGAAGTAAGTGTAGATCGCCAATATATTGGAGTGACGTTGGTGAACGTCAAATACTGGGTCCAGAATTGATAATGCAGATAATGGAGAAGGTAAAACAAATTCAGAATCATCTTCGAGCAGCTCAGGACAGACAGAAGCATTGGGCTGATACACACAGACGTCCCCTAGAGTTCAAAGAAGGAGAGCACGTATTCTTGAGGATTTCGCCCACTCGAGGTACTATTAGATTCGGCAGCAGAGGCAAGTTGAGCCCAAGGTATATCGGGCCATTTGATATTCTGGAGCGCATTGGTGAGGTGGCTTATCGTCTTGCATTACCTCCGTCCTTAGAGGGAGTGCATGACGTATTCTACGTCTCGCTGCTGAGAAGGTACGTGACCGACCCAAGTCACGTAGTCGATCATTCAGAGATCGCAATGGGCCCTAGCTTGAGATATGAAGAACAACCAGTTGGCATACTCGACATCAGCGAGAATACATTGCTAGGACAGACCATTAGACTGGTTCTTGTAGCTTGGAAACATCATTCTCCTGGCGAATCGACCTGGAAATGGGAGGATAGTATGCGCCAGCGTTATCCTCACTTGTTCGCGGATGCAGTTATAAACTAAGCATTCTTGTAATTTCCATAGTTCTTCCTTTAGTAGCTTATTCTTTGATTGCGAGGACGCAATCCTCTTAAGGGGGATAGATTATAAACACCCTGATTTTTCAGAATAATTTTAATATAATTTTTCTGATCATTTTCGGTATTTTTCTGGATGAAGAACCAAGGTAATTGTGATTAAAAGATTTTTAAATACTGTTAGTTGATGTTAAAATATTATGAAAATAATATTTTATGGTGTAAATTGGAAAACCGGACATAGGGTAATTTTTGGTGAATTTATTGGACTCCGGAATCATTTTTAAAGCCCTAAAAACTATTGTAGAATTAAACCCAATCAAACCTGACTGAACCAAACCAAACCTGACTGAACCAAACCAAACCACTGACTAAACCGAACTAAACCAACCTAGCTTAACAGGTCGGGTCGGGTCGGATCCGAGTGAAATCCGACCCGGACCCGAAATCTAAAACCGAACCCTAATTTCCCCCACCGGAAATACTGTAGCCGCCTATAAATTCTCCTCGACATCCGTGCCTAGCCGCCGCCACCTTATTCCAGATCGATCTCCGCCGTACCCCAATGAACCCCGCCGCTGACCTGAACTCCATAACCCCTCGCCGTCGACTCCCTCTCCTCCCATCTTCCCCGACGCCCTATTCGACCAGCCATCGATCCCCTCAGCTCCGGTGAGAACCCCGCAGCCGTCTTCTCCTCTTCCCTCAGCCCCGCTCCATCCGACAGTGCCTCCCTCTCGTCGACCTCTGTCGGCCAGAGCAGCCTCCTCCTCATCGAGCACAGCAGATCGACCCCGCTTCCCTCCGTAGCAGCGCCCAGGCGAGCCGCCTCCGCTCAGCCAGACGAGCCGCCTCTGCTCAGCCCGACGAGCCGCCCTCCGCCGACCAGAGCAGCCACTCCCCGGCCGCCCTAAGCACAGCCACTCTCTGACGGTTCTCCGGCAGCACCCTGAACCTTAGCCTGGATATAGCAACTCAATACGGACACGAAACAGTACCCTCGGACACGTGAGAATCAGTCTTCACGGAGCCCTGTTTTGGTAGCGTTTTCTTTCTCCTCGTAATTCCATTTTCGATTCCGTCTGTTGCAATGGGTAGACTGTATAACCCTCTCGATGCCCATGCAACCCGCTCGGTGCATTACGTCCTGTGGTGATCGCACACCGCGATCCAAAAATAGGAAAACCAATGCCCTATTTTACCCCGAAACTGAGTGCGCTCTGCCAAACGGGATGACTTGGTCGTACACGGTCTTTACCAAAATATACGCGTCGTTGATACGGACGCGTAGGATTTTACAGAAGTTGATTTGGATGTGCGTGCACACCGAAATCAACGCGTATCCGCCGACAACATCCCGTATCCGCCCATTCTAGAACACGTTGTAACTTTGTATACACACGTCGGATCGAGACGAAACTTGCGCTATCGGACTCGTAGCAATACGCTGGATCTGTGACCCAAGTTTGGTTCGATTCTGAGAACGTTGACAAAATCGCGTATCGTGGGCCCCACAGGCTCTACTTGACATGCGATTTTGTGATCGGCTCATCGGAATCCAATTCTGGAAGTTCCGTTGGGTTCGTATCATCGTTCCTGACTTGTTGACCCTAAGTTTGATGAATTTGGAGACCTTTGACCCTGATACGCTTTTCGGTACAAAGTGGCCCATATGTGGACCCCACTTTGGCCCGGAAATATCATTTTTGCCCTTGTGTCCAAATTGGACTTGAGGATAGGCGTTTCTAGCTATTTGATATCTTCTGAGACTATTGGTGATATTTATTATAGCTTTTGAAGGAGTACCTATAGGATCCACTGATACAGGGACAACTGTTGATATTCAAACCCAGGCAAGTGTGCCTTGCCAAATCCTACAGCTTTGCTACTTATTTCCTTGACTTAGTTATACATCAGTGGGCAAGTATACCTTGCCAACTTTATATTTCTTGTTGCATATTTCCTTGCTTTATTTATATCATTGTGCATGCTTAACCTAGGACCGTGTGACTTACTTAGCGTCCGATTATTAGTCGGGTGCCAACACCGTACGCGATGTTGTGTATGTCATCTAGAGATGGACATTCGTGACCCCTTTATATTCTCGTACTTGTCTTATCAAGTACATTATACCCAGGACACTTGACACTATTCATGACAGGATCTTTCTGAGATATTCATGGTGATTCTGTATAGGATACAGACTTCTGACAGAGACATTATACTCTTGGATACTCTATGACTTACTGCATTAGCTATGATCTTGCGTGCCATGTACATGAGACGTTATGCACATGAGATGTGTGATTACATTCGGTGGGGAGAGACACATGCTACAGGCTGATTACATATATATCCCCTACTACTGTGAGGCACAAGACTCTGAAACTGAGCTTGGCCCATTACTCATTATTACTGCTACCGGCTCCCCGACACAGAGCTTGTAGTGGCTCAGCCTGAGTACTCGTGATGCTCTCATCTTATATTTTCATATAGATGGTTATTTAGCTTACCCTATTTACTTCACTATTGCTACACTACATTTATTTTGGCTTGTATTATCTGTACCTTGTTATGTCCCCTAAGGACCTGGATCCGGATTATGTCCCCAGGATTTGCAGACGAGATTTATCCCGAGGTATACGGGACAGCAGTAGTAGCAGGAGCAGATACAGGAGCTGTACCGACACCAGAGGACGAGGTGTTAGCTGAAGTCTTTTTCTGAGCATCCATGATTCATGCTCAGTATTTACTTTATTTCAGTCATTTATATTTTGGTCTGTTGAACCATTGTATCAGATATTTATCTGGTTGTTCCCCGAAGCACTTGTTGAGACTGGTTGATGATTTACATTTCTTAAATTCTGTAGATCATATTTTATATCTTGTGTGGATGAGATTAGTTGTGCCATAATTATCGTAGACTTTGTTTTACAGCTTAAGTATGCCCTGATGGACCCATTAAATTGGGTTTGTCCATCGGTGCGTATTGCTGGCCATTGCCACGTGTCTGGTCCCTCGGTATTTTGGGACTGGGCGTGACAGGGAGAGCCAGAGTTCAAGTTTGCTAGAGGAGCTGCAGAGCAGAAAGAAGGCATTATTTGTGGAGCTATGATGGAAGACAAGGAGTTGCCGCATCCGTTCATAGCAGAGTTCTTGGATGTGTTTTCTGAGGAATTGCCAGGATTGTCGCCAGATCGAGATGTTAAATTCTCTATAGACTTGGTGCTAGGTGTAGAACCAATTTTGCAACATGTCTATAGAGTAAACAACAGCGAGCTGGTCGAGCTGAAGAAGCAGGTGGATTAATTATAGGATAAGAGGTTTATCAGATCGAGTTCTTTACCGTAGGAAGCCTCGATATTATTTGTACCGAAAAATGATGGATCAGTGCGCATGTGCATTGATTACAGGGCATTAAATAATCTCACTATCAAGAATAAGTACCCTTTGCCACGGATTGATGATATGTTCGATCAGTTGAGTGGTGCCAAGGTGTTTTCTAAGATAGATTTGAGATCAGGCTTGTAACCTCCGATTTCCAAATTCCCGAAATATTTAGATTTTAAATTATTTTAAAAATATCAAGTTTATAAAATATTTTCTCCTTGAAATTTTATTTAATTTTTTAAAACAATGTTTGATTGTAGAAGGTTATTTAAAAATCTTTTATAAAAATCATTTTTTTCTAAATGTCGATGTATTACAAAATAAATAAATAAATAATAATATATATATTTTTCTAGTTTCAAATGTTTATTGGCTTGAAATCATAAAATTATTTATTTGATGAAATTATTATAGGACTAGTTGTTTTCATAATAAAATTTCATATCCATTTTGGAATAGTAAATAAACAAATTACATATTTTCTAGGATTTTGCAAAATGAGGTTAATTAGTAGCTAATTTAATCAGTTAGCCTTTGAAAGCCTCTTAAAAACATTTCTTAAATTTCTTTTCTATTTAATTTACCCGTTTACCGTCTCCCATTCACACCCTCATTTTTCCACATGAAAAACCCGTTTAATTATGATCTGGGCCATTCATTATTTGGCCAACCCGCACCCTTTAGCCCACAACTCTTTCCCTATTTAAGTCCCTCATCACAACTCCCTAGAAACCCTAGCTAGCCCTCACAAATCCCCACAAAGCCAAGCCACCACCATTTTGTGTGCTCGTGTCCGTGTGTCCATCATCACCGTGTCAGCCGTGTTGGCCTCGGGTCCGACCCCGGGTGTCCCACCGTATCCATTCATTTCCTGTGTCCAGATTTACAACATTACAATCTGATTTTCGTGTCCGACACACCCGGACACATCCATATCCACCACTGTACACAACATCATCCCTGTGTCCAACACCCGGACACATCCGCCCCACGCCACAGTACATCGAATCCGTGTGTCCAGCCTCGGACACAGCCACCACACAACAACCATCGTGTCCAGCCGACACGATCCACCCCGACTCAGAAACCTAACCTAACCTAGATCCCGCCGCCGCCGACGACTGGGACCTCCGCCTCCGCCGAGTCGAGTCTCCACCGCCGCGTCGAGCCCAGATCTCGAGTCGAGATCCGCCGGCCGCCTCAGATCCGGAGCTCCGCCGGCCGCCTCCTTCTCGAACAGAGCACCGCCGCCTCCTTCTCGAACAGAGCACCGCCGCCTCCTTCTCGAACAGAGCACCGCCGCCTCCTCCTCGATACGAGCACCGCCGACGAGACAAGCAGTCGTCGACCGCCGACGCCCCACCGCGCCGACCCCGGCGGACTTCCCCGCGTCGACGCCGAGACCCCTCCCCGCCGTGAGTTCCCTCTTTCCCTCTTTCCCTTTCTTCGTTTCAGAACTGAGAGTATAATTAGTTTATATATTAGTTTAATTAGTTAATTAATTATATATATTAGTTTAGTTAATTCTGATTAGATTAGTTAATTAAATACTTAATCATTTAATCAGTAAATTATTAATAATCCGTAATTAATTATTAATCAGTAGTTATTTATTAATGTAATTAGTTTAGTAAATTTATATAATTAGTTTGGTAATATATAATTAGTTTAATAAGATTTAATTAGTTTAGTTTTATTTAGTTTAGTAATAAATATCAGGATTTTTGATTATGTGAACAAATATAATAATTTTTGGGTTACATTATTATTTAAAATATAATTTCAATAATAAAATGAGTTCAAAATTGTTTATTGGGCTGGTGACCAATCTTACTATAGATATAAAAATATATATATATATTGGATTCTACGTAAATTCTAATTTTTATAAATAAACCTTTAAATTATAATTTTGTTCAAAAGGGAAGTTTTAACAATTATTGTTCAAATAATTTCGAAATGATTATATATGTAAATACGTATTCTAGTATATGTAATTAATTTGGTATCTATGTATATATATATTTAGTATATATATATAATTATTTTGGTATATATATATATATACTTATATATATATATATATATGTATATATGTGTGTATATTTTTAGTATAATTATACATATATTTAATTGGTATAATTTCATGTAGTATATGTGTAATAAAACGTATTTTTAATATATGAATTAATTGGCATCTGTATATATATATATATATAGTATAAATTTAATTTGGTAAATTAATATTAGTATGTTTAAGAATGATGGTGACAATATATATATATATATGTATATTCTAAAAATATACTTTGCACACATATGATATGTACGTATTTTGATATATGTTAATATATAAATGTACGTATTTTAGTAAATATACAACTATAGCTAGTAATTTATATTGGTATATATTTTAGATATATGCATATATTAGGTTAAATTCTTTTTAGTATGTATACAAGTATTATTTATTTTAAAGTATATATTTTTACATATATCTACTATTGTAGTTGATGGAAATTATAATATGGTTAATTGGTAAACCTACTGGGTGATCCTAGGTGACCAGTAGCATACCTAGAGAAGTTCCGAACTCAGTGTTTTTAGACTGTGTTAGTGTAGCATCTGATGCAAATGTGGTTTTGCTTGTGATATGTTTATAGGACTGTTGGTTTACCCAGGGGATACTCTGGAACAGGACACCAATAATTACCAGCTAAGGACCCAAGGCGAGTACATTCTCTGATTAGTTTCTAATTTATGATATCTCCTATGTTCACTGTATCTAGTGTAAATATTCATGTTCTTGACACATTGGTTACACGGATTGGTATACACGGATCTCGTCATGAGATGTTATTCCTTATTCATGGTGTAGCTTGTACAAGACTTGTTTTCCTTGCTATCTTGTGCATGTACAGACGCTGATTCCCGGGGAGATTTGCTACCTTCCTAGGGAATCTAGTGCCATAGCGTACCATGATTGGATCTACTATACCAGTCGGGGGGTGGGGAGTATTTTAGTGTAGATATGTGATCATACCCAACTTTATATGCACCATAGCTCACCCCACATCTCACGTCGGGTGCGGCCTGACCATCTCCATGCTTCATAGCTGTTACGTGTGATTAGCCTGACCTCTCCATGCATCATAGCTAACCAACGGTTAGCCTGACCTTCGTGAATCATAGCTAATCACATGTAACCAGCCTGATCAAGTTCCCAAGCCGATCACATGTTAAAGCTAGTACTCACACACTTAGTCATAGGTTCTTGCTCATGGACATATTGTTTCTTTTTCTGCAGTTACTTACAGTATTTCTTTCATTGTACATATCTTGTACCTATACATGCATCTGGTATATTTCCATCTAGAACTGCTACATAGTTTATGTCATTTATATAGAACTGCTATTTAGAGATGTACTTTGCTCCTTCCTGACTGAAAATATTTTTCCAGACTGTGACCTTAGTAGACTGGGTTCTGACACACTTGGGGATTGGAAGTTAATGATTGCAGGTATGATTATTTTGTCGTTAGACTTGTCTTGTATTTCTTGCTTGCCTTGATATCTCATCATGCTTTAGTTTATGTGATTGAGTATTTCTAGCATTATTTTATGATACCCACGTCTCCTTATGGAGTTGGGTATTCACGTGAGTTGATTAGATAGTTACATGACCTAGACAGCGTTCTACCGCCGATGCTGCGGCGTAGGCTGGACGTACCCACGCACTCGTGCCCCTAAACCGGGTGCGGGTCGTGACACGTTTTTAGTGGTGGCCCATGCAGGTCGAGACTTCGCTAGTGGTGCGATGTCGTAGTAGTGCGACGTCATAGTTGTACTACTACGTACCTGCTATAGAATATAGGACAAAGGATACTAGGATGAGAGAGGATACTCAATCACAAATTCTTGAGAGATTCCTGGGACGACCCCTTGAGAATCTTATTACAATTTACAATTTAAATTCCTTCGCCTTGTTTCCGTCCGTCCTCACTCGTTGATACTGAGTTTGATCCTTGTTGACGAGTTATTAAATTTAATTCTTGGTATCGTTGTTGAATTGATTTCAAATTGAGATGAATTTTACGGACTAAAATTTACGGTATCATCTGATGACATATATTGATGAGGACAGTGAGAAAGGTAAAAAAAAAAAAAAAAAAATGTCTACTTTGGTTATGGAACCTGGAGTTTATCGCAGCCATATTAGCTGTCGTGACGAGAACGTAGGAACCTAACTTGGATGTACATACTTTAGTTATGAGATTTAGAGTTCTCGCAGCCATACCGGTTGGCGTGGCGAGTATTCTAGATGACATGATTATAGGGTTGCATACCTTAGTTACGGAACCTGTCGTTCATTGCATCTATGCTTACTGGCGTGGTGAGAATTCTGTGTGTCATGATTTCTGATAGACGTGTATGATTATCAGGTTGTATCTTAAATTGGTTCTTAAAGTATCATCTCAAGACTCATCTATTTCTGTTATTCAGGACTTTGTTCCATCGCTTCTTTTTTTTTACTAGCAGTAAAGATACCTTCCGTCCTTGATCCAGTTCCTTTTGAGCTTATTTCCTTTGAGGATCCCTTGTTAGTATGATAATTAGTGGCTTGCAATTTTGGTTGTGTCTTGTATTAGTTGACTGAGTGTGACTTGTGAGTTTGTAAGTGTTTCTTAGTTGGACATGTGAGCAGTAGGCTTTAATCTAGAGTTAGCCCTTAGCATAGTACCTTGTACCATTGGTTCTAGGATAAGTGTCATTAGAGACTGTGAGTAGAAGGAGAGTATAGAGTATCAGTGATAGTCCTCAGAGTTAGTATCAGAGCCAATTACCCGTCCTGGATAATCATGATTTTGTAATTGAGTGATCTATGTAAACGATTAAGTATCCAGGAATTGTGTTAAGAATTAATGGAGCATAACGTTCAATCGGATGATTGATATCGGGCGTGTTAAAGGTAAAGAAATTTATATGCATGAGGAGTTATAATGAGGTGTCATGAGTAGAATCGGTAATGAAGATGGTGAAGCGTATCACAGATTAGTGTAACAGGCTATGAAAGGTTAAAAAGAAAATACCTATACAACCATCGAGATGAGGAACCATATAAATGCCCATGAGAGTAAAGAAACATGAGTGTTATAGTAGATACATGTAATCATAAGTTATACTGAGCTTGATGAATGATCCATTAATGAAGCTAGTGATATAATACCAAGAGTGCTAATGATTCTATATCAAGGATTTGTCAAGAATGACGTTAATAACAGTGATCACCCTGTATGATGATAATTAGATGATATACCAGTTGACATAAATTGAAAATCATGAAAGAAATTACAGGTGATGATAACTTTGATCATTGGAGATAATGGTGCAAGTGATTCAGGCAGTACAATTTTAGTACACAGTTATAGACATTAGATGCATTGAGTGCACCTTGAGTATCAGAGACCGTGAGCACCGATATGTACACTGTGGAATTATAAATTAAAAGGTGGAAATAAGATTGTATTTTAGAATGATTGAGGAGTTGAGATTTTGTCATTAATTTTTTGAGGATTTCAAAATATGAATTCAATAAACATGGTTAAGACTACAAAGATTTTAGAAGTGATTAAAATTTTATTCGATGTTGAGTATTTGACTTTGAAGAGGCATATGCATTTATTTTAAGTTGATCGAGGAGTTGAACCTTGATGATTATTTTTGAGAATTAATTTTGGTAGATGAGAGATATGAATATTAATATATGAGTGGATGATATGTATGTGTAAGGATCTGGTGATTTGAGCATGATTGAGATGGCACCGCAGACTGACTTGGGTGTCCATCTAAAATTGTATTGGAAAGAACAGTATTTAGTATGATGTGTTACACTTGGCGTGCACTTGAGTGAGGAGAACGACTAGTATGAACGATTGTAGTAGGAACGGGAACTGACAGAGAGTATGGTACTAAAGATATAGAGGTATCCACTTGGATGCATTATTGAATCATGGTTATATTAGAGATTCTTGGCATCAGATTTTGGTATTAATAAACAGGTGTGCAATACGGATGTATTCATGGATTTTGTGGATTAATGAGTAGTTGATATGGGTACCAGTGTACATGAATAGGAATTAGTTAGTGAATGTGCTAGAGTTAAGTGTTTGATAGCAGATACCGCAAGTAATATGTTAGCAGGTTCTTTCTTTTTCTCATGTTGTTTTTGTCTTCTGATTAATTGATTCCCTAGTATCGTGGTTTGTATTTGTGATTTTTGATTGATTGTAGCTAGTAGTACACCTTAACAGAGACTGAAATACCATGACAAGATACATGACCTATATATTTTTCTTAAATTGCATGGCTGTAGGTAGAGTTTTCTTAAACCATGATCATTAGGGTTTTTGACCATAGCAAAGGTCTATGACAAGGTTATGACCGACAAAAAGGGACAAGATGATTAAATTATGGATGCGCATTAATTTAAATAAAGAATTTATGGGATTGTTATAACAGAGTAGATGGATCATTGATTTTGCGAAAATCGAGGTATGATAAAATTCGAGGACAAACATTAACTTAAATGGGGAATTAAGAAATTCACAGAGCCAAAAATTTGAGGATTTATTAATTTTAAGGAGGTCTTGATATGATTAAATTGATTATAAAAAATAAAAATAAAAATTTGAGAAATTTAAGAGATTATCATTTTATCTATTTGATTGCAAGATAGAAATTTTATATATTAAGAATGTTGCATTGAAGATTCTGGAAGCATCGCATCGTTGAGTATTTGAGGAAAAAGAAAAAAATCAGGAAATAAAATCGTAAATGGAATAGTGTCGAATTCAATTCTTGGGATGAGGAGTTAGATTGGAATAAGCATCAATTGAAATTGAGTTAGAGGAGTAAGATGATTGATGAGTGTTTAAAATTTAAATTTTGGGATACAAATTTTTAAGTTTTATAAATATGCATTGATTGGATTTCAATTGGAGGATTGGATATTAAATCCTTGGGTATTAGATACGAACTTAAATTCGGGAGGAGATTATGATAAAAATTTGAATTTGATTTTGAACTTGAAGATTTTTTGGAATATAATGATATAAAATTTTGAAAGGTTGTGAAATAACGATATGGAATTACTTCATGATTATTTGGTTGAAATTTGAATTTTGATAGAAATAATATGATAAGTAAAGGCAATTATTGAGAATCCTAAATTTCGAGGACGAAATTTTTCTAAGGTGGGTAGACTTGTAACCTCCGATTTCCAAATTCCCGAAATATTTAGATTTTAAATTATTTTAAAAATATCAAGTTTATAAAATATTTTCTCCTTGAAATTTTATTTAAATTTTTAAAACAATGTTTGATTGTAGAAGGTTATTTAAAAATCTTTTATAAAAATCATTTTTTTCTAAATGTCGATGTATTACAAAATAAATAAATAAATAATAATATATATATTTTTCTAGTTTCAAATGTTTATTGACTTGAAATCATAAAATTATTTATTTGATGAAATTATTATAGGACTAGTTGTTTTCATAATAAAATTTCATATCCATTTTGGAATAGTAAATAAACAAATTACATATTTTCTAGGATTTTGCAAAATGAGGTTAATTAGTAGCTAATTTAATCAGTTAGCCTTTGAAAGCCTCTTAAAAATATTTCTTAAATTTCTTTTCTATTTAATTTACCCGTTTACCGTCTCCCATTCACACCCTCATTTTTTCACATGAAAAATCCGTTTAATTATGATCTGGGCCATTCATTATTGGGCCAACCCGCACCCTTTAGCCCACAACTCTTTCCCTATTTAAGTCCCTCATCACAACTCCCTAGAAACCCTAGCTAGCCCTCACAAATCCCCACAAAGCCAAGCCACCACCATTTTGTGTGCTCGTGTCCGTGTGTCCATCATCACCGTGTCAGCCGTGTTGGCCTCGGGTTCGACCCCGGGTGTCCCACCGTATCCATTCATTTTCTGTGTCCAGATTTACAACATTACAATCTGATTTTCGTGTCCGACACACCCGGACACATCCACATCCACCACTGTACACAACATCATCCCTGTGTCCAACACCCGGACACATCCGCCCCACGCCACAGTACATCGAATCCGTGTGTCCAGCCTCGGACACAGCCACCACACAACAACCATCGTGTCCAGCCGACACGATCCACCCCGACTCAGAAACCTAACCTAACCTAGATCCCGCCGCCGCCGACGACTGGGACCTCCGCCTCCGCCGAGTCGAGTCTCCACCGCCGCGTCGAGCCCAGATCTCGAGTCGAGATCCGTCGGCCGCCTCAGATCCGGAGCTCCGCCGGCCGCCTCCTTCTCGAACAGAGCACCGCCGCCTCCTTCTCGAACAGAGCACCGCCGCCTCCTCCTCGATACGAGCACCGCCGACGAGACAAGCAGTCGTCGACCGCCGACGCCCCACCGCGCCGACCCCGGCGGACTTCCCCGCGTCGACGCCGAGACCCCTCCCCGCCGTGAGTTCCCTCTTTCCCTTTCTTCGTTTCAGAACTGAGAGTATAATTAGTTTATATATTAGTTTAATTAGTTAATTAATTATATATATTAGTTTAGTTAATTCTGATTAGATTAGTTAATTAAATACTTAATCATTTAATCAGTAAATTATTAATAATCCGTAATTAATTATTAATCAGTAGTTATTTATTAATGTAATTAGTTTAGTAAATTTATATAATTAGTTTGGTAATATATAATTAGTTTAATAAGATTTAATTAGTTTAGTTTTATTTAGTTTAGTAATAAATATCAGGATTTTTGATTATGTGAACAAATATAATAATTTTTGGGTTACATTATTATTTAAAATATAATTTTAATAATAAAATGAGTTCAAAATTGTTTATTGGGCTGGTGACCAATCTTACTATAGATATAAAAAATATATATATATTGGATTCTACGTAAATTCTAATTTTTATAAATAAACCTTTAAATTGTAATTTTGTTCAAAAGGGAAGTTTTAACAATTATTGTTCAAATAATTTCGAAATGATTATATATGTAAATACGTATTCTAGTATATGTAATTAATTTGGTATCTATGTATATATATATTTAGTATATGTATATAATTATTTTGGTATATATATATATATACTTATATATATATATATATATATATATATATATATATATATATATATATATATATATATATATATATATATATATGTATATATGTGTGTATATTTTTAGTATAATTATACATATATTTAATTGGTATAATTTCATGTAGTATATGTGTAATAAAACGTATTTTTAATATATGAATTAATTGGCATCTGTATATATATATATATATATAGTATAAATTTAATTTGGTAAATTAATATTAGTATGTTTAAGAATGATGGTGACAATATATATATATATATGTATATTCTAAAAATGTACTTTGCACACATATGATATGTACGTATTTTGATATATGTTAATATATAAATGTATGTATTTTAGTAAATATACAACTATAGCTAGTAATTTATATTGGTATATATTTTAGATATATGCATATATTAGGTTAAATTCTTTTTAGTATGTATACAAGTATTATTTATTTTAAAGTATATATTTTTACATATATCTACTATTGTAGTTGATGGAAATTATAATATGGTTAATTGGTAAACCTACTGGGTGATCCTAGGTGACCAGTAGCATACCTAGAGAAGTTCCGAACTCAGTGTTTTTAGACTGTGTTAGTGTAGCATCTGATGCAAATGTGGTTTTGCTTGTGATATGTTTATAGGACTGTTGGTTTACCCAGGGGATACTCTGGAACAGGACACCAATAATTACCAGCTAAGGACCCAAGGCGAGTACATTCTCTGATTAGTTTCTAATTTATGATATCTCCTATGTTCACTATATCTAGTGTAAATATTCATGTTCTTGACACATTGGTTACACGGATTGGTATACACGGATCTCGTCATGAGATGTTATTCCTTATTCATGGTGTAGCTTGTACAAGACTTGTTTTCCTTGCTATCTTGTGCATGTACAGACGCTGATTCCCGGGGAGATTTGCTACATTCCTAGGGAATCTAGTGCCATAGCGTACCATGATTGGATCTACTATACCAGTCGGGGGGTGGGGAGTATTTTAGTGTAGATATGTGATCATACCCAACTTTATATGCACCATAGCTCATCCCACATCTCACGTCGGGTGCGGCCTAACCATCTCCATGCTTCATAGCTGTTACGTGTGATTAGCCTGACCTCTCCATGCATCATAGCTAACCAACGGTTAGCCTGACCTTCGTGAATCATAGCTAATCACATGTAACCAGCCTGATCAAGTTCCCAAGCCGATCACATGTTAAAGCTAGTACTCACACACTTAGTCATAGGTTCTTGCTCATGGACATATTGTTTCTTTTTCTGCAGTTACTTACAGTATTTCTTTCATTGTACATATCTTGTACCTATACATGCATCTGGTATATTTCCATCTAGAACTGCTACATAGTTTATGTCATTTATATAGAACTGCTATTTAGAGATGTACTTTGCTCCTTCCTGACTGGAAATATTTTTCCAGACTGTGACCTTAGTAGACTGGGTTCTGACACACTTGGGGATTGGAAGTTAATGATTGCAGGTATGATTATTTTGTCGTTAGACTTGTCTTGTATTTCTTGCTTGCCTTGATATCTCATCGTGCTTTAGTTTATGTGATTGAGTATTTCTAGCATTATTTTATGATACCCACGTCTCCTTATGGAGTTGGGTATTCACGTGAGTTGATTAGATAGTTACATGACCTAGACAGCGTTCTACCGCCGATGCTACGGCGTAGGCTGGACGTACCCACGCACTCGTGCCCCTAAACCGGGTGCGGGTCGTGACAAGGCTACCATCAGGTGAAGGTGAAGTCGGTGGACATATCGGAGACTGCTTTTAGAACTCGGTATGGTCAGTACGAGTTTATGGTGATGCCATTTCGGTTGACTAATACACCGGCGGTATTTATGAACTTGATGAACAAGGTGTTCCATCAGTACCTTAACAAGTTCATAGTGGTATTTATCGACGACATACTCATTTACTTGAAGACACCGGAGGAGCATGAGAAGCATTTGAGGATTGTGTTGGATGTACTGAGGAAGGAGAAGCTGTATGGGAAGTTGTCCAAGTGTGAGGTTTTCCTGGACAAGGTAGAGTTCTTGGGGCATGTTGTGACTGGTGATGGTATTTCAGTAGATCCGAATAAGATCGTAGCAGTGGAATCTTGGAAGACCCCTACTTCGGTAGCAGAGATCAGGAGTTTCTTGGGATTGACAGGCTACTACAGGAAGTTTGTGCAAGATTTTTTGAGGATTGCCGAGCCGATGACCAGACTCACCAGGAAGGATGTAGAGTTTGTTTGGACGGAGGATTGCCAGGTTGCTTTTGAGGAATTAAAGAAGAGGTTAACGTCTGCTCCTATTTTGACATTGCCATCAGGGTTTGGAGGTTTCACTATTTATAGTGATGCATCGGGAAAAGGTTTGGGTTGTGTTCTTCAGCAGAATAGGAAAGTGATTGCCTATGCATCCAGGCAATTGCGTCCTCATGAAAAGAACTATCCTACCCATAATTTGGAGTTGGCAGCAGTCATCTTCGCCCTAAAGTTGTGGAAATATTATTTGTACGGAGAGCGTGTGGAGATCTTTACAGATCACAAAAGCTTGAAGTACATTTTTACGCAGAAGGAGTTGAACATGAGGCAGCATCGATGGTTGGAACTGATGAATGATTTTGATATATCTTTGCAATATCAACCTGGGAAAGCTAATGTAGTTGTCGATGCTTTGAGTAGGTATTTGGTAGCTATATTCTTGACGCAGGATCGATATTTGCTGGTGGATTTAGAGAGCTTGGACATCGAGGTGATAGTTCCTGGTTGTGCTATGCAGATATGGAGATTGCAGATACATTCAGATTTGATGGACAAGATCAAGGTATCACAGTATGAGGATGTATCTCTGAGGAGCATCAGAGCTCAGGTGAGAGCAGGATTGGAGGATAATTTTACCATTGCTGATGATGGATCTTTGAGGCATGGAATTAGATTGTGTATGCCTAGTAGGGAGCTGCGTGAGGAGGTATTGCAGGAAGCATATCGCTCTCAATATTCCAAACATCCAGATGCCAACAAGATGTATCGGAATATGCGAGAGAGTGTGTGGTGGTATGGCATGAAGAAGAAAGTGGCACAGTTTGTATCCAGATGCTTAGTGTGCCAGCAGGTAAAAGTCGAGAGGCAGAGGCCAGGAGGTTTACTTCAGCCATTACCCATTCCAGAGTGGAAGTGGGAGCACATTACTATGGATTTTGTGTCTGGACTTCCACGATCTCCAGGAGGGAAAGATGCAATTTGGGTCATCGTTGATAGGTTGACCAAGTCGGCCCACTTTTTGCCTTTCAAGGTGGGTTTGTCTACGGAGAAGCTGCCAGAGATGTATGTAAGGCAGATCGTTAGGATACATGGAGTTTCTGTCAGCATAGTCTCGGATCGGGATAGTCGTTTCACTTCTCATTTCTGGAGGAGTTTGCAGGAGATTTTGGGCACTCAGCTCAAGTTCAGTACTGTATATCATCCCCAGACAGATGGGCTGTCAGAGAGGACTATTCAGACTCTCGAGGATATGTTACGCACTTGTGTACTAGATTTCAGCGGTTCTTGGGAGGACCATCTCCATTTGGTAGAGTTTGCTTACAACAACAGCTACCAGGCTAGTATAGAGATGTCACCTTTTGAAGCTCTGTACGGTCGGAGGTGTCGTACTCCCTTATCATGGGACGATATTGGAGAGAGAGTTTTGCTTGGGCCAGAGATGGTTGTAGATACAGCGGAGAAGGTTCAGTTGATCAGAGACAGACTTCGTGTGGCGCAGGACAGACAGCGGCATTGGGCCGATAGCTATCGGAGACCTTTGGAGTTAGAGGTATAGTTTAGATTTTGTTTTGTGCTTGTTATTGGTTGTTTATTATAGATTAAGTTCTTAATGTGGTGTTTTGTTCTAGGTGGGTGGTTTGGTGTTTCTGAGGATTTCTCCGACACGAGGCACGATTCGCTTTGGTAGAAGCGGAAAGCTTAGTCCATGATTCATCGGACCTTTCACTATTCTAGAGAGGGTCGATGAAGTTGCTTATAGACTAGACTTGCCACCTGCATTAGAGGGAGTGCACAACGTGTTTCATATATCGCTGTTAAGACGGTACGTGGTAGATCCTAGTCATGTGTTGGATCACTCGGAGATAGAGGTATGCCCTATTCTTAGCTATCCAGAGCAGCCAATTGAGATTCTGGATCGGAGAGAGAAGGTGCTGAGAAACCAGACTATTCCTTTGGTGCGCGTTGCATGGAGGCATCACTCTCCGGGGGAGTCTACCTGGGAGAGAGAGGATGAAATGCGAGAGCATTATCCATATTTGTTTGTGCCTTGAGGTATGTTCTTTCCTAATTATGTTATGTTCTTTCATAGTTAGTTCTGTTCTTTAGTTCTGTTCTTTTGTTATGTTCTATTATTTTCTGGGGGTAGTTTTCGTCTTTGAAATTTCGAGGACGAAATTATTTTAAGGAGGGTAGACTTGTCACTACCACATTTCTAGGTAAGGGTATTTTAGTAATTTCATATTTAATTAAATATTGTGCATAATAAATAATTATTTGTTGTATTATTTAATTATTGTTAGATATTATTTATTTATTTTGGACTTGTGTTAGTGGACCTAACTAGTTTAGTTTAGACTCATGGACCAACATGTATTAATTGTTAGATTTTAGCCCATTTAGAAAGTCCATTATTTAGGAGGAAGCTAATTTAATTAAACCATTAGACTAGAAGCTTTCCTCCTTAATTATTTCTTCATGAGAGGCCCCAAGGAGTATATTGGATAATTCATAGTGACTTGAGAAAGGGGAAAGGGGTGCCGGCCTATTAAAGAGGGGGAATTTGTTTCTCTCTCATCTTTTTATTTGAAAAATAGATCTAGAATTTCTCTCAACCAAATTAATTTATTCCCACTTTATTTTGCTACCAAAATTCATCACAATTCCTTTCCAAATCACCATTGGAGACTAGTAAAGCAATAATCTAGAAGGTGGAAGCAAGGATCTACAAAGAGAAGCAAGGATCTACAAGTTGGAGGCTAATTTCATCATATTTGGAGGTTGCATTGGGAATCCATCTTCCAATAGGTACAATTCAGTTTCCCCCTTAATTTAGGTTCTAAATATGAGATTTAACCATGAGAAATCAACCCATATACATAGGCTACCCATAGGATTTGGTTTTGTATTCATAGGAGGCCTATTGAGAAAGTTATGGTACTTTTTGTGTCAATTTTGAGGAAATTCCGAGATTGACAATAGTTGTGTGTGTAAATTGGTCCTATAGATCATTTTTGCATGCCCTTGTGTGTTTGGGGCTAGTGTCGTATCCATAATTGTGTACGTGTAGGTCATATCCCAATAATTTGGTGATACGTGTTGATTTGGGGATTTTTTCTCCGACACGGGACTTTGAGCATGTCATATTTTGACACGGATACGTAGATTTGTATTTGACTCTTCGTATTGTTCATAAGTGATATTTTAGACTTACTCGTGTCCTTCGGGGTACGTTTGGATGTGTGGTGGACTCGTGTCACAAGCGTATCCTAGATCTAGTGGGATACGGGGTGATACGATCCATGTGTTTGTGCAATTTAATTTTAGATTTATTTCTCTTTTGTTCTTGATCATGGTGATGTGTAATTATATATTTGTGTATATATATATATTATGGTGTATATATATTTTTGTATTTATGTGTCATAGATCTATGTATATATTATATATGTATGTATTGTTATGTAGCTATTCTTCTACATGTAAGATATATTTATATATTATAGTATGTATATATATGTATATGTTAAGTGGATGTTTATATATATATATATATATATATATATATATATATATATATATATATATATATATATATATATATATTTATACTTATATGTTATATGTATTTATATTGTGTATGTTTTTATATATACATGTACGTATATATGTTACTACTATATATATATATGTATGTTATGTCATAATATTTATTATGTACATATATATGTGGTAGAGGTGTATGTATGTATTTTATATAGTCATAGTTATATATATTATAGTTATATATATATTAGTATCTATTTATATTAGATGCTATATATTATATATATATATTAAGTGATATATATATATAAGAGAGGGAAACATGGGGCAATAGCGACAGTTTATAGCGACAGCAGCAGCAGCTAATAGCAACAGCAGCTAATAGCAACAGCAGCAGCAGCAGTTTATAGCGACAACAGCAGCAGCTAACAGCAATAGCAACAACAACAGCAATAGCGATGGCTGCAGTAGCAACAGCGACACAGCAACGGGTGCTTTGGCGACAGCAGCAGGCATCCGTCGTCGTAGCAGTAGTTCCCGCCAGCAACAGCATAAATCGCGACGGCGACAGCAGTCCTTCAGCGACGCTTCTGCGATTATCATTATATATATATCTATAGTCTATCTAATATATATATATATATATATATATATATATATATATATATATATATATATATATATATATATGGTATTAAATATATATGTGGATACTTTCCTAATTGTTAATTGTATTTTAGTATACTATATGTATAATAATTACTTATAGCATATATTATTTATGGGTAGTTAGTATAAACAAGGTATTGGATATTACCTTGAGACACCAAGGTAAGTATCAAGGTATTTGGGGATACCCAAGGTATTCGGTGTGGGTAGCAAGTTTATGGTTTAGTGTTGTGATACCAAGTTAGTTCAAAACCAAGGCATCTATTTAATGTTTGTAATTAGGATTTTATATAATTAATACTTGTTTGATTTGTGTATGTGATGATTTACCTATTGATTTACGTATCCAGAGATACGGTATCCTAGTATCATAATATATAGTTTTTATGACCCAGACTTTAGTATTTGAACCCAATATTTTTGTGTTAGACTTATGCAACCTAGAAATAGGTAATTGACCATAGTCTGACCATAGTTGACCATAATTTGACTATAGTTGACCATAGTTGACTTAGAGTTGACCTAGTTTGACTTTTGACTTAGAATTGACTTGTTGAACTAGAAGTTGACTAGCTTAACTTATTTTCTTTTCGTAACCTTGTATTGATGTTGTATTCCATATCTAGGTCTTCGAGGCACCGTATCAGACATCTGTGAGACTATTCTTTAGACTTCAGGCGAGTACATTCTCTGATAGTTTCTCATTTATGATATCCTCTATGTTCATTGTATCTAGTGTAGATATCCATATTCTCTTGACACGATGGTTACACGGATTGGTATATCCGGATCTCGTCATGAGATGTTATTCCTTGGTATATGGCATTGTGCAAGCATTATTTCATTGATTATCTTATACATGTACATACACTGATTCTCGGAAAGACTAGCTATCTTCTTGGGGAATCTCGTGCCATAGCGTACCGTGATTAGATCTATTATACCAGTCTAGGGTGGAGAGTACTTTAGTGTAGATATGTGATCATACCCTCATTGTATCAAGTATTGTTCATTAAATAGTGTTAATCATACATCACACGTATGATTAATCAGGCCATATATATTGTATCATGTTCCCAAGCCGATTACATGTTAAAGCTAGTACTCACACACTTAGTCATTAGTATTCTTGTTCATTGCCATGTTGTTCACTATTGTATTCATTCCGATATTTCCTTATGTATATCTCTCATATCTATTGTGCATCTTGTATATTCACATCTATTTACTGTTAGTTTTTATCATTGATTAGAACTGCTGTTAGAGATGTACTCTGCTCCTTTCCTGACTGGATATATTTTTCCCAAATGGCACTAAGGAGTGGTACCCTACACATTATGGACCTCAGGATGTTGTGGACTTAGAGTCAGAGACCCTGGCTCAGGAGGACTTATCCCGACTGAGACAGATGACCCGGGATTAGTACCTTCTTAGTATTTCTTGTACTGGATTTGTCTCCAGCTTATTGTTAGCATTCTTTCAGACTCATTGATGTATTATTTTAGACTCATGAGTTGTATGTGACTATTCTATTCTTTTATCTGATTCATGCTCGTTTCCATCTTAGATCTGTGATTGAGTATATTGTCATTATTAGTGGTTCATTATATTGCTAGATAGATTACCCAGACAGCGTTCTACCGCCGATTCTGCGACATAGGCTGGGCGTTGTTTCTGACTTACAATCCTTACATCGGGTGCGGGTCGTGATAGGTAGGAACCCAAATGGAACTAATAGGAACCCTCCCATAGGTGGGAATGACCTTCTAATGGTAGATATATGTGTTAGAGGACTTGAATCCACTAGATCTAGGCTTTTGAATATTGTATTAGTGTTTTCTAGGGTTCATTTGGTGGAACTACGAATTTTGCACACCAAGTATTTGTAGAATAGTCTCAATAGAATTTTTAGCCTAATTTAGTGTTGTGCTTGTGTCCATGTGTCATACTTATGATATTGAAGATTTGTATCATGATCATGGGAGTATGTGTGGGTGTTGGTAGCATAAGTATCATATGGATACTATGGTGTATCAAGAAGTGTTCATTTAGTGTTTGATGAAATGACATTAGTATTGTGAGTGTGTGTTTATCTATAGTATCATATAGATATGTATATATAGTTGTATTAACATTATGTATGTATGTATGTATGTATGTATACATTATGAGTGTGTTGTATGTGTTTGCCATCGGTGTAAGTTTAAAAAACTTTTGTTTAACAACAAACAAAAAGTACAAGGAAATCCTGGACAAAAAATCTAAGTACAATATTTTTGATCTGGGGAATATGACGATGGAGATCAAGTACTACAGCGACTCCTTTACTCTGTTGACGGTCTGACGAGGGAATAATGATGCTCCCTTCTCTTTTCTCTCTCTTGAACTTGTGTGGACGTATGTAGCTTACCGGGGGAGGAGGGTATAGTCTCTGAAAAAAGAACCCTGGGAACGTCCAAGTTCCTCCTATTTATGGCCATTATGCTGATAGGTTATAGGTACCACATATGCCTTTATTTAGTGGCCATATGAGGTTCCTTCAACAGAATGTGGTTACAACTATAGCCGCATACTACGGGCAGGCGATTATGCAGCCTCGGTTGGGATATGTTGTTGATAAGATCTTGGGGTTATTTTTAACTCTGTTATATGCGTGACTCGGTCAGCTGGATACTTAATCAGCACTAATTGTGTGAAGATCCTTTCGGTTGTAACAAAAAGATCTTGCAAGCTGAGAGCCGCATGGTGTCATGGATACATAGCGTCATGGCCACATACGTGCTCTCCTTTGGCCTTGGTCTTATGGACACTTTGATCGTATGGTGTTGTGGCTGCATGCAAGCTCTCGTATGGCCTTGGTCGATTGGACAATTTGGCCGCATAATGACAAGGCCGCATAGTGTCTTGGCCGCGTATGTGCTCTCCTTTGGCCTTGGTCTTATGTATATTTCGGTCGTATGGCATTGTGGCCGCATGCAAGATCTCATCTATCCTTGGTCAATTGGACACTTTGGCCGCATAATGACAATGTCGCATATGACCAAAGCCGCATATGAGGGAACACGTGGCATGGAACATCTGACGAAGTTATTAATGCACTGATGTGATTTTCCATTTTTTTATAAGCCTCCTTCTCTCTCACGATTCTCGAAGCACTCTAGGTGATGAGTGGTGTGTCAAAAATTTTGACAGGTATTGAATGTCGTGTCAGGGGATCTCATGTGGCCCCCTACTTCATGGTTGTTCTGGCCGCATGGATTATTCTTATGCGGCTTCCAACTCCTTGGTTGTTCGGACCGCATGGGCTCTATGTGGCCCCTCTGTGACCTACTTTTATTTTGAAGGGGCATGAGTTATATACGGCATGCATAATTTTTATGCTTCTACAAGATCTCATTCAAAGTTTATAAACTTTGTATATTTTTTTTAAGTTCAGAATACTTTGAACAGAAGCATGGAGGAGATAACAACAGGAACTGCAATGGCGCATCTGTAAAGTGTCCTTCCGCTTGGCGCATGGGGATGCTTGGGGGAGTAGTGGCGTATGGCACTGCTAGCGCATATGGACACAAGTTACTTAGTAGCACATGGCACTGCTGGCGCATGGGAACACTAGTTACTTAGTGGCACATGGCATTGCTGGCACATGGGAACACTAGTTATGAAATAGTCGGTGCATGACACTAGATCATTATGGCACAGGAAGCTTGATTACTGTGGTGCATGGCCTTTGATTATTGTTGACGCATAGTAGAGATTTTTCATGCTTCTACAGTGTGTTATTATAGAATAGAGAGAGGGCCTAAATTATTGCTGTATAACTGGATGAGCTTGGGTATCAGAATTAAGGGGCAGGGCATAGCATCTTGGGGGTTGGGTTACATGGTGCATTGTTGTGTATTTTAGTGTTGTGTACATCAACAGTGGTGAGGGATTGGGATGTGCTGATATTGGTGTTTAGGTGGAGGGTGAGTCTGGGCATGCTGCAGTTGGCAGCAAGGGTGTTCAGAGGTATGCATCACAAGTGTAAGAGGATCTGAAGTGAGGCAGTTGATAGAGGGGGAGATCTGTTCATGCAGTGTTGCCTTGGGAAGACTTGGTGCTGGCAATAACCATTACACAGTTGCACATATGGTAACCATTTGGCTTGGCTTGCTGTAGTTGCAGGACTGAGATCTTAGGCTCGGATACATGTCTGATATTGGGGTGTTTTGTGTGTTTAAATTGTATAAGTAGGTCTGATATCAAGGAGTACTTGGTGTGTGTTGTGTGTTAGTGTTTAGTTTTATGAATATAAGGGATGTATAAATGAGCATTAAATACCAATTACTGAGTATCTTGGATGCTTTGTACCTGATAGTGTTATATGTGTCTAAGTATGTTCATATTGGTGAAATAGTGTATGTAATACTAGAGTATCAGTAAGTTGGATATGTTAGTGTTCATGTGTGTTAGTTTAGATGTATGTGTGTGTCTTGTATTGATGAGGTGACTGATACCTTGAATATTGATTTTGACAGTGAGGTGGGCAACAAATAAGAGTACAATGCGTAATTACGCACATATGTGTAAGGCTCAGTCATGATACATATGGTTATATAGGAGTGTCTGTGTGGGTAAACTTGGTGAAATGCCAATCTAACTAGGTGTGATGTAGTAGAAGTATTGTTAAGAATAACTATAACAACAACTATGGTAGAAGTAATAACAACAATATTAGCAAGCAGGTCACATTTCAGTGACCTTCAGCTCAACAACAACAACAATAACAACAACAGTAGTAATATGATAAGTAGGGGCAGTTGGAAGACCTAGTGTGTAGGGAAGTGTGAACTTTGTGCAAGTTCTTGAGGAGTTGCTGTCATGCCCCAATTCCCACAAGGGGTCGATCGTCCTCGCTTAGCGCCTTACGGAACCAATTGTCCTCGCTTGGGCGTGATGCCGTGCAAGCCTGAGTTGCGCTTGCACAAGTCCAAATCTTTGAACAAGGGCAAGTAAGCTATAAAGACGGAAGCAACGACACGTTATTGCAGAAAAGTAAAGAACACAATGGCATACGAAAACAAGCTCTTTATTGATATTCAAGATGTGTTAAAATTAGCGCTTGGCTGAGATTACAATTTGCTCAAGCTCTCTTTCTCTCGATTACAATGACATCGTTCTATACATTACATTCTTTTATATAAAAGCAGCTTAAAATATCTCAATATGGCTCAAGGCATCGACTCCAGATTTTTGGGTCTTGGGATGAGGCTCGGCTATCGCTTCTTTGGACGATCCAGTACCTGCGAACAAGCAAATTGGTGGGGGGGGGCAGCACTTTTGGGAAAGTACTGGTGATTAAAAGCAACGAACATAAGAAACACTCTATAACCAACACTAAGTAAGCATGTGGCAAAATATTACATTACTAGTGATATTGCTACTTTTTACCTAGGTTTATTTCATACAACACATGATTTGAGTCAGATTACTTCTTTCAAAAATATATCTTTGAAAACAGTTTGTATATACGATATAATCAAGCATACAGTAGGGCAGTGTTCTATCGTGTAGTGTGTAGCATGTATCGTACACCATATATACTTACTCTTTAGGAACACAAGTTATCTCTAGATATTCATTCTATACAAAGGGACAGCAGCTTAATCAAGTGAAACATGCAAGTCTAGGGGCAATACAAGATTCAAGCATAATAAAAAATTAATACATCACTTATTCAGTGATTCTTACCCTTCGTCGAACGGTTATCCCTGCAGCAGACATACAAGTTAGCAACAATTTGCATAACATACAGGTTCTATTCCCTATCCGTCTCTGCATCAAACAGTTAGGTAAGCAAGAAGGCTAACCTAGCATGTGCCCTAACTATATGATGGTCCATGGGTTATCCCATGATTAGCAGCAGAGACTCAAGGTTCAGCTTTGTACTAGCACGCGTATATGTTGGCAGCTGTGACTCAAGGTTCAGCTCTTCTACAACACACACAAATACTAGCAGCTGTGACATCATGGTTTCGCTCTTCAATAATAGACACAAAAATATTCCACTAGAGCACAAGGACCGTATACCTCAGGGTGAAATAAAATCTCTTCTGGACCGATCGATCCCCAATGCCCCAGAAATCGTTCGAGAGATAAAAACTTTGTGCACAAGTTGTCTGAGGCTAATGCATGACATGGAACATCTATAATATAAGCAAGCAATGATCAAGCAAATTATATCTCTTTATCTTATCAAAATGAGCGATAGATTCAGTCTTCTTATAAAAAACTAATAGCACACCCTACTAGATCACAAGGATTGTACCTCAGGGCGCACTATTAGTCTCTTCTCATTCGAATCAACCATCTTTAGCATCAATGACTGTAATGCCCCGCTCCGCATTGGCATTATGTATCAGGTGAGTGGGCAGAACTTCGTTCTCTGATTCTTGCACGCCTTAATAATAATATGAGTTTTTGCTTGCAATATTTTCATAAGAGAATGATAGAACCTGCCTTGCATGTTAATAAACGAACTCACCTAGCTTGTCTTTGAAATAAACATGTCTGCTTAACGACAATCCTGAAATGCTTGTCTAGAGTGCATGAACATGTTCACTATCGTCTATGCTTCGAGAGAACCATATTGTGCCTAAATGTGTTCAAGTGATAAGTCGGATTGTCCCGCAACAACGATAACTATTCTGATGGTTCATCTCATCTGCATACTAGAGTTTATTTGATAGTGTTTCATGCATTTGCATCGGTCGGACAATGGCTTTTGGTGGAGAGCTGAACTGTATGTGTCACGGCTGCTACCATGATAGTAAAAAGCAACCATGAGTCACAGCTGCCATTAGCATCAGATGAATAAGTCATTGGTATACTGTACAACCAACTACCGATCCTGAGATACTCGGGGACCGCCTTGCATAAAGCTAAGTCATTGTATTGGCTTGGATAGATGGACTGCCCCTAAGATGTGCATTGTGTGTCTAGCTATGCATCTGACCCTCGAGTCTCACGAGATACGCTGCGCACACCCTGAACATGAACGATTTCTTGGCTTGCTTATTGTATATGAAACTCTGTTTCCAAAGATGTTTTCAAACAATATAATATGACTCTGCTAGCGAACTGCATGAAACGAACATAGGTAAAACTAAAAAGATCACTAGTAATATAATATTTTATAACATGATTACTTAGTATTGGTTTTAGTGAATGCTTGTTTATGTTCAGTTGTTTTATCTCACCAGTACTTATAAAAGTGCTGACCCGCTAACAGTTTACTTGCTTGCAGGTACTGGATCGTCCGAGGGAGCGATAGGCGTGCCACTGTCCCTAAGACCCAGAATCTTGGTTTCAATTGTTGCCCCGAGATGCTATCGTATAAGGGGGCATAATGTATGGAACTAATGCCTTTGCATAAGAGAACCCAAGTCCCTCGATTGTCCCGAATATTCAGTTGGCTAAATGCATTGCATTACAACATTGTCCCTTTCCGCTGCTTAAACGATAAGGCCTTGTGTGGGCGCAACCCCAGGCTCGCACGACATCACGTCCCGATACATCCCAATGGGCCATCCCTTCCTCGTACCCGCAGGACAGGCGCGATGATTCACGTCCGGTGCGCCGAGGCGCGGTGATTCGCGTCCGGTTCAATCCGGCTACGGGGGCAAGGCGGGTGGTCCGGCTGTACGGGCGGCCCCTCGGGGCCGGGGCGTGACAATGACAAGCAAATATATAATAATGACAAGCAAACATATGAATTATCTTTAATTTAGCAAGCATGGCACGGTTCTTCTATCTCTTCTAGTTAAGCATGCAATTCTACTCTTGTTTAGTATACGACATAGAGACTTGTTCAAGCAATTCTTTCACTCATCTTATTAGCATGACAATGGTTCGTTCGATAGCGGTGTTAGTGTAACTAAGCATGCAATATTTCTTTCTTGACTTAGTATGTCAATGGTTCTATCTCTTTTAGACAAGCATAGAAGTTCTCTAGTTAAGCATGCAGGTTCTCATTATATCATTCTCATGTGAACATTTACTACTTAACAAACAAGCATACAAACACTCAGATTCATTATTAAAGCATGCAAGAATCATAGAATGAAGTTCTGCCCACTCACCAAGCTCAATCGTCTTGTGCTTCGATCGAAGAACTCCTTGAGAAGGCTTTCGCTCGAGCTAGCAAAGCGATATTACTTGTACATAGTGCCAACACGGAGCAAGGCACTACATACTTACCCACCGAAAAAAAAAATTGTCCTCGAAACTCAAGAAGAAACTTACAAAATCCAGAATAGCGATAGTCCTCATCCCTCACTATCCTCAATCAAAAAACACAAGCAATCAAGAATCACGAAATTATAACTCTCAAGCAATAAACCAATCCAAAAAACTTTTGCATGCATCTTTGAGAATATTTATGGACTTATTATATGGAACGCACATTGTAGCAACAATATCTGGGACATCTCTTAGTAGAAGCGAAGCAAAGGAATGGCCAAAGAATCGAGTTGCTCTGATACCATTTTGTCATGCCCTGATTCCCGCAAGGGGCCGATCGTCCTCACTTAGCGCCTTGCGGAACCGATCGTCCTCACATAGGTGTGATGCCGTGCAAGCCTGAGTTGCGCTTGCACAAGGCCAAAGCTTTGAACAAGGGCAAGTAAGCTATCTAGACAGAAGCAAAGCCACGTTATTGTAGAAAAGTAAAGAACACAATGGCATACGAAAATAAGCTCTTTATTGATATTCAGATGCGTTACAAGTGGTGCTTGGCCGAGATTATAATTCTCTCAAGCTCTCTTTCTCTCAATTACAATGACATCGTTCCATATATTACATTCCTTTATACAAAAGCAGCTCAAAATATCTCGATATGGCTCAAGGCGTCGACTCTAGATTTTTGGGTCCTGGGGATGAGGCTCGGCTATCGCTTCTTCGGACGATCGAGAACCTGCGAACAAGCAAACTGGTAGGCGGTCAGCACTTTGGGAAAAGTATCGGTGAGTAAAAGCAATGAACAGAAGCAACACTCTCTAACCAACACTAAGTAAGCATGTGGCAAAATATTACATTACTAGTGATCTTGCTACTTTTTACTTAGGTTCATTTCATGCAACACATAATTTGAGTCAGATTACTTCTTTTATAAATATATCTTTGAAAACAGTTTGCATATACGATACAATCAAGCATACAGTTGGGCAGTGTTCTATCATGCAGTGCACATCATGTATCGTGCACCAAATATACTAACTCTTTAGGAACACAAGTTATCTCTAGTGGACTTATTCATTTTATACAAAGGGGCAGCAACTTAATCAAGTAAAATATGTAAGTCTAGGGGCAATATGAGATTCAAGCATAATCAAAAATTAATGCATCACTTATTCAGTAATTCTTATCCTTCGCCGAACGGTTATCCCTGCAGCAGATATACAAGTTAGCAACAATTTGCATAACATAAGGTTATATTCCCTGTCTGTCTCTGCATCAAACAGTTAGGTATACAATAAAGATAACCTAGCATGCGCCCTAACTACATGATAGTCCATGGGTTGCCCCATGATTAGCAGCGGTGACTCAAGGTTCAGCTCTGCACTAGTACGCGTGTATGTCGGCAGCTGTGACTCAAGGTTCAGCTCTTCACCAACACACACGAATACTAGTAGCTGTGACATCAAGGTTCTGCTCTTCATAATAGACACAAAAATACCCCACTAGATCACAAGGACCGTATACAGTAGGGTGCAACAAAATCTCTTTCAAATCGACCGATCCCAGTGCCCCAAGAACCGTTCGAGAGATAAAAACCTTATGC
This sequence comes from Iris macrosiphon, assembly GCA_036927795.1. NCBI lineage: Eukaryota > Viridiplantae > Streptophyta > Magnoliopsida > Asparagales > Iridaceae > Iris > Iris macrosiphon. The sequence continues at coordinate 122,615,919 of JAYESA010000018.1, forward strand.
ACATGTTGTCTGAGACCAATGCATGACATAAAATATCTATAATGCAAATAAGCAATGATCAAACAAATTATATCTCTTCATCTTATCAAAACGAGCGATAGATTCAGTCTTCTTATACAAAACTAATAGCACACCCACTAGATCACAAGGACCGTACCTCAGGGTGAACTATCAGTCTCTTCTCATTCGAATCAATCAACTTTAGTATTAATGACAAGCAAATATATAACAATGACAAGAAAACATATGAAAGACCTTTAATTTAGCAAGCATGGCATGGTTCTTCTATCTCTTCAAGTTAAGCATACAGTTCTACTCTTGTTTAGCGTACGCGTACGACATAGAGACTTGTTCATTCGATAGCGGTGTCAGTGTAACTAAGCATACAACATTTCTTTCTTAACTTAGCATGGCAATGGTTCTATCTCTTTTAGACAAGCATACAAGTTCTCTAGTTAAGCATGCAGGTTCTCATTCTATCATTCTCATGTGAACATTTACTACTTAACAAACAAGCATACAAAAACTCAGATTCATTATTAAGGCGTGCAAGAATCAGAGAATGAAGTTCTTAAAACTCACCAAGCTCAATAGTCTTGTGCTTCGATCGGAGAACTCTTCGAGAAGGCTTTCGCTCGAGCCAGCAAAGCGATATCACTTGTACATAGTGCCAACATAGAGCGGGATACTACATACTTACCCACCAATAAAAAGTTTCGTCCTCGAAACTCAAGGAAAAACTTACAAAATATAGAGCAGTGATAGTCCTCATCCCTCGCCATCCTCAATCAAAAAACATAATCAATCAAGAACCACGAAATCAAAACTCTCAAGCAATAAAATAATCCAGAAAAATTTTGCGTGCATCTTTGAGAATATTTATGGACTCATTGTATGGAAAGCATATTGTAGCAACACTATCCGGGACATCTCTTAGTCGAAGCGAAGCAACAAAATGGCCAAAGAATTGAGTTGCTCTAATACCATTATGTCACGCCCCAATTCTCGCAAGGGGCCGATCGTCCTCGCTTAGCGCTTTGCGGAACAGATCATCTTCACTTGGACGTGATGCCGTGCAAGCCTGAGTTGCACTTGCACAAGGCCAAAGCTTTGAACAAGGACAAGTAAGATATTCAAGACGGAAGCAGCGACACATTATTGTAGAAAAGTAAAGAACACAATGGCATATGAAAATAAGTTCTTTATTGATATTCAAGATACGTTATAAGCGGCGCTTGGCCGAGATTATAATTCGCTCAAGCTCTCTTTCTCTTGATTATAATGACATCGTTCCATATATTAAATATTTTTATACAAAAGTAGCTCAAAATATCTCGATACGACTCAAGGCATCTACTCCAAATTTTGGGTCATGGGGAGGAAGCTCGGCTATCGCTTCTTCGGACGATCCAATACCTGTGAACAAGCAAACTGGTGGGGGGGGTCAACACTTTGGGGAAAGTACTGGTGAGTAAAAGCAACGAATAGAAGCAACACTCTCTAACCAATACTAAGTAAGCATGTGGCAAAACATTACATTACTAGTGATCTCGCTACTTTTTACCTAGGTTCATTTTATGCAGCACAGAATTTGAGTCAGATTACTTCTTTTGAAAACATATCTTTGAAAACAGTTTGTATATACGATACATCAAGCATACAGTAGGGCAGTATTCTATCGTACACTGTGCAACATGTATCGTGCACCATATATACTAACTCTTTAGGAACACAAGTTATCTCTAGTGGACTTATTCATTCTGTACAAAGGGGCATCAGCTTAATCAAGTGAAACATGCCAGTCTAGGGGCAATACGAGTTTCAAGCATAATCAAAAATTAATGCATTACTTATTTAGTAATTCTTACTCTTCCCCGAACGATTATCCTTGCAGTAGACATACAAGTTTACATAAGGGTTATATTCCCTATTCGTCTCTGCATCAAATAGTTAGGTATGCAAGAAGACTAACCTAGCATGCGCCCTAACTATATGATGGTCCATGGGTTGCCCCATAATTAGAAGTGGTGACTCAAGGTTCAGCTCTGCACTAGTACGCGCGTATGTCGGCAGCTGTGACTCAAGGTTCAGCTCTTCACCAACACACACAAATACTAGCAGTTGTGACATCATGGTTCCTCTCTTCACTAATAGACACAAAAATACTCCACTAGATCATAAGGACCGTATACCTCAGGGTAAAATAAAATCTCTTCCGGACCGACAGATCCCTAGTGCCCAGGAACCATTTGAGAGATAAAAACCTTGTGCACAAGTTGTCTGAGACCAATGCATGACATAGAATATCTATAATGCAAGCATGCAATGATCAAGAAAATTATATCTCTCCATCTTATCAAAATGAGCGATAGATTCAGTCTTCTTATACAAAACTAATAGCACACCCCACTAGATCACAAGGACCGTACCTTATGGTACATTATTAGTCTCTTCTTATTCGAATCAATCATCTTTAGCATCAATGACAAGCAAATATATAACGATGACAAGCAAACATATAAACAATCTTTAATTTAGTAAGCATGGCACGGTTCTTCTATCTCTTTTAGTTAAGCATGCCGTTCTATTCTTGTTTAGCATACGACATAGAGATTTGTTCAAGCAATTCTTTTACTCATCTTATTAGCATGGCAAAGGTTCGTTCAATAGCGATGTCACTGTAACTAAGCATATAATATTTCTTTCTTGACTTAGTATGGCAATGGTTCTATCTCTTTTAGACAAACATACAAGTTCTCTAGTTAAACATGCAGGTTCTCATTCTATCATTCTTATGTGAACATTTACTACTTAACAAACAAGCATACAAAAACTCATATTCATTATTAAGGCATGCAAGAATTAGAGAATGAAGTTCTGCCCACTCACCAAGATCAATCATCTTGTGCTTCGATCAGATAACTCTTCGAGAAGGCTTTCGCTCGAGCCAGCAAAGCGATATCACTTGAATATAGTTCCAACGCGGAGCGGGGTGCTACAGTTGCTATCAAATTTAGTACCACCCTGTGCACCTGGTGTGGGTAATATCAGTGAAGGAAAGGGAGTGATTCCAGATTTGTGTATGACTATTTGTGGGCAGTGGAAGAAGTGCACTGCAAGTGATGTCAGTTGGACGTAGTCCCAGAATACGTAGGACTAGGAATACGAAACATGCCAACCGTATGTATACGAAAACTCCAATTTGTTAGAAGATCGTAACACATACGTACGATGTATATGAATATCAAATCCACAAGTGATAATATACTATCGGCACAAGTCACACGCAATCTATATCTCATCCATAACAAAAATAAAGATATATAAAATAAATAACTGAATCTCAAATATAAAGTATAAAAGAATGATAGTCGGGTGGAAACAAATCCACTGCCAGTCGACTATACCAAAAACTAAATGAGAGAATAGATCAAAACTCCAATATAAGATAAATGTCAATAAAAGAATAGCAACTAAAATATCCATCAGCTGTGAAGAATCAGTGGTACTCCGAAGGTAAGACCTCCTCAATCTGGTATGAAGCATCAGGTCCAGGTCCATACTCCAGCGGGTAATCTTGTTCGTCTACACCTGGAAGTGGACCAGGTCCTCAGAGGGACGTAACAAGATACAAAAATAATATGCCAATAAAGTACTGAAAATAAACATCCAAGGGTCGTCTAACCGTCAATGTGAATGCACTTTGAGAATAACTTTCCAAAACGTGGGCTATCTGGCTAAAAATAGGATTGACATGATTCTCTCAAAAAATCAGGAGCCTAAAAAGCATGACGTCTTTTGAACGTCAGAGGCCGCCTATAGATATATAATATAAGGGTCATCTGACCACGCATCTCCGACGGAGCGTACGGGTTACATAAGAAAAAGTACAAAGGAGCCCAAATGCCTTATTTGTTGTTCTCCCTACCCTATGCTCTATTTATGCCATACCCATGATATGATGACATCTCTAATGACTGTCAAGGCTTCAAATCATGCAATTCTATAAGTAGTTATCCCTATCCGTCGAACGTCCTATACACACAGGTGGTCAGCCCGTCACACAAGTACGTATCCTACATAAGACTCACACTCATATAACAACTATGTCACGACTAATGAAACATAAGAATACCTCATGATAATGAGATAGTCTCGTAAAACTAGGTCAACATGCATAATAAATAATAAAGACAAAATACGACGCCACCGTCATTGCACCCAAGTTATTCTTGGACGTGCAGTTTATATAGCAGTTAAAATATATGAACTAAATAACATAAATAAAATGCATGCACCATATGAAATATAAATCACAATACAATGGCAATGTATACTTGCCTGACAGAAAAGCTGCGTAATATAAACTACAGGTGTCAAGTACAGAGTATCAGAACCCACTGCCTCCGACTGAACAACTCCGGATGCTGAAATAAATATCGCCAATATTTCTAGAATTAGCTAGATAGCTAGAAAATACTACCCTTTCGTCCAATTTGGACAAAGGGGCAAAACGATAATTTTGGGTCAAAGTGGAGTCAATGCGTGACCCACTTTGTACCAAAATACGTGCGAGGGGATAAAAGTATCTAAATTAGACAAATTATAGGTCAAATAAATCTAAAATGTCGATACAAACTCAATGGTATGTCCAATTTTGGATTCTGGTGAGCCGATCAAAATTTTACCCTTCAAGTCAACCTATGGGCCCGCAAATAGGCGGCTCGGTCAACTGTCTCAGAATTGCATAAAACTTGACTCACAGGACCAGCGTGATACCACGAGTCTAATGGAAAAAGTTTTATCGTATTTCGACGAGCGTGCACAAACTAATTGGGAATTTTGCAAAATGCGGATACAGAGAACTTTTTACCGATGTGCGTTGATTCTGACACGCACACACGTCCGAATCAACTTCTGCGAAAGAACGCACGTCAGGGTATACCATAAGTTCCTTTAGGAACAACTGGTACATGACTTGGTGGTCCGGTTTGTCGGGACACACTCCGTATCACAAATTTTAAATATTTTTAAAGCAAGTTTTTCGGATTTTTGGACACAATTTTTCATCAGCAATTAATGAGTAATTTTCTAAAGTAATTGCTTCCTTGCGATCATGGTTATATGGAATCTGTGTTAGAAAAAGAATTTCGAATTTTTGTTTAACAGATTGGGAGAAATCTGCCTTCCAAAATAGGGTTCTTGATTATAAATTCTGTCAAATATGTATATTCATATAAAAACAATTTTTTTGGATTTTTGGAGGGGAATTATCATCTCTATTTAATCAGGTTTCATTCTAAGAATTTACACAATCAAAAAAAGATCATGTGGTCTGTGCAAAGGAGTTTATAGATCAAAAATTAACCATGCATAGAGAGAGAAATCTGTTGTCGAAGGTGGGTACCTTGGTCGAGTTAATCGAAAAGATGAGTTCGCGGCGATCGACTGCAGCAAAGCGACGTCGAGGCGGTCGACGACGACAGCGTTGGGGAAGATGGGTCGCGGCTCCGAGATCGAGAAGCAGGGTTAAGGTTTTGTTTCTTGGATGCATATATATATATATATAGAAGGAAGTTATGGGTCGAGTTGGTATGCTGTTGTGTTCCGAGTTTAAGGAGCGGGGGTGAAAGGTCTATGCTGCTGCTGCTGCTGCTGCTTTTGTTAGTAGCACTAGCAAGTGCTCTTGTTTTTTTTTGTTTTTTTTTGTTTTTTTGTTTATTTTATTAATACTTTCTTTATTTATATTACTTTTATTTTATATATTCTTTTTAACAACTAACTTATTTATTATTATATTTTACTTTACTTTATTTTATTATTATTAACACTAGAATCATTATTATTATTATTATTATTATTCTATAATACCAAAATTATTTTATTTATTACGAGAAATTCTAATTTCTAATATACTAACGTAGTAGGGGTCACCTTCACGTATCACTATTCTTACAAAATTGCGTATTTATATATACATATATTATTTTATTAATTAAAAATTTAGGATGGTTACATTTTACCCTATTTAAAAAAATTTCGTCCTCGAAATTAAAACTAACCCATGGTAGGAAACGAAAATTATGCGATATGAAAAGAACCAAGTAAATCATACCTTACTCTTGGAACAGATGCATAAAATGTTTGTGCATGTCATCCTCGCGCTCCCAAGTGGATTCTCCTGGCGAGTGATGCCTCCATTCCACGCGGACCAAGGGAATAGACTGATTCCTCAACACCTTCTCTCGACGATCAAGAATCTCTACGAGTTGCTCTTGGTATGACAAGCTCAGCTGAATGGTGATCTCGGAGTGGTCGAGAACATGACTGTCATCTGCCACACATCGCCTGAGTTACAACATGTGGAATATATCACGCACTCTCTCGAGTGAAGGTGGTAGTGCCAGTCGATATGCCACTTCTTTCACTCGCTCTAGCACGTCAAGTGGTCTAATATACCTTGGACTTAACTTGCCACGTCCTCCAAAGCGAATAGTGCCTCTAGTAGGTGATATCCTCAAGAAGATATGATCGCCATCTTTAAACTCCAAGGGACGACGGTGAAGATCTGTCCATTGCTTATGCTTGTCTTGTGCTGATCGCAAGTGCCCTTGTATCTTCTTCACTGTCCCTATAGTGCTGACTACCAACTCTGGTCCCAATATCTAATGTTCTCCTACGCCACTCCAACACACGGGTGACCTACACTTTCTTCCATACAATGCTTCAAACGGAGCCATCTGGATGCTCGCTTGATAGCTATGGTTGTAAGAAAACTCCACAAGATGTTGGTGGTCCTCCCATAATCCTTCAAAGTCCAACATGCAAGCCTTCAACATATCCTTTAGTGTCTAAATAGTATGCTCTGACTGCCCATCTATCTGCGGATGATAAGACGTACTGAACTTCAGACGAGTCCTAAGACTCTCCTGCATGCTTATCCAAAAGTGAGATATAAAACCCGAATCCCTGTCTGACACAATGATGACCTGAACGTTGTATAACCTCACGATCTGCCTCATGTATAAGTCAGCCAAAGCTTCCATAGACTGGCCAACTCGTAAAGGCAAGAAATGCGCGGACTTGGTGAGTCGATCCACGATTACCCAAACAATATCTCGCCCACTTAGACTCTTCGGGAATCCCACGATAAAGTCCATAGTGATGTGCTCCTACTTTCACTCAGGAATCAGAAGTGGTTGCAGTAGCCCTGTTGTCCTCTGATGTTCAGCCTTGACCTGCTGACATACTAGATATTTGGCCACAAAGCGAGCTATCTCCTTTTTTATCCTATGCCTCCAAAAGTGCTATCGCAAGTCACTGTACATTTGGTGCCTCCAGGATGAATATAATATATCAAACTATGAGCTTCTACCATCAGCTCTTGTCGAATCTCTCTATTGGAAACATATAGATGATCACCACATTGTAATGTTTCGTCATCAGGAATGCGCAATCCCGTCTACTCTCCAGTCTTTGTCCTCTCTCTCAACCTCTTGAATTTGGCATCCGTAGGCAAAGCTGCCTTAATCCTCTCTACTAGTGATGACTGTACTTGCAAGTTGGCTAGTGTCATGTCTGCTCCAGGTAATACAACTTCTATGCCAAGCTCTTGCAAGTCCTCCAGTAACTCCCGATGTGTCATCAAGAAGTATGTTGCAGGCTTTTGTCTTAACGCATCTGCTACTACGTTAGCCTTGCCTGAGTGATAATACAGCTCTATCTCGAAGTCCTTCATCAACTCAAGCCACCGATGTTGCCTCATATTCAGCTCCTTCTACGTGAAGACATACTTAAGGCTTTTGTGGTCGGTATAGATCTTCACTCGTTCCCCATATATGTAATGTCTCCATAGCTTCAGAGCAAAAACAACGACTGAAAGCTCCAAGTCATGAGTTGGATAATTCTTCTCATATACTCGTAACTATCTAGATGCATATGCAATCACATTGCCATGCTGCATCAATACGCATCCCAAGTCTTTCCCCGATGCGTCGCTGTAAATCACATAACCTCCTGATCCTGATATAATAGTTAATACTGGCGCTGTGGTCAGTCGCTTCTTCAACTCCTCAAAAGAGGCTTGACACTCGTCAGTCCATATGAACTCTTGGTCCTTGCATGTCAATCGAGTCATAGGCACTGCTATCCTTAAGAAGTTCTCCACGAACCGTCGGTAATATCCTACAAGTCCAAGAAAACTCCTCACCTCCGATGCTGATTTAGGTACGGGCCATGTCTTAACTGCCGAGATTTTCTCTAGATCAACAGAAACACCATCTCCCGTGATGACATACCCAAGAAAATAGACCATGTCCAAGAAGAACTCATATTTACTGAGCTTCGCAGATAACTGCTCTCTCCTCAAGGTCTCTAGGACAATCTGCAGGTGCTTCTCATGCTCCTCATGGATCTTCGAATAGACAAGTATGTCATCTATAAAGACAACCACGAACTGGTCCAAATACTGATGGAAGACTCGATTCATCAAGTCCATAAAGACAACTGGGGCATTGGTCAATCCAAATGGCATGACTAGAAACTCGTAGTGTCCATATCTTGTCCTGAATATAATCTTCGGAATGTCCTGCTTCTGCACCTTCACCTGGTGATATCCTGATCTCAAATATATCTTCGAGAACACCTTGGCTCCACTAAGTTGATCAAATAAGTCATCAATGCGCGACAACGGATACTAATTTTTCACAGTCACAGCGTTCAAGGCTCTGTAGTCGATGCACATGTGCACTGACCCATCCTTCTTTAGTACAAACAATACTAGTGCTCCCCAGGATGATGCACTTGGCCAGATGAAGCATTTTTCTTCTAATTATTTCAATTGTGCCTTCAGCTCATCCATCTCCTTCTTTGCCAATCTATAAACATGTGACGCTATGGGTGCTGCTCTTGGTGTCAACTCAATCGAGAATTCTACGTCTCTGTCTGGAGGTAGTCCTGGCAATTCCTCTGGAAAGACGTCTTGTAACTCTAAAATAATAGGATGATAAATAACGTCGTCCATTGCCAGCCGAACACCATCAAGAACTTCTGTGGATTCTCGTGCAAACTCGAGCTCCGATTGGCCTGGTACCTTAAAAAGAATGCTTCCTCCATAGCAGTCGAAGAAAGCGTGTTACTTGGTTAGCCAGTCCATCCCAATTACAACATCAAAGTTCGGCATAGAAAAGACTAAGAGTCGGGCATTCATCTCTCTGCCATGAATCACTACAGGACATGATCTACAAACACGACTAACATGTATAACTCCACCCCCGGTTAGGATTTTAACACAACTAGGAAATGGTATAATGGCAATATTGTGCTTGGTAACAAAACTAGAAGATATGAACGAGTGTGTGGCTCCCGTATCAAATAATGTCACAGCAGGAAAAGTAAAAACAAGAGTAATACCTGTTATAATACAAGTATTTTCATATTTTCGTGATGATGTTCTTCTGGATGAGTAGTTGGGGAGATTTTCTTTTCTTAGTGTTGGACAATCTTTCTTTATATGTCATGCCTTCTTACAGTTGTAGCATATAGGCTCTTCATCACTGTTGTCAGTAGGATCCTTCTTCTTTGATTTCTCAAGCTTTAGAATTTTTTTGAAGTTTCTGGTGGTCAGGGAAACTTTCTTATCTTGAGACTCATTGTCGTTAGAGTTATAGTTGGTGACCTTTTTGTGATGTGCCTTCAGAGCGATCATCTTTTCCTTGGGAGTGGGTTATTCAAATTCCTTGAGATCCAGATTGTGAGTCATCAACTTGCCCATGAGCGTCTCGAGGGTCATTGTGGTAAGATCATTCCCTTCTATGATTACAGTGGCCTTGGGATTCCAATTCTTGGTGAGTCCCCTGAGTACCTTGCGAATCTTCTCGTGATTGCTGTACTCCTTGCTGAGTGATAATAGAGGATTGACGATGTCGAAGAATCTCATGAATATTTGAGTGATCGTCTCATTTTGCTTTATCTTGAATACTTCATACTCTTGTATTAGACGACTTATTTTTTATTCCTTTACTTGGGAGGTTCCTTCATGAGTGACCTCAAGAAGTTTCGCAAGTGGAGACCCTGTTAAATTCAATTATGTCTACAACACAAAATAGAGCGTTAATAGCTTTAGCATCAAGACTAGCTTTTTTTTTTTGGTGTCTGTGTACTTATCATGAGACTTTTCTATAAGGTTATCATCTATAACTATTCTAGGTGGCTTCTTGTATCCTTCAACTACTACAGCCCAAAGTCAAAATTAAGTGACTTTAGATAGAAGCTCATACGTGTCTTCCAGTACGTGTAGTTAGTACCATCAAATAGGGGTGGCCTATTTATGGACTGGCCTTCTCCGTTGTTGGTGTGGATAGATCTAACAATTGTCATAAGTCTCTTAGGATATTAAGACAAATATCAAGAGAATTAGCTCTGATACTAATTAAAGGACCGTGAGGCAACTCTAGAGGGGAGAATAGAGTACAGCGAAATAATCTACCCAATTTAAGATTATTAGAATGAAGGCAGTTGCTAACTAACAGTGTATATAAAGACAGTAAAGTAAAACAGTAAAGTAGAGAGAGAAAGCAAATACAAACACCAAGATGTATACTGGTTTTCCTCTGAGAGAACTAGTCCAGTCCCGAGAACTCAAGCTCAGAGTTTTATCCATTATAATCACCAATAGTGAATTACAAGCTTTGATCCGAAGGCTTGCCACTTCTTTACACCACGAGATTTGATCCAAAGTCTCACAACTTTAAAGCTTAGAGAGAGAGAGAGAGAGAGAGAGAGAGAGAGAATAACTGATGGAACAAAGCTCTTTACAACTCAGAAGACTTCTAGACCGAGATCGCACTTGGCACTAGGAATGCTAGGGAGTTGCTCTTTGAGATGGGAAAGTTAAGGCTTTTGGGGTTTGCTCACAATAGGATAGAAGATTTAAGAATGGTTTGAGTGTGTAAGAATGAAGAATTCAATTCCTATTTATAGGGTGTAGGCAAACAGAATTTGGCCAGAATTCGGATGTGGTTTAATTCAAATTTCCAACCGTTGGGCCAAGAAATCAGGAGCTATTGAACTGGTTGATTTCATACCAAATGGGTAACCGAGTTTGGTCTGAGTTTGGCACGAGTTCGGCCCAAGTTTGGTCTCTTAGTATAGTAGACTTTGTAAATGAATATGGCCTGATTTGGTGAATAAGTTCTTTGGTTTATTTGAGTGAACTAGGTATCATGGTATAGGTATTTCGGATTTGCCAGTGTGACTCAGTATACATCATTCCTAGACTCAAATAAATAAAAGATTAGATTGAATAGACATAATACAGACGACATGTAAAAGTAGTGTTGAGGATTCAGATCATGACATATTAATGCATGGTTTACTTAACTATCAAAATCAATTTGACTGAGACCGGATGGGCCAACAATATAAAGGTTCCTCAAGATTTGGACAAGTATCTAATGAAATATCGAAATAGCTGAAAATGGTTGACAAGTACATGGCGTATAGTAGTGGGTGCCCTTTCTTGCAATATTGAACAATTTGAGATAAGACGGCTGGAAAACATTGAAGTTAATGCCGAAATGCAAGTGATATAAAGCTGACATTTCTAGATAAGAGATCTCATCAAAGTAAGTCTTCTTAGGTAGACAAGTTGAAAAGATAATACAATGCATTTCAAAGAATTACCATTCAAATATCTAGCATAAAATTTACCAGTGGACATTCAAGAGGGTGACAAAGGATATTCTTGAAAGAATCTAGGGTTAAGTCATTGTCGAATTGAACTTGCATGATGTTGACTAAGGTTTGTCCATCAGCGGGAATGCGTAAGATTTTATCCAAGTCATTCACATCGAATTCAATTGGAATGCCACAAACTCTAGATAAAATAGTATCATAGTTCATATGTTAAGTTACCATAGAATATTTGAATAACATTGGTGTAAATTTTGGTATGGGTTGTAACAAATTATTCAAGTTGAACTTTTTAAAAGTAGGTATATAGTCTATGTGTTGGAAAAAAAATTAATAGGATGGCCAAAACAGATGTGTCTCTTGGAGAAGTCATTAAACCAATTATTTAAAATTTTGAGGCTTCGAAAGGTGAAACCATCGAATTCTCCTAAGTTTGGCATAATGGGACAGAAAAGAGAGTCAGAAAAGGAATCTTGTTTCCTTTTAGGGACCATTGGGAGAGGATGTAGGAGGAAAAGCTAAGATTTTATTTGTTGAGGAGGAATAATTTTTGTTGGTCTGAATGAATGAGCAACGAAATGATCTATATATAGAGTAGCAGAAACCTAAATTAGGAAGAGAATTAAATTACATAGCATATTCTGGAATTAAACTAACCGAGTTTGGTCCGAGCTCGGCCCGAGTTCGGTCCGAATTTTGTTGACATTTATTTCCAGAATCTCAATGTAACTTTAATCGATATTATGCCTTTCTTGACTTGATATAAATACAGAATAACAAGTGCTGAACTTAAATCGTATATTTTAAGAGTTTAAATCATCTCAGAGTAGTTGTAAAGGCCGGATCCCAGCTAGCGGTGGTCCGAAGATACTTAAATACCGTGTCGCTTAAGGTTATTTACACATTTTTGACAGAAGGACCCTTTTAACTTGTATCCAAAATTTTGAGAACTTTTTGAAAAGTGTGAAAAAAATTTGAAAAGCATCTTATGATTTTTATATTTTATAAGAATCCAAAAGACCTAATTTTTGACCGATAAAGTTGAATCAATCTTCAGCTAAAGGTTTAGTAAAGATGTCGGCTAATTGATGTTTCCTGTCCACATACTCTAAACAAATATTTTCGTGTAATTGATGATCCCTTAGAAAATGATGATAGATTTCTATGTGCTTAGTGCGTGAGTGGCATACTGGATTTCTGGTGAGATTAATGGTGGTAGTATTATCACAGAAAATATGAATGTTCTTATAGTGCAGATTAAAGTCTTCTAGGGTTTGCTTCATCCACAAAATTTGAGCACAACAACGTCCTGCGGCGATATACTTTGCCTCAGTTGTTGATAATGTAACATAATTTTGTTTCTTACTAAACCAGGAGACTAGAGACTTTTCTAGGAAATGATACGTGCCGCTGGTGCTTTTTCGATCGACTTTGCATCCAGCAAAATCAGCATCCGAGTAACCAGCAAGGTTAAAGGACATAGTTTTGGGATACCATAAGCCTGTCGACAAAGTTCCTTTAAGGTATCTAGAAATACGCTTAACTGCGCACAAATGTGATTCCTTAGGATTAGCCTGATATATAGCACAAAGACATACAACAAACATAATATCTGGACGACTAGCAGTTAGATATAACAAACTACCAATCATACCTCGATACTTACGTATGTCTGTTGGTTTACTGCTTTCATCATGGTCAAGCTTAGTGGATGTTGCCGTTGGAGTTCCGATAGGCTTTGCATTGTCTATGTTGAACTTTTTGAGCAAATCCTTCGTGTACTTAGCCTGATGGATAAAAGTTTCTTGTGAATCTTGTTTGATTTGCAATCCTAGGAAAAAAGTTAGTTCTTCCATCATGCTCATCTCAAATTTACTCTGTATACATTTAGCAAACTCATTACATAACATCTCATTAGTAGATCCAAATATGATATCATCAACATATATTTGCACTAATAACAAAGAATCAACAAAAGATTTTATAAAAATGGTAGTATTATTTTTTTTCTTTTGAAAAACTATTTTCAAGTAGAAAGAAGCTAAGACGTTCATACCAAGCACGATGGGCTTGTTTGAGTTCGTATAAAGCCTTTTGTAACTTGAATACGTGGTCAGGGTATTTGAAATCTTCAAAACCAGGAGGTTGTTTGACAAAAATATCTTCTTTGATAACTCCATTTAGAAAAGCACTTTTAACATCCACTTGAAAAAGTTTGAAGTTATGAAAACTAGCAAAAGCGCAAAGTATTCGGATAGATTCAAGTCTAGCAACATGAGCATAAGTCTCATCGTAGTCGATACCTTCCTCTTGGTTGTATCCTTGAGCTACGAGATGTACTTTGTTACGTATAACTGAACCATCCTCAATTAATTTATTTTGAAAAACCCATTTAGTACCAATGATCGGATAATTATTAGGTTTAGGAACAAGTTCTCAAACTTGATTGCATTTAAATTGGTTGAGTTCCTCTTGCATAGCAAAAATCCAAAATTTATCAGCAAAAGCTTCGTCAATATTTTTAGGTTCTATTTGAGAAATAAAAGCAATATTTGTAATGATATCTCTATTTGAGGAACATGTACTCACACCTTTCGATACATCACATATTACCAAGTCCTCAGGATGATCTGTGAAAAACTTTAGTTTCCTTAGCAGACTTTTTGGATGACTTATACTGTTTGTATCTTCTAATGTCTTGTTGGTTGCGGGTTGACTACCTTCATCGTCGCTTTTATTTAGTATTTGAGTATTATGTTCATTAAATGTAACATTGATTGATTCTTTAACAGTCAATGAGGTTTTGTTGAATACTCTAAATCCTTTACTTTTGGCGGCATAACCTAGAAAAATACCTTCATCGGCCTTGGAGTCAAGTTTTCCTTGATTATCTTTTGTATAAAGAATAAAATATTTGCAGCCAAAATTTTTAAAGTAACTAATTATGGGGATTCTACCAAACCAAAGTTCATAGGGGTTTTTTTCGATATAGGTCGAATAAGCACCCTATTCAAAATATGGCATGAAGTACTTACAACTTCCAAAAGTATTTCGGAAGGTTATACTAATTTAACATGACTCTAACCATATCGCTAAGAGTTCTATTCTTCCGCTCTACAACACCATTTTGTTGTGGAGTTCTAGGACAAGAAAATTAATGAAAAAACTATTTTCATTACAAAATTTTGAAATCACTATTTTCGAATTCGCCTCCATGATCACTTCGGATACGAGTAATCATGAAACCTTTTTCATTTTGAACCTTTTTGCAAAAAGTGACAAATTCTGAAAATGCTTCATTTTTATTTGCAAAAAAATAAACCCATGTGTATCTAGAAAAATTATCAACAATAACATAAGCATAAAGCTTATCGCCAAGACTGGCGACTCTACTGGGTCCAAACAAGTTCATATGCAAGAGTTGGAGAGGTCTAGAGGTACTTATAGAGTTGATTAATTTAAAGGAAGATTTAGTAGCTTTATTCTTTTTACAGTCAGTACATACCATATCTTTCTTGAAAGTAATCTCTGGTTAGCCTCTTACTAGTTTTTTTGTGGATAGTCTTATAATAGTGTCCATGTTTGCGTGTCCTAGACGCATATGCCATAGTCAGCTGTCATCTTTATTAGCGTATAGACATTGGCCTGCATTGTTAGTGTCTTTTGCAAGATAGAAAATATATATATTGTCTTACCTGATCCCTTAAAAGATAACCTTACCAGTGGATCTTTCATAAATAGAATATTTATTTTTAACAAAGTTAATACTATAACCATGGTTAGCTAGATGACTGATGCTGAGTAGGTTATATTTTAATTCCATTACTAGACAAACGTCTTTAATGACAGGATAGAGAGGAACACCTATATTATCATTACCAATAATGTATCCTCTGAGGTTATTGCCGAAGGAGACATAACTTTCTTTTTTCATCGATAGCGTTACAAATAGGTTAGCATCACCAATCATATGTCGTGAGCAACCACTATCGAGAATCCGCTTGGTTCTAGCATGAGAGGGTTGGTCCACCTACAAAACGAGTTATAGATATAACCATTGGTACCCATTTCTTTGAGGTTCCTGCTATGTTAATTTTTGGTACCCATGCATAAACATTCATATCTACTAACTTTCTTATTCTACAGAATCTAGATATATGTCATTTCTTACCACAGTAGTGACATATAGCTGTGTGATTGATGCTTGGTACAGCATGATAGATATGAATGTGTGAAGCAGTTCATTGTGGTCTTCTATAATAGAATGCATGATTGTGTGGAACATTTCTTTTTGGTCTTCTATAATAGAATGCATGATTGTATTTGGTTCTATGTGTATGATGATTGCATGAACTGTTATACATGTAGGTAGGAGCATAGCTGTGAGTGTTCTTTTGTCTTGCTACGTGTCTCGTGTTAGGTCGGGTGGAGGTTTGTTCGACCTGTTTACCCAATCTAATCTCTAACTTTTTAGAGGTAGCATATACTTCATCATATTTAGCAGTGAGAGCATCTATTCTACGTGCATAAATGGAATACTTTTTTTCATATTTGAGTTCTTCCTTAAGTTTAGCGTTCTCCTGAGAGCGCTTGTCAAGACTGGCAAGTGCCTCATGGAGGTTAAGCTTAAGTCTAGAATTCTCGTCTGAATCGTTTGAGGTATCATTTACTTCACTTAGTAGAGATGTTAGTCTCTCTATTTCAGTTTGACATTCTTGAACATGTTTCTTAGCATGCTTGTACTTATTTTTAAGTTTCCTAAAATCATCCAGCAGATCACTAAATGCATTACCTAGTTCATCAAAAGTAAAATCATCATAAGAGTTTATATCCGTTACCTGATCAGCTAACACCATGAAGCATAGGTTTGCTGCTTCTCGAGGATTCTCTTCTTCGGATTCACTAGCTTCACTTTTGTGCTAAATACTAGTGTTTGAATATTTTCGTGATGTTGTTCTTCTGGATGAGTAGTAGTGACAATTTATTTTTCTTAGGGTTAGACAATCTTTCTTTATATATCCTATCTTCTTACAGTTGTAGCATATAGGCTCTTCATCACTGTTGTCAGTAGGCTCCTTCTTCTTTGATTTCTTAAGCTTTAGAAATTTCTTAAAGTTTTTGGTGGTCAGGAAAACTTTCTCATCTTGCGACTCATTGTCGTCGGAGTTTAGTTGGTGACCTTTTTGTGATGTGCCTTAAGAGCAATCATCTTTTCCTTGGGAGTAGGTTTTTTAAATTCCTTGAGATCCAGCTCGTGAGTCATCAGCTTGCCCATGAGTGTCTCGAGGGTCATCGTGGTAAGATCATTCCCTTCTATAATTATAGTGGCATAGGGGTTCCAATTTTTTGTGAGTCCCCTGAGTACTTTGTGAATCTTGTCATGATTGTTGTACTCCTTGCCCAGTGATAATAGAGGGTTGACGATGTCGAGAAATCTCATGAACATTTGAATAATCGTTTCATTTTGCTTCATCTTGAATGCTTTATACTCTTATGTTAGACGACTTATTTTTGATTCCTTTACTTGGGAGGTTCCTTCATGAGTGACCTCAAGAAGTTTTCATACTTCGTGCGAAGTTTCGCAAGTGGAGACCCTGTTAAATTCAATTCTATCTACATCACAAAATAGAGTGTTATTAGCTTTAGCATCAAGACTAGCTTATTTTTTTTTCGATGTTTGTGTACTTATCATGAGTCTTCTCTACAAGGTTACTATCTATGACTATTCTAGGTGGCTTTTTGTATCCTTCTACTACTATAACCTAAAGGTCAAAATCAAGTGACTTTAGATAGAAGCTCATACGTGTCTTCCAGTACGTGTAGTTAGTACCAACAAATAAGGGTGGCATATTTGTGGACTGGCCTTCACCATTGTTGGTGTGGATAGATCTAATAGTTTTCATAAGTCTCTTAGAATGTAGAGCCAAATATCAAGATAACTAGTTCTGATACCAATTGAAGGATCATGAGGCAACTCTAGAGGGGGGTGAATAGAGTACAGCAGAATAATCTACCCAATTTAAGATTATCAGAATGAAGGCAGTTGCTAACTAATATTGTATATAAATACAGTAAATTAAAGCAGTAAAGTAGAGAGAAAGAAAATGCAAACACTAAGATGTATACTAGTTTTCCTCTGAAAGGACTAATCCAGTCCCGAGAACTCAAGCTCGGAGTTTTATCCACTATAATCAAAATAACGAATCACAAGCTTTGCTCCGAAGGCTTGCCACTTCTTTACACCACGAGGTTTGATCCGAAGTCTCGCAACTTCATAACTTAAAGAGAGAGAGTAATTGATGGAACAAAGCTCTTTACAACTATGAAGACTTCTAGACCGAGATCGCACTTAGTACTAAGAAGGCTAGGGAGTTGCTATTTGAGCTGGGAAAGTTAAGGCTTTAGTGGTTTGCTTACAATAGGATTGAATACTTAAGAATGGATGAATGAGTAAGATTGAAGAATTCCAATCATATTTTTAGGGTGTAGGAAAATAGAATTCGGCCAGAATTCGGATGGGATTTAATTCAAATTTTTAACCGTTGGACAAAGGAATCAGGAGCTATTGAACTGGTTGATTTTATACCAAAAGGATAACGGAGTTCAGTCCAAGTTCGGCCCAAGTTCGGTCTCTTAGTGTGGTAGACTTTGTAAATGAATGTGGCCTAATTTGGAAGATAGGTTCTTTGGTTCATTTAAGTGGACTATGTATCTGGGTATAGGTATTTAGGATTTGCCAGTATGACTCAGCTTACATCAGTCCTAGACTCAAATAAATAAAAGATTATATTTGAATAAATATAATACAGACGACATGTAAAAGCAGTATTGAGGCTTCAGATCGTGACATATCGATGCATGGTTTAGTTAACTATCAAAATCAAGTTGACTAAGACCGGATGGGCCAACAACGAGTACGTGGGTATGTCCAGTCTACGCCGCAGCATCAGTGGTAAAATGTTGTCTTGGTCAACAAAACTATCTACACATCTCACACGTTATATATAAGGTACATGTCATGTTATCTCAACTCCAAATGCAGGACAACGATAATATGATAATGGTAAACAATACTCAATTATAATAATAAACTATAGGAAGATATGACACGATATGGAATAGAAGAAAAGAAATACAGAGTCACAATACATCACAAGTCCAAGTCCAATATCAACACAATGATCACAATTATAATACATACCAAAAGTGTCTAACTGACAAATACAATATCATAAATGAACTAGCTAAGTATCCTCGACTGCTGGTACTATCTCAATAGGCTCTCCGAGTGCTATCTCAACTGGCTCGCCATCTTGTGGCCCATAGTGCGTAGAATACCAGTCCTCTAATGAATTATCTGAAAAATGTATCCAGTCGGAATTGAAGCGAAGTACAATCCAATAGCAGTTCTAAAAATTGATAGAAACTATGAGACATAAATAGCAATGAAAATAAATGATAAAAGTAACTGAACTAGCAAATATCACGAGAAGAAGCAACATGATGAATAACGAAAATAACTGAGAACAATATAGTGAGGAACATCAATGTAATAAACTGGAATAAAAGAGACAATATAGTAAATGTGCTTTGAAATATTAGTAAGATAATATAATCGGCTTGGGCCTAACACGGACTATATATAAAAGGTGAGCTAGTATGATCACAGGTGAGTTGCATGATCTGCTAACTATCACGGGCTACACTAAATCATGTGCTATAAGATATGATCATATATCCACTAATACTTCTCCAACCCCCAACTAGTACACGAATCCAAATCACAATACGTTATAACATGTATATCACGATGCACGGTCTATAATATCATGCACTATGATCACGGTCTATATAATCACAAAGATATTATATAATCACTGAGTAATCACGAAGAGCGACACGACGATCACTGAGTAATCATAATAATAACATCTCATGACGGGGATTCACGTATACCAATCTGCATAACCATCGTGTCAGAAATCAAATATCTCAATACTAAATACATGTACATAGAGACTATCAAATAAGAGAACTATCAGATAATATACTCGCATGTGATACTGAGCAAATTGTATAACTCGATGTCTGAGCTGGTGTCACACACACCTAAATATGAATATCATGTCAATAGGTGTAATAAAGTGATAAATAACTAGAATGAGTCAAAATATACTTTCTAGGCCAATACTAGGTCATACCAGTCAAACTAGGCCAATATAGGCTAATACCTTGATTCTAGGTACATACCTAGCTTCTAGGTTGATTACGAGTCTAAACTAGTTGATACTAGGTTGTGACTAGGGTTCTAAGTCCATACCTATAAAGTATTATATATACTAGTTAATATCACCAAGTATATATATATATATATATATATATATATATATATATATATATATATATAACTTATAAGTATACTGGTTATCTCTATATTATAGTATTACCTTAGTATATAAATACCACAACAATAATTTGGTATCTTGAATACCTTGCTAATATCTCGTATCTCATGCATACAACTTTATCTTGGCATATAGTCTTGGTATCATGAATACCTCAACCCATTCCCATAATTATCCAATACCTTGTATCTCATAGATTATATATATATACCTAAGCTTCACATATATCTTAATCTTCAATACCTCACACAACCCTACTCCACTTCTCACTGATACTCTTTATATTAGTGCACACACAATGGTTTCAGTCACAACCTTACACCACTAGAACTATAACACATCTTAATAATGAGCAGTGCTTGCCCCTCATCAAGTGCACTGCCTACACTTGATGGCATAGTCCAACTGATACCTAGTCCTATCAGCAACTTGTTGCTGAAACTGGTACCCCCTATCTCTTCACTTGAGCCATCACATGACTGAACAACCATTCACATTTAACTTTCCTCAACAGGTCTCACTTCACAGACGCAGACCTATATTGCCTTGCCACTACAGTGCACACCATGGCAAGGGAGCCCCTCAACTGAACTCATTACACATTGTCTAGAACCTTGCACATTTCCTCTTTTATTGTTGCTGCTATTGTAACTGATTTTGCTGCTTACATCCTACCTACAGTGCAACATGCCTCTCTCCCTTCACTCAAACTTTCTGCTACTGATACTCTAATTTCCCAATACACAACAACATTATACCACTACTGCTCCTTGGTCAATAACCCAGTATGCCAATAAACCCTCTGATATAACCTGACCCCCAAATAGCTACTTGAGCAACTAGTGTTGCTTCCACTTCTTCATCATCGGGTCTGAGACATACCTAAATCCTTACCCAAAATCCAATACACCATAGTGTACCATATTGCGGCTGCTACAATTTCCTAAACCCGGTCCCTTAATCTCCCATCAAACAACTTATACCTAATAATACACCAATGGACAACCCTTAGCTATATATATATATATATATATATATATACACACACACACACACACACACTATGAGCATTTACACAAACACTTGGCATGCCTAGTGTGATACTCTATGATACGCATCCAAATGAGATGCCAAAAAACCCCAATCTCAACTATTACCAATTATATATAACAATTACATCTATATATAACTAATATAGCTAGTTACAAGTGAAATTAAAGAATAATTACACAAATCACCCAAAATGAACTTTTTATCATATCGTATCACAAAATACCATGATATGCTCTACTCATGTCCAATTGTAGACACGTATCTAGTCTCATCTCATCAATCTAAGTCTAATTAGACCTGATTATCCTAATTACAAATACTTGATGCACCAATCTCGAAATTCTCCCAAATTTGGCATAAATACCTATGTAGAAATAATAATAGGGTCCCATGAACCTAGTTCTTGTTCCTATGGGTAGCCGTAAGCCAAGAAATATTTTCCAATGGTCAAATACATGAATTAGAGTCTAACTTATAGGAAAAATCAGAATTTACCTATTGGAAGATAGATTTCTAATAAAATGCTCAAATGGACACAATTAAGACACAAGCACATTTGCAATTCCTCATTCTTCAAGTGCTTCTTGCAATCCAAGCTCCAATGCTTTTTAGATGATATAATTGGAAGGAAATGAGAGTAAATTAGGGTGAATTTGGTAGAAGGATAAGTCAATTTGAGGAAGAACATAATTAGGGATCTAATAAGAATGAACTAATGAAAGGAGAGAGAGAGAACCCCTTCTATAGTGGCCGACCCCCTTTTCCCCTATCCAAGCAATGTATAATATCCATGATATCCCCCACTAATTGTTATAAGGAATTAATTAGGAGGGCTATATTAGGAAGCTTCTAATTCTACATAAAATTAATCTAATATCCTTAATTAATTAAAGGAAAGAGTCACGCTCCGAACGGTTACTTATGGAACACTTGCTACTTCGACTCGGTTGAGAATCGAGTCTCAGGGAAACCTTACCACCAAATCAACACGGACGAAGTGTAATAAAATATTCCAATTGATGGAACGACTTCTATTAAAATTAGTCTAAGAGTTTTCGTTGGTTGCTTTGCTTCTTGGTTTTGTGTTGCTTTGTGTTTTGAGTTACTTTCGATGACTTGGTTTTCATGATATCGCTTTCTCGCTTGCGCGTTCTTTTCGAATCGTAAGGGAAAGAGATTGAAGTATGCTAACCAAGTATTATCATATTTTCAGGACGCATAACCAAAGAGTGAACGTCACTTAAGGCTTCCCCATCCTCTCGTTCGATTCATTCGGTGAGTGGCTTAGGCCCTTCGATGAATATTCAATCCTTTAGTCTGCATGCCTAATAAAGAATCTCTAGTTCATTTGAAATATGTTGCCTCACTAAAAAGGTAAGCTAAAAGAGAAAGAAAAGTATTGCATGCTTCAAGTATAGAACTGCCACCTTACTTACTAGTTACATATTGAATGCTTATTTGTCCCTTGTGTGCTGTGCATGGAGAATTATTGCTGGAAACATCTGGACTTGATCTAGAAAATGAGAAGAAGAGATAGACTTGTTTGTTCATTGTTCATCAGTTGCATGATAGCATATTTTTTTGATAGGAGCTTGCATTCATGCATTTGGTCAGGACAACTTGTGCACAACGATTATCTCTCGAGCGGTTCCTGGGGCACTGGGGATCGTTCGGCCTGGGAGAGAACTAGATACCCTGAGGCTTGAAGTCCTTATTTACGGGACGGTAGACACATCTATTAGTGAGATGGGCTTGTATGCCCCAACTGCTAATCCCGTGGAGGGGACCATCGTGTAGTTAGGGCGCATGCTAGGTTTACCTTCTTGCATACCTAACACTTGATGCCTACATTGATTCATAAGTTATTCATATGCAAATTGTGGCTAACTTGTGTGTATGCTGCAGGGATAACTGCTCAGCTGTGGGTAAGAATTATTATATGCATATGCTATATATCGTCTATGTTTCCTTGCATGAATTGTTAAAAAGAAACTAGATAACCAGAAAGATCACCTAATAATGCTAGCTTCATCTGCTTACTTAGTATGGATTTCTAAGGTGAGTTTGGCCACGGTCGCTCACCAGTACATGTGGTAGTACTGACCTACATTTGTGGGCAAATATCCAGGTACTGAAAGCGAGAGTTTGGCAAGCATCCTGAATCTGAATCAGCGTCAGCGCAACCTTCCGTAGGACTGTGCTCGTGCTGATTTCCTTTGCTTCCCTCTCCAGTGGGCTATTCTTCTGCTAGATGTTTTGTTATCTTTGGTCCTACTACAAGGATTTAATGTTTAGGCGTTGTGGCTAGTTTTGGGAATGTAAAGAGAGTTATAAGCCTTTTAAGACATATTTTGTAACTCAGTCAAGCAAGCACTTTGTAATCCAAATTTTCAAGTATTCAATAAAAGAAAGTATTTTGTGCCTATCAATGTGTTCAACTTTGGTTATCTGCATTTTCATTCTATGCCTGTATATGTATATTTTTGTCTATCTTGTGTCTTGTGCAGGTATGTTGCCTGGTGCAAGTGCAACTTAGGCTTGCACGGCATCGCGCCCAAGCAAAGACGATCGGTTCCGTAGGGACCAAGTGAGGACGATCGGCCCCTACGGGATCAGGGTGCGACAGGTGGTATCAGAGCATGATTTTACGTCCTTGGCCTCTTCAAATATTATTTTTGAAAATGATATAAGTTTTCAAGCGGTTTTAAAAGTCCCAAATTTTAAAAATGGTTGCGAATCTATATATAAGTAAATGGAAGGTGTTAATATCCCTAAGAGTGTGAAAACCCAACGTCTCATGCAATAACTCCATAATATGTTATGAGACTAATGCAATCTACTCTCTTTTGTAGCAAAAATGACAAAAAATAGGTGCTAGTAATCCTGAGACATCGCGCACCGCAAGCATGATCGATGATCAAATTGATAGGCTGATCGCTATGTTTCAGAATCAAAATGATCGCCATGATGCACAAAAGGAACAGTTTGAAGCATAGCAGCAACGGAATGATGCTAGAGCCTTGGCACAACAACAACAGCTTGAGTCCCTGACTCAAATCGTGACAATGCTGGTTGCACACAGTGGTGCATTGGGAACTGCCGTAACACATGTGACTGCCACGATCATGCCTTAGGGAGCAGGCCTAGCAGAAACTAACGAGCTTCAACGTGCGACCAGGAAGTCTTCCTTTAAGGGTGCTGAGTTCCTAAAGTTGAACCCTCTGGAGTTCGAAGGCAGGACCACGTCGGATAAGGTGATGGACTGGATCGCAAAGATGGAGAGCTTGTTTAACTTTCCTTCAATACCTGCGAACAAGAGGGTGGCGTGTGCAGATATGCAGCTGCGGTTACGTGCACATGACTGGTGGGAAATAAAGAAAGCATATCTAGCCACCAAGCATCAGGATAGTAAGATCACTTGGGGAATGTTCAAGGAAGCATTCCTTGCACAATATATCCCGCCAGCTGTCAGACAGAGAAAAGAAGACGAGTTTACCGAACTTAAGCAAGGGAGCATGTCCGTCGAAGATTATGAGTCAAAATTCTCCAAACTTGCCAAGTTTGCTAGCTCAATGATTCTCGATGAGGGAGCCCACACACATCGGTTCATAAAAGGCTTAAATGATAATCTGAGAAAGGATGTTATGAACCGGAAGTACAAAATATACATACAAGCCTTTGAGGCAGCGGTGCAGAATGAGCAGTTCATGCCTCAAATTGCTCCAGAAAAGGTACCGACTCCTCAAAATCCTTCTACAAAAAGATACCATAATGGGGAAAGAAAGACAGTGGGCGAGCAGTTCCCAGGTCCTGCGTGCAGTTATTATGGCAAAACGGGCCACACCATAAATATTTGTCGTGCTACAAATAATGAGTGTTTTAACTGTGGACAGAAAGGACATCTGGCTGTGAACTATCGAAACAAGAGGGTTCCGTCGCCATACGGTAACAATAATACTGCTCAGATAGAGACTCACACCCCTCTAGGCCCACCTCTTGAACAAAACGATCAGACGAGAAGGGCTAGAGTGTATCAGCTGAATATAGAGCGTGACACGAGTGGGCATGATGTTGGTGAGTCTGATTCCTTTGATCTCTTGATGCATCATTTATCGCCTCCTTGATCTCTTAAGTTTCGAGGATAAAACTTCTTCTCAGTGGGGTAGTATATAACGCCCTGCTCCGAACGGTTACTTATGGAACACTTGCTACTTCGACTCGGTTGAGAATCGAGTCTCGGGAAAACCTTACCGCCAAATTAACACAGACGAAGTACAATGAAATATTCCAATTGATGGAACGACTTCTATTGAAATTAGTCCAAGAGTTCTCGTTGGTTGCTTTGCTTCTTGGTTTTGTGTTGCTTTGTGTTTTGAGTTGCTTTCGATGACTTGGTTTTCATGATTTCGCTTTCTCGCTTGTGCGTTCTTTTCGAATCATAAGGAAAAGAAATTGAAGTATGCTAACCAAGTATTGTCGGATTTTCAGGACGTATAACCAAAGAGTGAACGTTGCTTAAGTCTTTTCCATCCTCTCGTTCGATTCATTCGGTGAGTGGCTTAGGCCCTTCGATGAATCATTTAGTCTGCATGCCTAATAAAGAATCTCTAGTTCACTTGAAATATGTTGCCTCACTAAAAAGATAAGCTAAAAGAGAAAGAAAAGTATTGCATGCTTCAAGTATAGAACTGCCACCTTACTTACTAGTTACATATTGAATGCTTATCTGTCCCTTATGTGTTGTGCATGGAGAATTATTGCTGGAAACATCTGGACTTGATCTAGAAAATAAGAAGAAGAGATAGACTTGTTTGTTCATTGTTCATCAGTTGCATGATAGCATATTTTTCTGATAGGAGCTTGCATTCATGCATTTGGTCAGGATAACTTGTGCACAAGGATTATCTCTCGAGCGGTTCCTGGGGCACTGGAGATCATTCGGACTGGGAGAGATCTAGATAACCTGAGGCTTAAAGTCCTTATTTACGGGAGGATAGACACGTCTATTAGTGAGATAGGCTTGTATGTCCCAACTGCTAATTTTGTGGAGGGCCTATAGGTTTAACTTCTTGCATACCTAACACTTGATGCCTATGTTAATTCATAAGTTATTCATATATAAATTGTGGCTAACTTGTGTGTCTGCTGCAGGAATAACCGCTCGGCTGTGGGTAAGAATTATCATATGCATATGCTATATATCGTCTATGTTTCCTTGCATGAATTGTTAAAAATAAACTAGACAACCAGAAAGATCACCTAATAATGCTAGCTTCATCTGCTTACTTAGTGTAGATTTCTAAGGTGAGTTTGGCCACGGTTGCTCACTAGTCCATGTGGTAGTACTGACCCACATTTGTGGGCAAAAATCCAGGTACTGGAAGCAAGAGTTTGGCAAGCATCCTGAATCTGAATCAGCGTCAGCGCAACCTTCCGTAGGACTGTGCTCGTGCTGCTTTTCTTTGCTTCCCTCTCCAGTGGGCTACTCCTCTTCTGCTAGATGTTTTGTTATCTTTGGTCCTACTATAAGGATGTAATGTTTGGGCGTTGTGGCTAGTTTTGGGAATGTAAAAAGAGTTGTAAGCCTTTTAAGACATATTTTGTAACTCAGCCAAGCAAGCACTTTGTAATCCAAATCTTCAAGTATTCAATAAAAGGAAGTATTTTGTGCCTATCAATGTGTTCAACTTTGGTTATCTGTATTTTCATTCTGTGCCTATATATGTATATTTTTGTCTATCTTGTGTCTTGTGCAAGTATGTTGCCTGGTGCAAGCGTAATTTAGGCTTGTACGGCATCGCGCCCAAGCGAGGACGATCGGCCCCTACGGGATCGGGGCGCGACAGGCCTAACCTAATGTTGGGCTTAATGTGTCATGACAATCTCATTGGGTCCACTAATGATAAGTTCAAATAAATAGGCTAGCCCACTAACTAATAAATAAATAGCACAACATATATAAATAATTAGTAGCAGAATATTTAAATATTTAATCACTAAATATAAAATATGTTAATAAAAAATACTCTCATCTAGAGATGTGGTAGTGACATTTGTCTCCATAATAATTTATACTAGCATGGTGCCTACTCAACCAATCTATCTCGAGTACAATATCGTAGCTCAGAAGTGGCATTACGAGTAGACACGCACTCAGCTCCCGGCCATCCAGTGTAATTCTTCGATCCTTGCAAACATCACTGACCAGAATGATGTTATCCCCAATCATGATCTTGCAAGTCCTAACCAAAGGTTCTGCCCCTAAATAATTCTTAAGAGCAAAAGACACAGATACAAAACTATGTGAAACATCGGAACCAAATAAAGCTAATACTGGAATAGAATCTAGAAGAACTGAACATGCGATGACGTCTCCGACTGGCTCTGCCTCCTTAACCGTAATGGAGAATGCTCTCCCCTATGGTGCTCACCTCTACTGATGGTGCTGCACGAACCGATGTTGCTGGGTTGTAAGTGGAGGTCCCCTCTATTGTGCTTCAGGTGCTGCTGGTGCTCTATTTGGTGCTCTCTGAGCAGGAGCTCCACCCTGACCTGGACGAGCTGGTGCAAAAAGACAGTCTCTCAACTAGTGCCTCGCTGCTCCACAAAATAAAAACACTCCCAACCTCTTCCTACAGAGGTCCTATTCATGTCCTGGCTTCTAGAAGAAAGGACAAATAAGAGCCTATTGATGATGCCTCTGGGGATGCTGATGTGTCTGCTAAAATGGCACCCTGACTGGCATTAGAAACTACTGACACTGAGGTTGGAAGTCCCGTTGCTGCTGGAACTGGGGTCGCTTGGCTGGACTCGTATTGCTACTAGCTCCCCCTGATACATCCCTCATCCTCTTGGACCTGAGCTCCAAGTCATCCTCTGCCATTTGGGCATTTGCCAACATCTTCTCGAATGTCGCAGTACGATGACCCCTGGTGTGTGATTTGACCTCCCTGACCAAAGGCTTTCGAAACTTTCTCCCTCTTACTAGGGGTTCTGCCCCTCCAAAAATCTGCCTAATCGACAAAACTCGACGGCGTACTCATCTACCGACATACTCCCCTGGACGAGGTCCTGAAACTGTCTCTCCAGGGCACTAAGAGCCACATCTAGAAAGAACTTTTTCTTGAAAATTTCTTTGAAAGCTTTCTAAGTCAAACCAAACACGGTGATCTTTGGCTCTGTATAGTACTATGTGAGGGCTATGTCGAACATCTGGCTACTTGCCGCCTCAACTTGTAAACTCTCTGGGATCTGCGCCAACCGCAATATCCTCTCGATGCCCTCTATCCATTCGTCTGCATATAGTATCCCCTCTGTGCCCTTGAAATCCTTTGGCAGCATCCTCTTGAAATTAATAATAGTGCCTGACCGTGGCTGCTGAAAAGTGAGATGAGGCAGAATAGTCTGTGTCTGAACAAGCGCTACCTTCTTCACAGCTGCTAGCGCTAATTGGTGATTATTTTTGATGCCCTGGCGCAGAACATCCGTATGTCTCTACTATGCTGCCATCATCTTCCAGAAAATGGCGAACATTTGTGCCCCGCCAGCTGGCACGGGTGGTGGGGGTGGAAGACCCTCTGATGCTGCTGGAGCAGCCCTTTGAACTGTTGGAGGAGAAGAAGGATGACCCTCCGCAGTGGCTGGAACAACCCTATAAACAGGTAGGGGAGGAGGACCCCTGAAAACAGCTGAGGCCCCCACCTGAATAGGTGAGGCAGCCCTCTGAACTGGAGGAGGTGGGACATCATTAATAGTTGCCCAAATTGGGGGTCAAGAAGTTGCCTACCTCTCTTAAGCTGCGCCTGTACACTATGACCTGGTCTTCGAAGGTATCCTAAACACAGATCGAAATAAAGGAATCATTAAGCACAAGATACGATATCATCAAAGAAGGTCAACAATATTCAAGAAAGCAAATATTTAGAATGAATGAGAATTAGCAAAAATTTAATGGATTGGAAATTTTTTGTAGTTGTGATTGATTATTCTTCCATCATATATCCTTAGTCCTATATCCTATAGTAGGATTATAGTAGTACTCCAAATCTAAGAACTACTACCTGGACCTATATGGGTCACCACAAAAACGTGTCATGACCCACACCCAAAAATGGGCATGAGTCGTGGTTACGTCGAGCCTACGTCGCAGCATCGGCATTAGAACATTGTAAAGGTCCACAATATAATCTAACAACTCACGCAAATATATATATAACTTGTCAATGGTAACTCAACTTCATAAGAAGGATAAGATGAATATATATATATATATATATATATATATATATATATATATATATATATATATATATATATATATAGCATCAATACCCAATCACAATAAACTAAAGGCAGATAATAACACGATATCATAAAGAGGAGGGAAATCACAAGTCATAACAATATCCAAGTCTAGAATCTAGCAAATAACACAAATAGTCTCAAATATCAATAACATGCCAAATGTCTAAGCTGGAGACATATCCAGTACAAAATATAGATACTAACTAAGGGTCTCTTTAGCTAGGTGTGCCTCCTCGACAGCTGGTACCAGATCCTCCTTAAAGGTGCTACCTCGACTGGCTCTCCGCCCTGCAGGCCGTAGTAGGTAGGACACCAGTCTTCTAAATAGTCGTTTGGAAAAATACATCCAGTCAGAATTGGAGCAAAGTACAAAACTCTGAAATCAGTTTTATATACATGGTAGAGGATATATAACAATAATAAAAAATAATATAATATGCATAGGCAACTAGAAAATGGAACTATAACTGAATAAGCAGGTAAACACAAAGGAATAACTGGAAAAGTAAATACAGAAAATAAGATGTTAACTGTAAATAAGAGAAATGAAAATAAAAACTGATGTTACTGACTAAGTGCTTTAGAGTACAAGTTTATTATGTGATCAGCTTGGGAATGCACATGAATACACTAAGATAACTCAATTATACATGTATGGTGTAATTGACATACACACGAATATACTAAAGGGTTTGATCATATAATCAACTCCTACTCCCCCACCCCGACCAATATTTATGGATTCAATCACAACATGTTATGCACATGAATATAATATGAGCACACGGAGCATACGGGTATAGTATGAGCACACGGAACATACGGGTATAGTATGAGCACACGGGGCCTACGAATATATACGAGCATAAGGAGCATACGATGTACAGATAAGATACAAGTACAAGGAATGCCCGATGCATATGTCAATAAATAATGTATCCTGATTTGATCCATATAATACCAGTCCGTGTAACATCGTGTCAGAATTAAGTAATACATATCTAGAACATGTGATATATACACTATCAAGTACTGAAAACTAACAAAGAGATGTACTCGTATGTGATCCTGAGCAAATAAGGTAAAAAGGTGTCTGAATTTGTGTCACACAAACCTATATATAAATTTATATGTTATTTGGTGTAATGAAGGGATAAACAAGCTTAATTAAGTAAAAATATGGGTTCTAGGTCAAAACTAGGTCACTCTAGTCAAACTAGGTTATACCTGAGTTTCTAGGCCATTACTAGTCAAACTAGTTAATATCACTAAGTATCTTAGCTATACTACTTATAATATTTAAACTAGTTCGTATATTGCTAGGTATCATAGGTATATTTACGCTATATGTATATAAGGTATCTTAAATTCTTAGTTAATATTATTTACTAGTGGCATATACCTTAACTCAACTATCTTATACCTTGCTTATTACTAAATACCAATATTAGTATCTTAGAGTATCCCATCAACAACTTGATATCTCGAGATACCTACTCCATATGTATAATACCTTACTATTAGTTAACACTCTAACCCAATACCTTATAGATAGTACTTATACTAGCTATTAATACTAAATAGTTTATTTATATTTACTTACCTATCACACATCTTGTCACTCTACGTTCCCGATATACATATTTAGAACGTATTTTATTTTAGCATGGTTGCATGTGCATGGAGACTAGACCCATTCTTTGGTTTTACCTGGTTCATGGTTTATTTTGTGGGTTGGTTCAAGTCATGAGAACCCTTGGTTCAACCCTCAATCCTACCATATATAACCCAACCGTTTCCTTCTCTCTCTTCATTACTTCATTCTCTTTCTCTCTTGTGTTTTCTTTCCCATTTCCATATGCAAGTACATCTTGCATGAGAAATGTAGAAACCCTCCATATTATTGGTTCATTATATTTGTTATGTATTTCTAAGCACTTTTAGAAATTGGAGTTTTCTATTTTGATGGGTAGTTTTGAGTAGATCTACATTTTTACCTTAGGTTTTTTATGGGTTTTATGAGTTTTTCTTAGTTTTGATCTATTAAACATGTATTATTGAAACCAGTTCTTGTTACATGATAGAGCTTTCAATTTCAAGCATTTTGAATTTTGGTTCACTCGATTTGTACTTAAAATAAGGATTTTATGGACAAAACAAAATTTTAGTTTTTTGGAGTTTTTGCCATGGCGGAACCTGCTATTTGGAGAAGATGAAGTCTTCATACGGCCAGCGAGTTATGTGACTGAGAGTGCTATGCAGCTTGAAAGGGCTATGCGGCCTGAGCTTTCGCCGTAAACTGACCAGCATACGTCCATCTTATTGGATGCATGACTGCCATCACACAAGTGTTCTGGAGCTAATCCTTGAACTCCTTGTATTTTTACTTACTGAACGAATGAGAAATTCGCTAAGTCCAAAAGAGCAATATGCGGCCGAGTGACATATGTGGCTTGGAGAGTATGCGGCCACCATTTCCATGGACGCATGACTCCGAACCATGGCACATATTTCAATTATTTTTATCTTTTCTCTCTGACACACTTTATGGCTTGTCACATTAATCACTTTATGTCACATCACTGACACTTTATTCATTGTCCGTCACTACAACACTTGTCCCAAGGAGTAGACTTTAACCTTGAGCATGCGACCCAGACTCCATATGCAGCCAAGTGGTTCATGTGGCGCTGAATTCATATGAGGCCAGGAATTATCATGCGACCCTGACTTTATATGCGGCCAGGACTTCTCATGCGGCCCTAACTTTATATGCGGCCTAGTGACATATCCGGCTTGGACTTCCCATGCGGCCTAGAGACCCATGCGGCCTTGATTGTTTTGATTGAATATTTTTTTATTCTTTTATGAATTATGTTGGGTTAATTCTTGTGTTATAATTCTAAGAAAGAATATATTTAGTAACCAGACTATGTGCCAGACATGACCATGAGTTAAGATTTGGATATGAACATGGCATGAGTTGAACTGAGATTTCAGTATAAACCCGACTAAGTGGATAGTGACTAACCGGCTATGTGCATGACATAAGCCTTTGTGTTATAATGTGATCTTGATTCATCTGACCCAATATATAATTGGTAATTAGACTCGAATACTATATCCGTGCGGATACCACTATTGCCTGATATTTGTCCATGATTTAATGTGCGCCGAGTTACTACACATCGTGTCACATGTTAAGTGATTATATTTGGGTTGTGCATCGAGAATGCCTCTAAATTCCTGAATGTGTGATTATATATATATATATATATATATATATATATATATATATATATATATATATATAATGTTTCCCCAGCACGGGCATAATAAGCGAGTCAACTACCAAAGCGTGGCTGGGATATTAATTGACTGAATGTTCCATATACGCTCGGGTGAATCCAAATTTGACTTTTATGGATTCGTATCTAGCGTGCCCGTACTTTGTACGACATCTTAAGAGAAATTCTCATATGATCATGCCTTGAGATTTCGAGCACAATATATGGCTGATTAGGTAACTAAAAGTGATAGTAACATTGGAGGGAACAATATCCCGATATCATGCCAACAAGCCTTCCCACAGAGATTCATTCTAAGTGTGCTGTGGGCTGGCCACCACAGATAATGTATATCATCGGCCTTAGTGGAGTGCATATCTGACCTATTATTATGTCGAGCCACTGTTTCATTATAGGAACATTGAAACCGCGAATACCGTATTTTTAGCGCAGTGGTCCTATGGAAAACTGGTGCATCTTGTGAATATCTGTTTTATTCATCTATTGGTTCGGTTAGCTCATATTCGGCACTGGCATGATTTGAGGATACTTATTATACATTATTTCTGAAATAACCTCAAACTCCACAAATAGTAAGTCGTACAAGTGATTGGCCGAAATAAAGAAATTGGACTTGGTTATGATTGTATTATTCGGCTAGTAGCCTAGAAAAATGGACTATCATAGTGTGATGGTTCAACCCTTGTCCTTATTTGGTTGTAGGGTTAGGCCTTTGCGCTAGTATAAGCCATGGACCTAAGTTACGATACTGAACCTATGTATTATGATATATTTTTCTTGGGTTTTTGTTTCTCCATTTCGTTCTTCCTTTGTGGTAATTGCTATTTGGGGTCTAACCCCACTGGTTTTGCATGACTAGATTTCGAGCCAGCATCCCAGAATCCAACGCACTTTCCCCTAACTCATGGTACATACCAGGAATATGGTCGCAGAGGATAATGGGTGGATTTTCTTCTTCCCTGCTTGTCATTGTACATTTACTTCTTTTGGGAGTTTAGCCATCGGCACCTGTTAGCCGGCACATCTGGACATTAGTCTCCTTACATTATTGTATTAAATCAGACTGCAGCTAATCACTGTCATGTACTTTTGTTACTCTTTCAGCTTCTTATTTTGCACAGCTGGTCTCCAGAATATTTTAAGAAAGCGTTTGGGATGCCTTATTGCTTTATCATATATGCTCTATGCTTACCGTTTCTTGTTTGAATGATTAAGCCATATAAGTTTTTGACCCTAGGAGACTTGAACCCTAGGAGACTTGATTGTATCAAGAATCCCCTTGTCTTATATAACCATGATCACCGTACAACATATAGCAGCTTGTACGAGGTAGCTGGCAATGTTCGTCTCCATATTCTGGTACTGGTGCGTGACAAGGTTTTAGTGGTGGCCCATGCAGGTCTGTTCTTCAGACTTGTGGTGTATCATAGTCATAGGAGTCTTAATCAAACATGTGATCTTTCTTGAAATTCTAAATTATTTATCTTCGATACTCAGCTTGAATTCTTCCAGATTGGTTGCTTCCTTGTTTATTCTCGTCCTGTACTTGATATTTCTTGTGCTCTTCTTTAGGGCTCCTCTTTTCCCCGATGCTGCAACAACAAGAGAGGCATAATTGCCAGTAAAATGAGATCTTGTGGAACCCCAGCCTAGGATCCGAGTTGAGCCCACGATAAATGGGACAGAGCAGCAGGTTCCAAGTGTTCCCGTACCTCCTATAGTGCCGGCAATACTAGATACCCCGACCTTGCTAGAGATTATCCATAGATTGTTGGCTTCCCAACAACACCAAATGGTGGTGCAATAACAACAACAACAACAACATCAGTAACAACAGCTTCAGCAGCAAGAACAAAATATCCTGTTGAACCAAGGGTTACAAATGGACCTAGAGCGAGGCAGGAGAACAGATTATGGGACATCTGCTAGATTTTGTAGACTAAACCCCAGATATTTTGAAGGCACGAAGGATGCAATCATGACAGATGATTGGCTCCGGAATATTGGGACCATTCTGGCAGTAGTTAAAGTTTCGACCGTGGAACATGTTGACCTGGTTCGCTTACAGCTCCAGGATCTTGCAAAAGACTGGTGGGCCATGATGGAGGTAGGATTAAGGTATCATATTTCATGGAATGATTTCAGGACCCAGTTCAGAATGAAGTACTTAGGGATTATGACTCAGTGTGAGTTGCAGCAAAGGTTCATTAACCTCAAGCAAGCTGGAAGGACAGTAGACGGCTATGCGGCAGAGTTTTACCGACTAAGCATATTTTCTCCAACCAAAGTGGCGACAGAGTTAGAGAGAGCAATGAGGTTCCAGCAGGGACTTCACTTAGAGATCTTACACATGATAGAGGTGCATAACTACCAGACCTTCGAGGCGGTATTGATAGCAGCCAAGAGGGTTGAGCTTACTTCCCAAGGATGGCATCGAGAAGAGTTGATCGGAAGAGGCCTCATGGACAGAGCAATGAGGGAGGACTAGTACCGCGAATGTCAGCACCATCTCCTGGAATTTGCATCCATGATGTGATATACAGGAGGCCAGTGACCTCGACAGTGATGGCACCAACTCGACAACAACAGTCGAGGCAGCAATAGCAACAACAATGACGGGGAGTGCCGACAGGTTGTACCTACTATAAAAAAGGAGGTCATACAAGGGATGTTTATCGGGATGCTAACAGATTATGCTTTAGATGTCAAAGCCCTGATCACAAGATTGCCACGTATTCATTAATACAGAGGCCAGGAGGGCCATTACAATAGTTTTCTACATTGTCAGCTCCAAGGGAAGTACAGCAAGGAGGGCCAGTAGAAGCAGTACGACCTTTAGCTCAACGTCCATTGCCGACCCAGGCCCATCTTTATAGACAGTAACAACAGCATAATCAATAGAGATCGCAACCATGGCAGCAAGAGAGATAGCAGTAGAAAACTCGACAAGGCCAAGGGCAGGCGCTCCCCTCGTCTTTAGAAGAAGCTATGGTGTCGGGTGACGTAGTAGCAGGTAACATTTGTATTACAACCTTTCCTGCCATAGTTTTAATTGATTCTGGAGCTTCGTACTCATTTATATCTGCACAATATATGACACATATTGGATTAAAGTTTGAGACATTGCCAGAGAGGCTGAATATACTCACTGGCAATGGGATCATAAAAATTAGTAGGGTGTGCCTATCATATCCAGTCGTAGTATGTGAGCATTTATTACCTGCAAAGTTGGTCGAGTTCCCTATGGATAACTTTAACATTATCTTAGGCATGGATTAGTTGAGAGATAGTCATGCAATAATAGAATGTCGTGAGGGTCGAGTGTTGTTTAGAATTCCTGGTCTAGAAGAGTTTGTCCTTAGTAGAATAGCAAGAGACTAGCATAAGGAGGAGTCACAACAGTAGCAAAGGAAGAAGACCCGCTATCCAAGATAGTTGAAGAGTTCATGGACGTCTTTCTGAATGAGATTCCCAGATTACCCCCAGTCAGAGAAGTAGAGTTCTATAAGGAGTTGATGCCAGGAGCAGAACTAGTATCCCAGAAGTTGTACCCTATGTCACCATCAGAGATTGATCAGTTATATCGATACATGGAAGAACTGAAGACGAAGAAGTTTATTTGGACCAGTGGATCACTGTGGGGAGCACCAGCGGTATTGGTGAAGAAGAAGGATGGATCGATGCAGTTCTTTATATATTACAAGCGGTTGAATACAGTGACCGTGAAGAACAAGTGCCCATTACCAAGGATTGATGATTTGTTTGACCAATTAAGTGGAGCAAGAGTCTTCTCTAAGATAGATTTACGATAAGGATATTATCAGGTGCGAGTCCGGGAGTAGGATAAACCTAAGACAATATTTAGGTCACGATATGGGAATTATAAATTTTTAGTTATGCATTCGGACTGACTAATGCTCCAGCGGTATTCACGGATTTGATGAACCATATTTTCATGCTTACTTAGACCAATTATGGTAGTATTCATCGATGACATCCTGGTGTATTCTTATAATGAGGAGGAGCATAAAGAATATCTCAGGATAGTGCTGCAAACTTTGAGGGAGCACCAGTTATATGCGAAGCTTAGTAAGTGTGAGTTTTAGCTGGATCACATATCCTTTCTTAGGCACATTATTTCTGAAGTAGGAGTGTCAGTTGATCCCAAGAAGGTAGATGCAGTAGAGAACTAGCTAGTTCTGAAGACAGTAGCAGAAGTGTGTAGTTTCTTGGGCCTGGCAGGATACTACAGGTGATTTATGTCAGATTTTGCTAAGATCTTGGTACCATTGACTCAGTTGACGCGTAAGAAAGTTAAATTTGTGTGGTCAACGGAATGTCAGACATCCTTTAAAGATTTGAAGAAGAAGTTAATCTCTAGGCTAATCCTTACTCTTTCTGTCATGCCCCAATCTCCCGCAAGCTCAATAGTCCCTGCTAAACGTGAATCACCATGTTGTAGCTCTCCCGCGGGACAATCTTTCTCATCGGGATGTGATGCCATACGAGCCTGGAGTTGCGCTCGTATAAGGCGATGTTGTCAAGCACCAAAGTTATCATCGAAATGACCAAGTTGCAACGAAAGTCAAGTATTGTGTACCAAGCACACATCAGAGTATACGCAGCGAAAGCTCTCGATAGGGTCCAAATAAAATGCCACAAAGGCGATTGCCTCAAAGGCGATGAAATACTTTTGCTCTTTTCTCTAGCCCACAAAGGTACTTACAGTTCATACATTATGTATCGTATATCCAAGCAGCGCCACTACACCTGCGTACCTGAAATAATGCCCACAAACGTGGGTCAGTACACAACCGTACTGGTGAGCGGGGTAACCCACTCGTCTAAGCCGACACTAAGTAAATAGTGAATGCAAACAGTTATATGGTGATCTTTATAGTTGAATCCTAGATTCATTTCATGGCATAGGGATGACATGTTAAGGAAAGCTGTAAAGCAGTTTAAGCATGCAAGCATTCAACTCAATCCAATCGACAAGCAATACATAACCAACTCGAAGGAAACTAGCATGCAAACCGTCCTACTCAAGCCCAAGCAACACGATAATATATTGAACCATCGACCAAGCCTCAATATCCATCCTCAACCAAAACTTATAATCCAATCTCAAAGTGCACACTCTTGCCGAGGCAAGGTGGCCGCGCCTACACGAAGCACAAACCAACCAAAGTAAAGCAAACCAACTCTTATCTATATGAAGTAACTGGCCAAGCCATAAAGGATATTGATCGAACTAATCAATAGGCAGTCCTACCCGATCCAGCAATGGGCAGCTACTCCCTTCTGGTTCATATCGAACTACCGGCACCGCGCCCAAGACGAGTTACCCTTGTCTCCTCCATGGCCGAACGGTCCCGGTGCCCCGGAGTCCATCCCATTCGAGGAAACAAAACCCTGTGCAACATAGGTTGTCCGTGACATGCAGACACCAAGTAGGTATAACGAGAGGATCGAATATTCTTGCCCCACCAAGCGATCCTCGACTCGTTCAACCAAATATCCAACAGATTTTCCAACCAAATATCCATAACCATTCTTCCAACATTTAGCCCAAGGCACCAAATCTCAAGTTATTCCCATAGGCACAATGCCGCTTCTCAACACAGTATTTTAAATTGGGTGCAACACCCCAGGCTCAGAACAATCCTGTGGCACAATGCCACAACAGTGGCACAATGCCCCAACAGTGGCACAACGCCCTCGCCGACGCAGTTGTTCGGTTTCAAACCACAACTGCTCGCTTTGCAAGATAAAGCGCCCAAATGATACTCGTGCACGGATGCACGCTCGCTCGCCCGAATTCCCGATGTTCCAATCACGATGTATAATTCCAACTGCCCTAAATGTATAATCCAAACTCTAGCTCCAACTAGCCATACGCGCAAACCAATTCAAGACACAATCCTCTCCAAGCAAATAACGTACACTCTATGCACGCCTCAGTGTAGTAATTCCCAAGTTTCAGTCCAAGTGTTCAAGCCTTTACGTGTTTTCCATATTATTAGGCATGAAGGAGTAGAGGAGAAGGGAAAGAGCCCACTCACGTGTTTGATCCTGTTAAGCATCCTGTCTTGCCGATACAGCCGATTCCTTGAATCCGTGGTCCGATGCAAAGCGCGATCTACTCAACTGGTATGACCGTGCGAGCAGGCCGTGCTCTCTGAATCATCCGACCGATCGAACTAAGGAAGACGGCATTATCGCTCCCATCCAGCTATCTCAGTACTCTTCTGAACGAATACCTGATTTCCATCGAACTCCGCTAGCCATCTGCACATGAAACCAACTCAATCAATACTTCTTCCCAAAATCCAACAAATTCAAATGTAATCAGCTATTATTTTATTCAATCCGACTCAGCGTAATACACCGTACGGTTGTGGGGCGTTACATAATATACCACTTAGAAATTAGGTTTATCCACGAACCATGCTGGTACTCATTCCTATCACATGCCGCTTGTCCAATTCATAACTCTGCTCTATGCAACTCTCATACTCACGATTCTGACTCAGCATCTCGCTCTGCTGAACGCTCGTACAAATTCCTGAATTCCCACATCCTCCTTGCAGCTCAATACGAATTCCTTGTATCGCTTAGTTTTGGATCGTACACATATTTAAGGCGTCCCTAAAATACATGCATTTTAGCCGAGCTTTGCGATAGCAAATTTGAACAAGTTACAAGAGTATCTTTATGTCCGAGGCATCCATTTGCTTCACTCCCAATTGAACCAATCCTGGTTTCCATTCCAACATATTCGCTTGAGCGCTATTCTCAAATATGATGATTTTCTACCGACTCAATCAGTTCGTGTTCCAACTCAATCCATCCAACTATTTCTGAATCCGCACTAGCAACATCTTTAAATATATCTTATGCACCGAACGATCATCTCAACTGATACTACCCAACTAGGCGACTTACCCGAATATCAAACTTTGATAAGATCGGCTCAGCCCAACACCTTTTCCTGCCATCTCAATACCTCACTGGGTGAACATCTATATTGAGGTTCGTGTGATCCACGAAGATCTCGCTGCCACGCCAAAGGGATAGTGTTGCCACATTTTCAATGTGGACACACTCGCCACAATTCCTAGGTTGCGCATGGAATTATTCTTCGCGCTGCTTCCACTGCCTCGAAGCATAGGATATTACCTTTGCCTTCTGAACAAGCACGCTTCCCAGACTAAGTTTCGATGCATCTTATAAATCTAAGGTACGTCTGTCCCTTCCAGTATTCGTAAGGATTTGATCTGAACGAGTCGCTGCTTTAACTTCACGAGCTAATTTCACAGTCGTCAATTCATATGAATGCTATTCCCTTTCAGGGCACGATGAGTCAGAGGCGATGCCATCTACAAAAATCTGCGACTCTAAATCTCATCAGTTGACTAGGCTATTTCCATCAACGCTCCGATCTTCCGGTTGCATCTTCAGTTGAAGACTATCCCAAGGGTCTCTCAAATCCAACACTCAGTCAATAAGCCAATCTCCAACAAATACTACTCATATCTTCTCTCGATGCATTCCCAAA
The DNA here is from genome assembly GCA_036927795.1 of Iris macrosiphon. Classification (NCBI taxonomy): domain Eukaryota; kingdom Viridiplantae; phylum Streptophyta; class Magnoliopsida; order Asparagales; family Iridaceae; genus Iris; species Iris macrosiphon. The sequence continues at coordinate 122,656,241 of JAYESA010000018.1, forward strand.
TGCGCCGCCGCAAGGGTCGTTCTATGGGTCTACAATATTCATCTCCGATTTGGCGGACAAGTCGCTAGATAATTGTAAGTCATCACGATGGACAGTTACTACGAATTATTTTATATCTCATCTGCAAATCCGAGCCATTCCATCCGAACGAACTTTCGAATCCGAGAACTTCATGCACTACCTCTGATGACCTGTCAACCAATGTCGCTTAACCACCTAGAGTCTTGCTATCTATCCAAGCCATAATTCGAGAACTGTGCTCGTTGAAACCATCTTTCATCAATCCGTCATTCTGCCATGAATCCATCAAATTTCCAAATTGCCATATTCGTCTATTCGCACTACCAATTGCAATAATTTCTGAAACCAAAGACTTGCTCAATTCTTATCTGTTTGCAGTGTTTCACAGTGCACGTCCAACTTTCTCAAACCGCACAGTGATTTGCTCCGATGTTGCTCCCACGTTTAGCTATCTTCGAAAGTCTGTCCGCCACAATCTTTGCCTTTAGTTGTTGCCTCAATCCGTTTACGTCTTTTCGGAGAATCCGTCTACCCTTGTTGTACCATTTTGCCCAAAATTCTACTTTCGCTAAACCTGAGTCGACTTCTCGAGTAGCAATATCCAAAATCCTTCAAGTCCGTATGAAACTATCGCATTGCCCCTCCAAACCAAGATCGTGTTTCATTGCTCAACCAACAGCTCAAATATATTGCCGAAAATCGTAGTCCGTGCTCGCTATCCTTCAATTAACCCATCGCTTCGCTCAAGCATCTCCCAACTGTTCATTCTGATCTCGTCCATCTCTTAAGTCCAACGATACTTCCATTTGCACGAGTCCGTTCTCGATATGCTCAACTCAATATTCGCTTGCTTTATTTTCATTCTTCCCAACTCAGCCGATGTGCACCAACCAACTTGTATTCCCGTTACCTGAGTCCGTTGAGACAATTTCCATTGATGTCTAACCAAAATATTCCAATGTCTTGCTTACTATGTGGTATCCCATATACCACTCTGAATCAAGTCGCTACTCGCATTACGATTTCCTTACACTGATCCAAGATCCGTTCGAACCATCCCTTATGTGTGATCCTGCCATTCCCAACTCAAGTCTGACATAAAACTCAGCCAATGCCTAAATTATCCAACTATTTCCACCAATCTCACGATGCAACTCGTGCCATTTCCCGTTCTCACTATTTCCAGCTATTCTTATCGTTTGATACTTTCGCAACACGAGCAACCCATGCAACGATCTCTTCTAAGTAGTCCAACCCAATACCTAATTGTTCCACACATTTGCTGTACGAGCAACTCGTGCAAACTTATTCTGATATTCCCAAGCCAAACTCAAACCTGCTCAATCGATGCGCCACACGAGCAATTCGTGCAACGCTCTCTGTGATACACCCAGCCAAAATTCAAACTTCGTCCAACAATTTTGCTACACGAGCAACTCGTACAACGTTCCATTCCCATCGAATGCTTCTACTCACAACATGTCGCATAACCAAATCTTGTATGCCAACCAACTGATCCACTGATGCAATCAGAACTCCTTGAACGACTAGCCAAGCCAACCCAACCCAACGACAGCTCTCAACTTGTTGCATAAATGCAACAACGCCACCCAACTTGCTGCACGAATGCAACAACGCCTAACGATGCTAAGCGATCTAACGAAAACCAACAAAAGCAACGCAACAAAGCACAACATGCAGCCACAACTAGCAATTTATAGACTTATTGCATGAAACATCCAATGCGGCACCGAGTAGAGCCAAGAGCTAAACGACACGCAAAAGCTATTTAGAGTTTGTGATAAAACGAAGGACCAAGTCCGAGGAAATGAACCAGGTGCTCTGATACCAATTTGTCACACCCCAATCTCCCACAAGCTCAATAGTCTCGGTTGAACGTGAATCAACACGTTGCAGCTCTCCCGCAGGACAATCTTTCTCATCGGAACGTGATGCCGTACGAACCTGGAGTTACGCTCGTACAAGGCGATGTTGTCAAACACCAACGTTATCATCGAAATGACCAAGTTACAACGAAAGTCAAGTATTGTGTACCAAGCACACATCAGAGTATACACAGCGAAAGCTCTTGATAGGGTCCAAATGAAATGCCACAAAGGCGATTGCCTCAAAGGCGATTGCCTCAAAGGCGATAAAATACTCTTGCTCTTTTCTCTAGCCCACAAAGGTACTTACAGTTCATACATCATGTCTCATATATCCAAGTAGCACCACTACACCTGTGTACCTGAAATAATACCCACAAACGTGGGTCAGTACACAGCCGTACTTGTGAGCGGGGTAACCCACTCGTCTAAGCCGACACTAAGTAAATAGTGAATGCAAACATTTATATGGTGATCTTTCTAGTTGAATCCTAGATTTATTTCATGGCATAGGGATAACATGTTAAAGAAAGCTGTAAAGCAGTTTAAGCATGCAAGCATTCAACTCAATCCAATCGACAAGCAATACATAACCAACTCGAAGGAAACTAGCATGCAAACCGTCCTACTCAAGCCCAAGCAACACGATAACATATTGAACCATCGACCAAGCCTCAATATCCATCCTCAACCAAAACTTACAATCCAATCTCAAAGTGCACACTCTTGCCGAGGCAAGATGGCCGCGCCTACATGAAGCACAAACCAACCAAAGTAAAGCAAACCAACTCTTATCTATATGACGTAACTGGCCAAGCCATAAAGGACATTGATCGGACTAATCAATAGGCAGTCCTACCCGATCCAGCAATGGGTAGCTACTCCCTTCTGGTTCATATCAAACTACCGACACCGCGCCCAAGACGCGTTACCCTTGTCTCCTCCATGGCCGAACGGTCCCGGTGCCCCGGAGTCCATCCCATTCGAGGAAACGAAACCCTGTGCAACACAGGTTGTCCGTGACATTCAGACACCAAGTAGGTATGACGAGAGGATCGAATATTCTCGCCCCACCACCAACCAAATATCCAACAAATTTTCCAACCAAATATCCATAACCATTCTTCCAACATATAGCCTGTCACGCCCCTGTCCCAAAATACACGGGACCAGGCCACGTGGTAATAGCCAGCTGACACGTCTTCGAGGATATCCCAATTTAATGGATCTACGAAGAGTGCTACGCTGTCCTAAAATACTAACATATCCAATATCAGTCAATAACAGGTAATCTAATCTCATCCACAATATAAAGAGCAAGAAGTACTACATAAACTGCTGGAAGATGACACCAGTCTGAAATATCATAGTACAAACCAAGATGTCTGGTGGGAACAAACCCACTACTATGACGAAATAAAGTACTAAAATGAGATATAAAAGATAATGACTAAGGCATCGACTCTAGATAATGATGCACCCAATCTAGGCTGAAGGCCTACCAACTGGTCACGGAAACTCTGACGGTTGCACCTCTAACTCCTCAGCTGTAGCGAATCTCGTCTCCTGTCCGGGGCCGTACACTGTGGGGTAGAAAGCCTCGTCCAAATCTGGAAGGGAACCAGGTCCGCAGAGGGACGTAACAAGATACATAGAGACAAGCAATATATAAATACTGAATAAAATAAATACAATAAAGGTGTGCTAACCATCTAAGTGAATGCAATGTGAGGACAACTGTGAGTATATGAGAAGGTGTAGGCTAGACATATGCTGACGTAATTCACCAGTCGTGACAAACGGCTAGTATATGCCACACATGCCCCCTATAACACGGGCACAGGAATACAATAACGTCCGACATTCTATAGAGTGTGGTATCTGCAATGTCATCAAGTAACATCCAACACTCTACGGAACGTGGTATCAGTAATATATAAATACGTCCGTATCACTCCGTCGAGTGCGGTATCAGTGTAAAGGAGTGGGGTGTCTCATATGCCTGCTAGTCGTCCTCTTCTCCCAATGTAGATATGCCCATCAAATAATCGACGCGCATATCTCTTATCTAGATGCCAAGTCTCTATACTGAGATAGTCCTAGATTTCTTGCTAACCGTGATGCACGTCACACGCGGCGATAGCTAGTCGATCACGCGAACTCGCATCCCAACATGAGATTTGTCACTATGACAACGTATAAAAGTGTCAGGTATTGGAAGATAATAGGGTATCATCCAATGAGGTGAGTCTGCTAACGACTAAGTCCATGTATACTAATTATCGACATACCCGTCGAATGCACCCGAGACAATCTCGGACACGCACAGTTGTATAAAGCAAAACAACAAGCATACAATACAGCATTTGCATAATTTAAATTAGACAGTAAATATGGCAAGGTATCTTGCCTGGGTCCTGAAGCTGTGAATACCAGAAGCTGGTTCCTGCAGTGTCCTCCCCTGATCCAAAGGTCCTAAACACAAATATAATATACAATCTAATATCAGATGCTAACATTAATTGCACACGACTACAACGCATTGCTTGAATATTATCGCAAGTTCACGACTGTTCGGATACCGCGTCATATGTGCACTTAGCTAAGGTGCACACGTATTCAATACTCGAACATCCTGAGCCTTGAGACAATAATTTTCAAGTTATGGTCTAACCACGATCGTTGTTCTGTGCGAACACGTTCCTTGGTTACTATGTTCCTTACACGTGGTCTATGTACAGGTTTTAGGGTGGAGTTACAAGTCCTTGGCATTATGCCTCATGATTTAGGGTTTGCTAATAAATACACAGATTCCAACCCTTATTATTCATTGATCCAAATTTGCACATATTTAGGGTGGTGTCGGATATTAACAATTACAGACACGTTGATACGAAGCTACGATATTCACATGAAGAAGCGGGGTTTGATGTGGTTACCTCTATGTGGCTTTGCTCGGACAAGGCCTGCTCTCATTGTGGCGCACTCCGGCGAGACTGTAGCAACGGCGGCTGGACTGTATCAAGTGCGGCAGCGGCAACAATGCACGGGGTCGGGTTGACCGGCTGAAGGGTAGCGGTCGACGTGTATGGGGCAGCGGTCGGCGGTGTATGTGGGTGCAGCGGTCGGGGTGTATATGGCAGCGGTCGGGGTGTATATGGGGCAGCGGTCGGCTGAAGTATGGGGGCCACGGTCGGGGTGTATATGGCAGCGTTCGGGGTGTATATGGGGCAGCGGCCGGGGTGTATATAGGGCAGCGGCGGCTGAAGTATGGGGGCAGCAGTGGCTGAAGTATGGGGGCAGCGGTCGGCTGAAGTATGGGGGCAGCGGTCGGCTGAAGTATGGGGGCAGCGGTGGCTGAAGTATGGGTGTAAGGTGGCACCGGTGGTGGTGATGGATTGGTTGTGAGTCGGAGAAGAGGAGGGGTGGTGCTAGCAAGGGTTCGGCTAGGGTTTGGAGAGGGTGGTGATAGTTTTCTTAGGGTTTCAAGGAAAGGAACTTCATATATATATATGTAGGAAATTTGTGGGCTGGCCTCGGCTTGGGCCTGTCTGGTCTCATTGAGATGGGCTGGTCTAATGTGAAAGAGTATAGGTGGGCTCGGTTAAGTATTGCTTAAGGTGAAATTAGCCTTAGTTTTAAAAGGTTTAAAATGCAGTGCACCTGACGAATAACGTGTAACTAGGGAGTGACGGAGGGACGAGCATCTAAGGTTACACAATGGTCAGGGGGTACCTATAATTGTCTCACATAAATTCTAATAAAATCCAATAAATCCTAGTCTCTTGATTTACTTCAAATTAAAACCCTAAATTGGTCGAGGGGGTTTACAATCTACCCTCCTTAGAGAATTTCGTCCTCGAAATTAAACGCATACTCATGGTAAGAGCTACTGACTGAAAAAAATGCTAAAACGTACCTAGTCCTTCGAAGAGATGGGGATAACGTTGTCTAATGTCCTCCTCGCGTTCCCAAGTTGACTCGCCTGGTGCATGATGTCTCCATGCGACGCGAATTAAGGGAATAGTCTGTCCTCGTAGTACTTTCTCACTCCTGTCCAGAATCTCGACGGGCTCCTCTTGGTATGATAAGCTCGGGCCAACTGTGATCTCTGAGTGGTCAAGTATGTGACTCGGATCCGGTATGTACCTCCTCAGCTGAGATACATGGAAGATATCGTGAACTCCTTCCAAGGTCTGCGATAAGGCTAATCGGTAAGCAACCTCTCTGACGCATTCTAATACGTCGAATGGTCTAATGTACCTCGGACTCAGCTTTCCTCTGCCTCCGAATCTGATAGTCTCTCGAGTAGGTGAGATCTTCAGAAATACGTGATCTCCAACCTGAAATTCTAAGGGTCGACGATGTGCATTCGCCCAATGCTTCTGTCTGTCTTGTGCTGCTCGAAGGTGCCCTTGGATCTTCTTCACTTTTTCTACTGTACGAACAACCAGCTCTGGTCCGAGAATCTGTCGCTCTCCTATATCACTCCAGCATACTGGGGAACGACATTTCCTTCCATACAACGCTTCATAGGGAGCCATCTGGATGCTCGCTTGATAGCTGTTATTGTAGGAAAACTCGACCAGATGTAAATGGTCCTCCCATGATCCTCTGAAGTCAAGCATGCACGCTCTCAACATGTCTTCTAGTGTCTGAATGGTGCGCTCCGACTGACCATCTGTTTGTGGGTGATATGCTGTGCTAAACTTCAGGCGAGTACCAAGACTCTCTTACATACTCCGCCAAAAGTAAGACGTGAACCTCGTATCCCTGTCAGACACGATGCTAACTGGCACTCCATGTAGGCGCACAATCTCTCTCATGTACATATCTGCTAAGGTCTCCGTCGATTGCCTAACTCTGAAGGGTAAAAAGTGTGCGGACTTGGTGAGTCTATCCACAATTACCCATACTGCATTGCGCCCACAAGGACTTCTCGGGAAGCCCGTAACAAAGTCTATGGTGATGTGCTCCCATTTCCACTCTGGTATAGGTAGTGGTTGAAGCAATCCTGCAGATCTCTGATGCTCAGCCTTGACTTGCTGATAAACCAGGCACTTGGCCACAAAGCGTGCTATCTCTCTCTTCATTCTGTGACACCAGTAGTACTGTCTCAAGTCCCTGTACATCTTCGTGCCTCCTGGATGGATAGAATAGGTTGAACTGTGTGTCTCTGCCATCAACTCATGACGAAGTTCTCCATTTGGAACATAGAGACGATCTCCGCATCTCAAAGTCCCATCTTCATATATTCTCAGTCCTGTCTGCATTCCAGCCTCTGTCCTCTGTCTAAGCCTCTGAAATCTGGCGTCTGTCGGCAAGGCAGCCTTGATTCTCTCCACTAATGTCGATTACAATTGGAAACTCGACAATTGTCCATCTACTCCGGGTATAACGACCTCTATACCCATCTGTTCTAGCTCTCTCAATAAATATTGTTGGGTGGTCATGCAGAATGCCATGGGTCTTCTGCTCAACGCATCAGCTACTACGTTGGCCTTTCCCGGGTGGTACTGTAGCTCGATCTCGAAGTCCGTCATCACCTCGAGCCAACGTCTCTGCCTCTGGTTAAGATCTTTCTGAGTGTAGACGTACTTTAGGCTCTTATGATCAGTAAATATCTCCACTCTCTCTCCATATAGATAGTGCCTCCAAAGCTTTAAAGCAAAGATTACCGCTGCAAGCTCCAGGTCGTGGGTGGGATAGTTCTTCTCATGTGTCCTCAACTGCATAGAAGCATAAGCTACAACCTTCCCATGCTGCATCAGGACACATCCTAATCCCTTTCCGGACTCATTTCTATAGATTACGAATCCTCCGGGTCCAGATGGTATGGTCAAGATAGGTGCTGTAGTCAAACGCTTCTTCAACTCATCGAATGCCTTCTGACACTCCTCTGTCCAGGTGAACTCCTGCTCCTTATGGGTCAAGCGGGTCATCGGCTCTGCAATCTTCGCGAAGTTCTCTACGAACCTCCGGTAATATCCGACAAGTCCTAGAAAGCTCTTCACTTCCGAAACATTGGTAGGGGTTAGCCATGTCTCTACCGATGAAATCTTTGCCGGATCTACTGAAATTCTATCTCCTGAGATGATGTGTCCAAGGAAAGCAACACGATCTAGGAGAAACTCACATTTGCTCAGTTTGGCATAAAGTCTCTCTCTCCTTAGTGTCTCTAACACTAGTCTCAGATGCTCCTCATGGCTCTTCGAATATACCAAAATATCGTCGATGAAGACTACCACGAACTGGTCTAAGTATTGGTGGAATACTCTGTTCGTCAAGTTCATAAATACAGCAGGTGCATTCGTCAGCCCAAATGGCATTACTAAGAACTCGTAGTGACCATAACGAGTCCTGAATGTTGTCTTCTGAATGTCCTCTCTTCGCACCTTCACTTGATGATAACCCGATCTCAAGTCAATCTTCGTGAACACCACTTCTCCTGTCAACTGGTCGAATAAATTATCGATTCACGATAGGGGGTACTTGTTCTTGATAGTCAGGGCATTAAGGGCTCTGCAATCAATGCACATGCGTATTGTTCCATCCTTCTTGGGTACGAACAACACTGGTGCTCCCTAAGGTGATGCACTAGGACGGATAAATCCCTTGCTCTGCAACTCCTATAATTGTAACTTCAGCTCGTCTAACTCCTTCTTCGCCAATCGGTATACATTAGAAGATACTGGTGCTGCTCCGGGTACTAGCTCGATGGTGAACTCTACGTCTCTATCCGGCGGTAAGCCTGGCAGTTCTTCGGGAAATATATCCTCAAATTCTGCAACTATGGGCGGGAGTGCAATCTCCATTGCCATGCAAGTTCCAGCTATCTGTCCTACTCCTTGTTCGACGGTCCCTCGCATGTACTCGAACTCCGGTTGATCTGGCGGTCTAAAAGTGACGCTACCCTTCCGGCAGTTTAGTACAATATTATACTGCCTTAACCAGTCCATGCCTAACACAACATCAAAGTACGGCATAGGCAATACCAAGAATCGCGCTCTCATCTCTCTGCCGTATACAACTATCGAGCACGTTCTGATAGTGCTGGTAACCGGCACGATACCTCCTCCGGTAAGAATTTTCCAACTCTTAGGTAAGGGGGAAGTCGCTACTCTATGCATTGCTACGAATCTACTAGATATAAATGACAATATAGCTCCAGAATCAAACAATGTAGTTGCAGGTAATGATGCAACTAAGATGGTACTTGTGATAGCTTCCCCTTCTGTTTTCTTCTCAGTAGCTGCTAAAGCAAAGGCTTGTCCCTGCCTCTGTCCTCCTATCTGTTGTTGGTTCCGGTTGAACTGTACTTCCTGTGGGGCCAAGGGTGGTCCCCTATGAAATCCTTCGGGTGCTGGTGGTCGCTGGCCTCCTGGTGGGGGTAGTATCCTCGGGACTGGTGCTGCTGGCCTCGGTCCTGTCTATAGTGCTGCCTCTCTGCGCTGCGGGCAATCTCGGACAAGCTGCTGACTGGACCCGCATATCATGCATAATCCTAACTTCTTCTGGCAATCTTTAATAAGGTGTCCCTTCTTACCATAATGGTGACAAGTCGGAAGCTCCTACTGTGGGTATGGCGCTGCCCTCTGCTGTGTCTGTGCTCCGGGACGACGGATCGGTCCTCCTGCTCCGGGCTGTGCTCTGGCTGGTGTAGTCGTGCTGGAACGTCTAGCTCCTCTGACGATGGCCTCCTGGATCCTCGCCTCTGCAAGAACCTCTTCATAAGAAATTCTCGCCAGTGTAGTGGTATACCTCTGTAGCGCGAAGTTGAGTCCATGGTGAAATCTCTCGGCTTTCTCAAGATCATTGGGTATCAGGATGGCACCAAATCTGCTAAGGCGGCTGAACTCTGCGTCATAGGCGTCAACAGTCCTATTTCCCTGCTCCAGGTGTAGGAACTGGGAGTACAGGGCATTTCTGACTGTAGCTGGGAAGTACGCATTGAAGTATTCTAGGAACTGTTCCCAAGTCTGGTTCTTGCCTATACTGCGCTCAATGGAATCCCACCAGTGATGGACGTTGCCTTTTAGTTGGGCCCTCACCGCGGTCATCCAAAGGTCTGGATGCAGTTGTGAAGCCTCTAATAGCATCTCCGTATTGGCGACCCAATCGAAGATCTGCTCGGCAGTCTCATTGTCCGAGAAAGTATCTGGTCCCATCTGTCGGAACCATCTAACAGTGCCACCTGTCTGGGCTGGTGGAGGTGCTGGTACTGGTGTTGGGGCAGGTGTCCTCTCTAGTAATGTCATCAGACTCTGTCTCAATGTCTCTGTCTGCTGCCACTGTGCTTGCATCATCGCCTGGAAGAACTGAAGCATCTGTGGCTGGCCGTCTAGCTGTGGCATCTGGGGTGGATAAGGTGGAGGCGGTGGTAGTGGAATCTCTGGCTGGGCAGTAGGCGTCTCCTTAGATGTCGGCCTCTCAGTCTGCGGCATCGGTGTAGCTCCTGAAGTCTGGCCCTCATAATGTTTTGTGGGAATTGTCTGGGAAGTCTGTCCCTCAGGCTGGGGTGTAGGATCGCCCTGCGACGTCTCGTGCCAATGTATCAGAGGGGTCTGTAGCGGGGGTTGCCCTGGGGGTACCTCCTCTCCTTGAGTGGTGTTATCTGGTACCGCGGCACGGGGTGCTCCTCGTCCACTGCGCAAATTTATCTTGCTGTAAGAGATAGTACTTTATTAAAAGAGTACGAATCAACCAAACAGGATGCAGATATTTAGAAGCAGTGTGAAGGAAGTTCAAGGACGATTCAAAAGTGGATGAGACCTAGTAATTTCTATCTATTGCAAGCTCGCTGGGCATGTTACCATACCACAAGCGAAAAAAGTCGACCTGTATGGGCCACCACTAAAACCATGTCATGCTCCAGTCCCAAAATATACGGGACCAGGCCACGTGGCAATAGCCAGCTGACACGTCTTCGAGGATATCCCAATTTAATGGATCCACGAAGAGTGCTACGCTGTCCTAAAATACTAATATGTCCAATATCAGTCAATAACAGGTAATCTAATCTCATCCACAATATAAAGAGCAAGAAGTACTACATAAACTGCTGAAAGATGACACCAGTCTGAAATATCATAGTACAAACCAAGATATCTGGTGGGAACAAACCCACTACTATGACGAAATAAAGTACTGAAATAAAATATAAAAGATAATGACTAAGGCATAGACTATAGATAATGATGCACCCAATCTAGGCTGAAGGCCTACCAACTGGTCACGGAAACTCTGACGACTGCACCTCTAACTCCTCAGCTGTAGCGAATCTCGTCTCCTGTCCGGGGCCGTACACTGTGGGGTAGAAAGCCTCGTCCAAATCTGGAAGGGAACCAGGTCCGCAGAGGGACGTAACAAGATACATAGAGACAAGCCATATATAAATACTGAATAAAATAAATATAATAAAGGTGTGCTAACCATCTAAGTGAATGCAATGTGAGGACAACTGTGAGTATATGAGAAGGTGTAGGCTAGACATATGCTGACGTAATTCACCAGTCGTGACAAACGGCTAGTATATGCCACACATGCCCCCTATAACACGGGCGCAGGAATACAATAACGTCCGACATTCTATAGAGTGAGGTATCTGCAATGTCATCAAGTAACGTCCAACACTCTACAGAACGTGGTATCAGTAATATATAAATACGTCCGTATCACTCCGTCGAGTGCGGTATCAGTGTAAAGGAATGGGGTGTCTCATATGCCTGCTAGTCGTCCTCTCCTCCTAATATAGATATGCCCGTCAAATAATCGACGCGCATATCTCTTATCTAGATGCCAAGTCTCTATACTGAGATAGTCCTAGATTTCTTGCTAACCGTGATGCACGTCACACGCGGCGAAAGCTAGTCAATCACGCGAACTCGCATCCCAACATGAGATTTGTCACAATGACAACGTGTAAAAGTGTCAGGTATTGGAAGATAATAGGGTATCATCCAATGAGGTGAGTCTGCTAACGACTAAGTCCATGTATACTAATTATCGACGTACCCATCGAATGCACCCGAGACAATCTCGGACGCGCACAGTTGTATAAAGCAAAACAACAAGCATACAATACAGCATTTGCATAATTTAAATTAGACAGTAAATATGGCAAGGTATCTTGCCTGGGTCCTGAAGCTGTGAATACCAGAAGCTGGTTCCTGCAGTGTCCTCCGGCTGATCCAAAGGTCCTAAACACAAATATAATATACAATCTAATATCAGATGCTAACATTAATTGCACACGACTATAACGCGTTGCTTGAATATTATCGCAAGTTCATGACTGTTCGGATACCGCATCATATGTGCACTTAGCTAAGGTGCACAAGTATTCAGTACTCGAACATCCTGAGCCTTGAGACAATAATTTTCAAGTTATGATCTAACCACGATCGCTGTTCTGTGCGAACACGTTCCTTGGTTACTATGTTCCTTACACGTGGTCTATGTACAGGTTTTAGGGTGGAGTTACAAGTCCTTGGCGTTATGCCTCATGATTTAGAGTTTGCTAATAAATACACAGATTCCAACCCTTATTATTCATTGATCCAAATTTGCACATATTTAGGGTGGTGTCAGATATTAACAATTACAGACACGTCGATACGAAGCTACGATATTCACATGAAGAAGCGGGGTTTGATGTGGTTACCTCTATGTGGCTTTGCTCGGACAAGGTCTGCTCTCGTTGTGTCACACTCCGGCGAGACTGTAGCAACGGCGGCTGGACTGTAGCAAGTGAGGCAGCGACAGCAATACACGGGGTCGGGTTGGCCGGCTGAAGGGCAGCGGTCGACGTGTATGGGGCAGCGGTCGGCGGTGTATGTAGGGGTAGCGATCGGGGTATATATGGCAGCGGTCGAGGTGTATATGGGGCAGCGTCCGGGGTGTATATGGGGCAGCAGCGGCTGAAGTATCGGGGCAGCGGTCGGCTGAAGTATTGGGTCAGCGATGGCTGAAGTATGAGGGCAGCGGTCGGCTGAAGTATTGGGTCAGCGATGGCTGAAGTATGGGGGCAGCGGTCGGCTGAAGTATGGGGGCAGCGGTGGCTGAAGTAAGGGTGTAAGGTGGCACCGGTGGTGGTGATGGATTGGTTGTGAGTCGAAGAAGAAGAGGGTGGTGCTAGCAAGGGTTCGGCTAGGGTTTGGAGAGGGTGGTGATAGTTTTCTAAGGGTTTCAAGGAAAAGAACTTCATATATATATATATATATATGTAGGGAATTTGTGGGCTGGCCTCGGCTTGGGCCTGTCTGTTCTTATTGAGATGGGCTGGTCTAATGTGAAAGAGTATAGGTGGGCTCGGTTAAGTGTTGCTTGAGGTAAGATTAGCCTTAGTTTTAAAAGGTTTAAAATGTAGTGCACCTGACGAATAACGTATAGCTAGGGAGTGACGGAGGGACGAGCATCTAAGGTTACACAATGGTCAGGGGGTACCTATAATTGTCTCACATAAATTCTAATAAAATCCAATAAATCCTAGTCTCTTGATTTACTTTAAATTAAAACCCTAAATTGGTCGAGGGGGTTTACATAGCCCAAGGCACCAAATCTCAAGTTATTCCCATAGGCACAATGCCGCTTCTCAACACAGTATTTCAAATTGGGTGCAACACCCCACGCTCAGAACAATCCCGTGGCACAATGCCACAACAGTGGTGTTTCGGATAATAAACGGAAAAGATGATATGTGGAAAACGTGGTCTTATACGAAAACCCGTTTTTCTTTTATGTTTACAAACAAGATTGTATAATTTAATCCTATACGAGGATGACTAAGTACAATTTATTTAATCTTGGTAAATATTGCTATAGGTGTCTGATCTGCAGCCGATCACTTTAGCCCTTGGACTACACGATGTTGAAGAAGTGCCGTGGAAGAAAGAAAGCAGTTTCGAAGGTTGCTGAAGAGGATGGATGCTCGATGCCAAAGTCGTCGATCCCTTCTCTTTGTCTGAGCTTTGGATTCTTCTCTCTCCCTTGACCGTTTGACCTTCGATCTTTGCGACCGTTGAATCTGATACTGGATTTCTTGATCAATTTTTCTGACCTTTTTCTCTGTTGATAGAGGTCTCTATTTATAGAGTTTTAGTGACAGTGACCACTCAGTCGGTGTAGAAACCGAGTAGTGAAAAGTACAGCACCCTTTTATACGATGGTTTAAAATAACCAATGCCTACGTATAGATGACCTTTTGAGTGAGCATGTGACGCGTGTCCAACTAAGGGACAAAATGCGTATAACTGCTGCGAAGATCACGGCGTAGAAGCCACGTAGGTAGTTATCCCTTGTGTAGAAGAGGTTGGCGTAGAAGCCAATAACTGTCACCATGGCGTAGAAGCCAAATAGGCATAGAAGCCAAGTAGGCATAGAAGCCAGGTAGGCATAGAAGCCGAGCAGGCGTAGAAACCGAGTGGTCATAGAGGCCGAGTGGGCATAGAAGTCGAGCAGGCGTAGAAGCTGAGCAGGCGTAGAAGCCGAGCAGACGTAGAAGCCGAGATGATGTGGACGTTTTAGCCGAAATTACGGCTCTTGGAGATATAATCAAATCTCTTGCATTAAATGCAGAGATCTGTCCCCATCCTGTGTATTAAATGCAGAGGCTTGTCTTTAAGATTTGCCATCATTCTGCGCATTAAATGCAGATACGCACCTCGAATTCTGTGCGAAGAGTAACTGCTGATGTAGCGGTCTGTTTGCCTTCTATGGAGCGTAAGAAGCTCACGTCTGCCTGTGTAAAACTGGGCAGCGTGTTCCCTTATATGCGTAAGAGTAGTTTACGCAAAGGGGATGTCACTAGACGACGGTTTGCTGACATTTAATCAAATCTCCTGCATTAATGCGGAGATCCGCCATTATCCTACACATTAAATGCAGAGGCGTGTTTTGAAGGCCTGCCACCCTTCTGTGCATCAAGTGCAGAGATGTGCCTCGGGCATCTGTCAATATTCGGCACTTTAAATGCAGAGACGTGCCTCGAGAGACCGTCACCGCTTTGCACATTAAATGCAGAGACGTGCCTCGAGCCCTGTACGAAGTTCAGCTTTTGACGTGGCAGGCTGTTTGTCTTCTGCGGAGCGTAAACAGCTTGCATCTGCCTGTGTAAAACTAGGCAGCGTATTCCTCCGTATGTGTAAAAGTGGTTTACCCAAAGGAAATGGCAGTAAATGACAGCCTGGGTTGCAGTGCCGCGCCATCATTATACCTGTCGCCTGGGTAGTCGTTCAGTACTCTTTGTCAGGAGTCCAGACGTCAGGTTCATTGCATGATCTGACAGGTTCATTTCGAAGAATACGAAGCGTTCCTCGTACACTTCAATGCTGCATTAAAAGCGGATGATTTTTACGCCATAAAGGCGACGAAGCACCCTGTTTACGCTGAAGTAGCCTGGACATACTGCATTACACGGATGGTTCTTGAGCCTATATTTTTACGCTGTGCTCAGCGAAAAAGGTATGTTGCACGTTTGATGGCTCTGAGGTCCTTTGTTTACGCTGCCATGTATCAACATGCTACGTATAGCTATCCAGCGTATTTTTCATGCTTCTACAAGACCCCCTTCAAAGCTTTTAAATTTCTCGTAATTTGAAATGCTTTGAATGAAGCATGAATCGTTCCTTGTAACTCAAAACGCTCTGAATGGAGCCTGAAACGGTTAAGCCTGACACGTTCTTTCATGGCTGACTTTATGGCGGAGTTTATTTGGGAATCGGTGTGATCTCTTTCGCCTATAAAAAGGCTAAGGAGTTTTCCTGTTCTTCCCACACTTCCTTCACCACACAGAGATGATGGCCGGAGTTCGTCGGGTTGATTTAAGGAAGAAGGAGATCATGCTCTTCCAGCATATACAGAGCCAAAAAAGATGGCATCTTCGAGCAAATGTTCTCTGCAACGATGGATCATGGAAGGATATCATAGCCTCCTTTGCTCGGGATAATCAGCAACTTTGTATGGTGGTTCTTCGGGAGAAGGGAAGGGTTGTATTTCACCATGCCGCTTGCAAGCGGTACCTTCTCCCATTACTTCCGTGGACGAGAGCAGATAGACTAGCTCTGTCCAGGATTGAGTTGGGTAAAATTTCTCAACTCAATCTGTCACGGCGTTGGATGTAGGAAAGCATATTTACTCTGCTTTTCTTCTATTGGAGGATGGGTCTATGCCCAGTTTTGTATCCTCCCGCCGTTGACTAATATGTCAGTCAGTTTGTAGTTACCGACTGACTGCTGGAGAAGATGGATGAAGAATTTTGCCCATGCAAGAACCTGGCAGAACAGATTCTGGGCGCGATCTTCAGACGACGATGAGGAAGTCCTTTGTAAACGGAATTTCCCTCATATGTAATCATGAAAATGAAGAAAACCCTTGTAGACTAGATTTTCCTCATGTAATCATGCTTTTAATTTTAATAAAATCGTCTTTCTTTTTTGCATATGATCATCTTGCCATACTTTGCTGTAAAGTCTGAATATGTGTAGCTTCGACATGCCTGATTCTTTACGCCGACTCTGTATAGAAAGAGTGCTAGGTCCTGTCATGTCTTTTACGCATAACTAAGGATGCACAAAAAGCCGCTTTAGCAGTCGAGTGTTTGAACTGTCCTTCTGTTTAGGAATGAGGAACCGCGTAGAATTCTGAACTGTTACTTCTGATAAACAGAATTTTTGTTCAGACATCATCTTCAAGAATGATTTCTCGAAAGTCCCTTGGAACAGGGCGAGAAATGGCTGTCAAACTGAGTTGCCATCTTGAATTTTTAGATTAAATATTCAGACTGGAGTTTGGATGAACTTCGAATCGACCCATGAAGAAGAGTAATTTTTAATGTTGAACTCTGTATGCTTCGGGTACTTGGGGTATCTTGAGGTCAAGAAGGAGTATCTTCTGTGTGAACTCCTGCAATTGAACGTCTTGAGAATTATTCAGATGTACTGTACTGGCCTGCGCATCTTTCAGATGTGCGGAAAGTCATAGAGCGTGAAATCATAAGTTTGCAGCCTCTGAGCTAAACTAAACGCCACCAAGCGTGAAATCATAGACTTATAGTTCCTGAGCGTGAAGTCGTAGGTTTGTAGCCTCTCAAGCATAAAAGCTACCGAGCATGAGAGCATCCGGGCATAAAACCATAGACTTGTAGCCTCTGAACGTAAAACCGTAGATTTGTAGCTGTCGAGCGTAGAAAGCTCCTTGGCTCAGAACTGTAGATTTGTAACCTGTGAAAGGAAAATCTTTCGAGCGTGAAAATGTGGATCTGTTGCCTCTGAGCATAAACTAAACGCCACCGAGCGCGAGATCATAGATTTATAGCTGCTGAGCGTAAAGTCGTAGGTTTGTAGCCTCTCGAGCGTAAAAGCTACCGAGCACAAAGGCATTCGGGCGTAAAACCATAGACTCATAGCCTGTGAGTGTAAAACCGTAGATCTGTAGCTGTCGAGCGTAGAAAGCTCCTTAGCGTAAAAACCACGAATCTGCTTTGCGCAAAAACTTTTCAAATTCGCTGACTGTCCGCCTTCTCTGAGTAATAGGCTGACGTAGTACCCAATCATAACCGAATATTAATTAGGAGATTTGGTTCGGGATTCAAGGAGTCCATCCGAACTCTATATATATACCAAGTTTCTGAGAGAAAAACTTTTCATCCGTCTTCTGCGAAAGAAAGCCTTCGACTGTTCGAGTTCTTCTTCGTTTCTTCTCCGAGATTTCAAAGTTTTCAGTAATGGCCTCGAAACAATCCTTCTTCTCTAAGGGAAAGAAGGTTGATTCTTCTTCTTATTCTTCTGCTCGAGTGAGAGTGTCTTCGGTCGGGCAAGACGAACTTTATTCTGAGCGAAGTATCCCACCGACGAGCAGTACATTCGGCCTTAAAGGTAGAGCTTTTAGGACGAAAAAGAACGACTGAAAATCCTTCGCACACGTTGTACGTGACCGCGCTAGGTCATCTTCTGTGCTGATAGCCTCTTTGAGGAAGATGATGTACAGAGATGTTTCATATTTTACGCCCACATTTCTAATGTGTCAGCGCAAAAACTCTATATTTTCGCAGTCTGGCATAAAAGCTTTGACTGTCGAAAGTTGGAGTATAAAATTTGAGTGTTACGCTTCTGGATGAAGATTTTTGCGTAATACCTCAACTTTATCAGTCTGGCGTAAAGCACAGACTGTATACTGCCAGCCTTGAACTTTACGCTTTAGGAAATGGATTCCAGCGTAATTGTCAAGTTTTTACGGTCTTGGCGTAAAGCACAGACTGTTGATTTCTGGTGTATGCTGCAAGGTCTGTAATGTCTAGTTATGGGAACTGATGTGTTTTTCTTGCACTCTTGCAGTTGACTTGCATGTGTCTCCGCTAGCCGATATGATGGGTTCTGCCGCCGGGATGCTGCACTCCAACTTTTGTACACAAGACACTATCAGAGGTAGTATGGACGTGATAGGTCTTGAAGTTCCAAATTAGTTAAACATATCTATTTAGATGTTATATGGACATGATAGAATACGATCCAACTAGTTTCGTTTTGGAAGTAGTTTTGTCAGAATGAGATTTTCGCCATATTCCACTTGAGCAGGGGAGGTTAAGCATAGTACCTTTTCAGGAATTTGCCATTGATAGGAGCCATTAACAGGTCTCCATTAGGCTGGGCTAACCTGTAAGCGCCGTTTGAGAACGTCGTCTCGATCACATAAGGGCCTTCCCATTTGGGCTGGAATTTGCCCTTACTTCTGTGAGTAAGAATCATCGACCTTCTCACAGCTAAAACTAGCTCGTCGAATTTGAACACCCTTTCCTTCACTTTTTGATTAAAAGCTCTTAAAATGCGTGCTTGGTAGAGCGCGATACGCTGTTGAGCTTGGAGGCGTTTCTCGTCTATTCCTTCTAGCTCTTGAATCCTTAACAGGTCATTCTTTTCTTGAGTCAACTCATTAGCCACGACTATCCTGAGTGACGAAATTTGGATCTCGATGGGGAGAACTGCTTCGCTCCCGTAGACTAATGAGAATGGGGTGCAACCTGTAGGCGCTCGTACCGTTGTGCGGTATGCCCAGAGACATTCTCCCAGCTTCTCATTCCAATCCCTTTTGTTCGAAGAGACGAACTTCTTCAAGAGCTTGATAATGGTTTTGTTGAAAGCTTCCGCCAAACCATTAGCAGCAGGATTGTATGCCGTAAAGGCGACATTTTGTATCCAATTTTTATCGCAAAATCGATGAAACGCTTGGCTGATGAATTGAGGCCCGTTGTCATGGATTATCCTTCGGGGTATCCCGAAGCGATAAATGACGTGATGCTTGATGAAGCTGATCATATTTGATGCCTTCACCTCAGCAAGAGGGATCGCCTCTGCCCATTTGGAGAAGTAATCCGTGATGGCCAGTATGAACCGGTGACCTCTGACAGAAGACGGGTGAATAGGACCAATGATATCCATACCCCATGCTTCGAAAGGCCAGGACGCAACCGTAGGATGTAGATATTCGGGAGGTTGATGGATAAAGTCTGCATGGACCTGACAGGCTCTGCATTATCTTGCATACTTTATTGCATCTGTGATCATAGTAGGCCAGTAACAGCCCATTCTCCTTATGCGATCCTGTAGCTTAGGACCGGGTTAATGCGCTCCGCATACGCCGTCGTGGGCTTCACGGATAATCCGCTGTGCTTCATCACCAGAGAGACATCGTAATAATAGTCCGTTATAAGACCGGCGATATAGACATTGTGATGATGCGTCGAAATAGAAGCATAATGATCATCTTTTGACGGATACTGCTTCTTTAGGATCTTCTGGCAAGATTCCGTATGCTACAAAATCTATAAAGGGAGCTCTCCAGTCTCTCCTGGGAGGATCTGTGTCCACCGCGTAGCTGTGTTCTATGTGAAAGTTATTTTTCACACAGAATAAATCTCTGTTAAGAAGGATTACTGTAATCCCCCTGATTTTCAAGAATTTTTAAATTTGGATTTTCTGGAATTTTCTGGAATTTTCCTGGATTTTTCTGTAATTAAATTTGGGTGTTTTAATTATTAAATGATTTTTAATTGATAATTAATAATATGAAAATATTATGAAAATAATATTTTATGGTGTAAAATAGAAAACCCGACATAGGGTAATTTTCTGGGAATTTATTGGACCCCGGATGAATTTTTAAAGCCCTAAATACTAATTTAATTAATTAAACCAAAATAAACCAGGTTTTTATTAATTAAACCAAACCAAACCAAGTTGAACCAAACCGGTTTTATTTTTAAACCAAACTCTTATCGGGTCGGATCCGGGTCCAACCCAGACCCGACCCATTAATCTGAACCCGACCCGCATAATTGATTTTCGGATCGGGTCGGATCCGCCTGACCCGACCCTACCCGGTCACCCGCAACCCGCAAACCCTTCTTCCCCAATTCGAACGGTCCCCGACCGTTGGCCTCCCCTCCGCTGCCGTTACGCACCCGCCGCCGCCAGCCGACCGCTCCGCTTCCCCTTCCCGCAACCGCCTGCGACCGCTCCGGACCCTCCCCCTTACCGGCCGTCTCCCTCTCTTCCCCGGACGCCTATATAAGCCCTAGAACCCGACCTTGCTCCGGCCAAATTCCCTTCGCCACCGACGATCTCCGGCAGACTCCCTCCGCCCAGCTCCTCCTCACCTCAGCACCTAAGGCTCCAGCGTCTCCCCTCTTTTCCCCGACTTCCTCTCCACCACCGCCTCCCTCCGCCTGCGCTGTCCTTCGTCAGCCCGAGCACCGGACCAGACTCGACGACCGCCTCCCTCTGAACTTCCCCGCCTCCGTCCGGCGAGCCGTCCCCAGCACCCAGGGCCTCCGCCGTGCCTCACCTCCTTCAGCAGAGCCGCCCCCAGCCAACTCCGACGAGGACTCGACACAGCAGGACACTGATACAAAAGCTCAGAACAGTAAACCCTAACCCTAGGCGTGTCGGACACAGTGTCCAGGACACAGGACACGAGAAATCCTAGTTTTTGGGACCCAGTTCAGGTATTTGTAACTACTTGCTCGTAGCTCTGATTTTAATTCCGTCTTTTGCGTTGTGAAGCCTGTATGACCCTCTCGGTGCCCGGACAAACCGCTCGGGGCATCGCGTCCTGTGGTGATCGCACACCGCGATCCAAAAACAGGAAAACCAGACCCTGTTTCACCCCGGAATCGAGTACGCCCCGCCAAACGGGACGACTTGGTCGCGTACGGTCTTCACAGATACGTGCGCGTCGTTGATACGGACGTGCGGGATTTCGCAGAAGCTGATTCGGATGTGCGTGCACACCGGAATCAGTGCGTATCCGCGAACATAGTCCCGTATCCGATTTTTCTGTATCTCGCTGTAACTTAGTGTACACACGTCGGATCGAGACGAAATTTATGCCATCGGACTCGTAGCAATACGCTGGTCCTGTGAGCCAAGCCTTGTTCGATTCTGAGAACGTTGACAAAATCGCGTGTCGTGGGCCCCACAAGCTCCACCCGACGGGCGATTTTGAGAACGGTTCATCGGAATCCAATTCTGGAAGTTCCATTGGGTTCGTATCATCGTTCCTGACCTGTTGACACTAAGTTAGACTATTTTTGAGACCTTTGACCCTGACGCGTTTTTCGGTGCAAAGCGGCCCATATCTGGACCCCGCCTTGACCCGAAAATGACATTTTTGCCCTTGTCTCCAAATTGGACTCAAGGACAGGCGTTCCTAGCTGATTAATATTTTCTGGACCTGATGGTGATGTCTATTTCAGCAACCGGAGTACTGTCTGCAAATCCAGCTGTAGCCAGAGCGACAATTGGAGCCAAAAACTTAGGCAAGTGTACCTTGCCATAAATGCAGTTTAATGATTCATTTTCTCCAGATTTATTTTCCTGTGACTGTTGTACATGCTCAAACCTAGGGCCGTGTGACTTGCTTAGCGTCCGATTATAGTCGGGTGCCAACACCGTACGCGGGGTTGTGCAATGTCAAATTAGAGATGGATATCGTGACATTTATATTCTTGTACTTGCATTATCAAGTACGATATACCCAGGACACCTGACACAGAGCATGAGACAGAATCTTCCTGATTATTCAAGGTGGTTCTGTATAGGATATAGATTTCATGACTTGAGCTTTATTTTCTTAGATCTTAATAAATGACTGATTGTATTAGTTTAATCTTGCGTAACATGTACATTGAGGACTGTGACGTGAGATTACATTGGGTGGGGAGAGACACACAGGCTACAGGCTGATTATATATAAATCCATAGTAAACACATAGTAAAATTCATAGTATACTCCGCTACCGGCTCCCCGACACAGAGCTTGTAGTGGTATCAGCCTAAGTTCTAGTGATGCTCTCAACTTGCATATCACATAAAAGGTTATATAGTTGACCCTATTGTTCCCTTATTTACTTTACTACATTTATTTTAGCTTGTGTTTTCTGTACCTTGCTATGTCCCCTGAGGACCTGGATCCGGATTATGTCCCCAGGATTTGCAGACGAGGTTTATCCAGAGGTCTACGGAACAGGTGCTCTTCACGGAATAGTACCCGTAGTTGAGGACGAGGTGATAGCTGAGGACTTCTCCTGAATAATTGCTTTGCCATGCTCAGTCATTATGATAAATAATCCTTAATTCCTGTTTAATTAAAACTCTTTAAATTCCTGTTTATGAGAACATTGTAACAGACTAATATCGGATTGTTCTCCGATTTTTATTTATTTTGTCTGGTTGTTGTTTAATATTTCTTTCGCTGATTTTTCTGTCTTTATTCTGTGGATGAGAATAGTAAAACCCTGACTGATGTAATACAGCTTAAGTATGCCCGATGGATCCATTAAATTGGGTTTGTCCATCGGTGTATGCTGCTGGCCATTGCCACGTGTCCAGTCCCTCGGTATTTTGGGACTGGGGCATGACAATTACCGAATTCTGCCTTCTTATAGGGGTAGCCAAATCTGCAGCTAGACTGGCTAGGGCATCAGCTTCCAGATTCTGAGATCGAGGTACATGCTCTAGGAAGAATCCAATGAATGTCATGGCTATCTCGACCGTTGCTTGGTGATAGGGGATGACGTCTGGATTCCGGACTTCATATATTCCTCTGACTTGATTGACGATCAGTAGAGAATCACCGAAAGCTTCCAGAGATTCGACGTCCAATTCTTTAGCGACTTGGAGGCCGATTAATAGAGCGTTGTACTCCGCCACATTGTTGGAACAGGGCTCGCTAAGAGAATATGCTCAGTAGATGACGAGCTTATCAGGAGTAACTAGGACAATTCCTACTTCTGAAACCACGTTTCCCCTGGGACCAGTTCTGGAGGCACCATCGAAGAACAGTTGCCATGCATCACTTTCCATTATGGAATTATATTCTATAACTTCGTCGGGAATATCCTCGTACAGTTTGGAGGCCTCCGAGATCGGATGAGCAGCTAGAAAGTCAGCCAACGCTTGGCCTTTGACGGACTTCTGGGGGACGTATACCATGTCATACGGTGTCAATAACATCGCCCATGTCGCGAGTTGGGAATTAAGAACACTTGGCTTGTTCATCAATACCCGAAGAGGATTTATCCTGGAGATGATGTGAATGGTTTGGCCTGTGACATAGTATCACATTTTCTGAATAGCGAACATTAGAGCCAAGCATTCTTTCTCCACTGGATTGTACCGGTGTTCGGCTCCCACCATCGTCCTGCTGAGGTAGTAGATAGCCTGTTCGTGACCCATCTCGTTCTTTTGTGCGAGAAGAGCTCCCAAAGAATGATCCATCGCTCGAACATACAGCACGAATGGTCTTCCTATGACAGAAGGTACCAGAACTGGCGGATTAGTGAGGTAGCGCTTGATATCACCGAACGCTTGCTGACAGGCTTCGTCCCATACGAAGGATACACCTTTCTTCATGAGACGAGAAAATGGCTGACATCTCCCAGAAAGGTTGGATATAAATCTCCGAATATAAGCCAGACAACCTTGAAATCCCCTGAGTTCTCTTAGATTGCAGGGCGGTCGTATTTCTAAGATGGCCTTGACTTTATCAGGGTCCACTTGAATACCTTTGGCGGTAATGACAAATTCCAGGAATTTGCCACTAGATACCCCCAGAAAGGACTTTATAGGATTCATTTTGAGTTGATGTTGGCACATCAATTCAAATACTGTCTTCAAGTCTTGGATGTGATTATCCTTGAGGCGGCTTTTGACAGCTACATCGTCTACGTAACACTCCACTGTCTTGCGTAAATGCTCATGGAATATGTTACTCATAGCCCGTTGGTACGTAGCCCCGACATTCTTTATTCCGAAGGGCATGACCGTATAGCAATATACCCCCAATGGTGTCCGGAAGGCAGTATGCTTCTCGTCTTTAGGATACATCTTGATTTGATTGTATCCTGAAAATCCATCCATGAAAGACATACGTTTAAAACCGCATGTATTGTCAATCATGACGTCTGTGATGGGAAGAGGAAACTCATCCTTGGGGCAGGCTGTATTCAGATCTCGGTAATCGATGCAGACTCGTACTTTCCTATTTTTTTTTATGACCGGGACAACATTGGCGACCCAGTCGGGATGTTGTTCTTCATGGATGAAGCCGCAGGCTATCAACTTCTTGATTTCAGCTTCAATGGCGTCCATCATATCCGGGCGGAACCGGCGTTGGTGCTGCTTTACAGGCTTCGAATTGGGCAATATATTGAGCCTATGAGTAGCCACCTTTGGATCAAGGCCTGGCATGTCCTCATAATTCCACACAAAGACGTCGATATATTCTTTTATCAGCTGGATAACTTCTTCCCTTTCTGCTTCGGAAAGATTGTTACTGATAAATATCGGCTTTGGCGAAAGTTCATCCCCAACGTCAATCTGGATAACTTTATCTTTAGTGGGCGGTTCTCTCTGTTCGAAGCAAAACTTCCATTGTGTATCCATTTGCTGAGCCCAAGCGTCATTCTCAAACAGTTCAGATTCTTATTCGTCTAATTCGAAGGAATCCGTCACTACCATATTTACTGATAATGTTCGCTCGAGAGCATGAGATGAGTCGGAGGGCACTGAGACATTTTGAGAGGAGGAAAAGATATCATTGTTTGACTCAGGAGTTGTGAGGGAGGTGGTATACCCTAACCCGAAACGAGTTCGCTGATAGTAGGGATCGCCGTACAGCGGCATTCGTCTGCCTTTCCCGTAGTTGAGACCCGGTTCCAGCTTCAAGTTATAACCCATACTTTGTATGATCTTCAGAGCTTGCGGGCTGTATCTGTGAACCTGTATTTTACCAGCATCGACGTCGGAAGAATCCTCTTACACAGTCGGTTCATTGCGCATGCGGTCGAAGACTATTGAATGCTGACTGCTATAAGTAGGCGGGACAATGAAGATAGAATCCTCATGTGGTCCATATGTCGTGGTGACATTGGATGATGATGCCACTTCCTATATATACGGATGATAGAAATCTATGGCTTCCAAGAATTTTTGCGCTATAGGTTCTATATCGTCGTAGGGGAAGGATTCCTGATTTGGAATTTGGGCGTCAATATACTGGAAAAAGAGGATGTTTATTATCATCTGAAACTCTGTTCCCAGTTGCGTTTATATCACTCGGCTGCCTGTTGCGCCGGAGGTTGATGACCAAGGGTGGAGGCTTCTGGTTCAAAGTGATCACTAGAGGATCACCCCCTTTTCCTGACCTGGTCTCGTTCAGGTGGATAGTCATAGGCTCTATGGCTTTTGGACGAGTAGTCCGTCCTTTCACCTTGATTGACAGGAGGTTGCTTGGGAGAGGGTTCTTCTGGCTCCCGGTGGGATTCCTTCTCTGCTTCTGATGACACCTCTTTCGTGCAGTCTTGAGAGTACAACACGGCATAAGAGTAGTAGGATTCTACTCCTTTGAACGGGTTCAGGTCAGCAATCTTCGTTTATACTGTTCCTCGGGCGTCTACATATTTAAAGCATTGATGTAGAGTCGAAGGAACGATATTGTGGTCGTGGATCCAAGGTCAACCCAGCAGAATATTGTAGGATACCTCTGAATCGATGACGTAACACGTAGCCACCGATCTGAGGTTGCCAATTTGGATCCTCAGGCAAATCTTCCCCAACGTCTTACTTCTTCCGGCGTTGAAACCCACGATCGTAGTGGTGGTGTAAGCCAATTCGCTGGTAGGAATCCTCAGCGGTCTGAGCAGACTATGAGGAATGATGCTGATTGATGATCCCGGATCTATGTGAATCCGGTCGACCTCCATGGAATCAATGTACCCGGTGTAATAGAGGGGTCTGTCATGCCTGTTATGTTTTAACAGCATGTCATCTTGAGTGAAAGTGATATTTGGGATCACCTCCATCACACTGTGGCATTGAGGACACGCCACGGGTTCTTCGTCAGGGGACTTGAGCTGGGTCAAGTATGCATCCGCCTGCATCAATGCTTCACTCAGGGCTTGACGAGTGTCCTGAGAGAGCCTGAGTAGCTCGAAGATGGACAGCCTGGCTGTGTATTAGCCAGTTGGGCCAGGATGTCGAAGTTGTATGGCTTCTCTAAACCTTTGTTTTGAATGTTTTTCACAGGTTTATCAAAGTGCACTTCTTTTTGCTTTCCTTTGTCCGCCGAAGTTTGTCTCGAAGGACCGGCTTCTGGTACGGCGGATTCTGGTTCTGAAGGCTTGGCAGCTGAAGCGTCTGCCGACGTATCTTCCTGGCTGGCTCCATAGTCCTGGAGGTAGGCTTTCCCTGAGCGGGTTCCAGTAGCCAAGACCTCGTCTTCTGATGCCTAGTGTACCGTAATCATGTGACACAGTTTGTCCTTTAAGTTCTTTTTAGACTTTAGCCTTAGCAGCTTGAGTCTCTTTCTCGATCTTTGGCACCAGATCTGGATGAACCCACATAGTCTCGCCTCGCTGGATAGTTAGTGGTAGCAGGTTATGATTTTAACCTCTGGCGAGGGAGAGATTAACGATGTTCATCGTCGTCCGGGAAATAGGCGTAACACCGTCCGGGATTTCTTGGGGAGGCAAATTGCCAAATTGTAGGAAGATCATATTGGCAGTGACCGTCTTCTCGTTGTTGCACAGAGTGATGGCCTTAGCATCGATCAGCTCCTGTATCTTCCTTTTCAGTATATAACACGCCTTTGTGGGGTAGTGTATGTACCTATGGAAGATGCAGTACTTGGGGTTCTTGGTACTGCCGGCCTCATTGGGCCGTCTCACCTCAGGAAGGGTAATCTTGCCGCTTTTGACGAGACATTCGAATATGCTCGGAATATCGTCGTCGTCGAAAGAGTACACTTCAATGGGCCTGGAAGTCCCAGGTTTCGTCTGCGTGATAGCCACCGTCTTTTGCTTGGACGTGTTGATCGCCAGAGCTTCTTTACCCTTGGTACCACGAGGATGGTCGATGTTGGAGGATGACCTCTTGCCTTTATCGGAGGCCGAGATTATGATGCCATTATCGCGCGCCTTCTGACTATTGTCCTCCGCGGCTACCGCTGAGATGATGAACGAGGGCCAATCATGAAACTGATATGGTCCTGTGAACACCGAGATCACGGGGAGAAGGTTCTTCCTGCAGATGTCCACCAATGCCGAGTCTGGGACTCCTGGAGGCATTTGTAAAGTGGCTTGACGAAAACGTTCGATAAAAGTGCGAACATTCTCTTTTTCCTTCTGCCTGACTTCGATGAGAGAGGACATAGACATGTCCATCCCTCCCTCGTAGAATCGCGTGAAGAATAAAGCCTTGAAGTCTTCAAAGGAAGTAATGCAGTTGTCCGCCAGGCTGCGGTACCACTGGTAAGCTACTCCCGAGAGACAGCCCTTGAACACCGGAGTGAGGAGGGCGTCGTTCCCTTGTAACAACACTGTCATCATGCTGAAGTAGTTTATGTATTGACTCGGTGATGTTTTTCCCTCAAACAAAGCCATAGTCTATGGTTTGTATTTAGGAGGAAAAGGGACCTCTTCCCAGATAGCTGGGTAAGGTTGGTTGATTCCCAATTTCTTGAGCTGATCTTTGTGCTTCAGGGCATCAAATTGGGCTTTCAACTTCCGTACTGCCTGCATCGGATCTTCAACCGGTAGTGGGACCACGGAGTGATGAGGAATCGATTGCATCGCGACTCCGGCGGGAGGTAATACGTTCTCCGAGTGAGGAAGCAGAGGAACTGCTGACTCCTGATCTAGAGCGGGCTCTTGGATCGTGTTGGATGGTGGTAAGTCCACCCCCGCGCGTATCTGAGTTGGAGGGACCGACGCTTGAGCCATAGCAGTTGTATGTTGAGTTAGCATCATCTGGTGCATGTTCTCCATCATGGACTGCATTTCTTTTAGAGATGTCTCCAGTACAGTAATGCGTTGCTCAGCGCTCCCGGACGGGGAAGCTTCCTCGCGCTCATCTCCAATGGCATAAACTCCCATCTCCCTGGGTGTCATTGAAAGATTAGTATAGGTCTCTGTAGAAGTTGACTCTATACTTTCGGCATCTGATTCGGGAGACTGGCGACCCCCAACATCGGAATCAGAAGAGTACGATGTTTTGGAACACCCCAGCTTCGGTGTTCCTAAGGAGCGTGTTGAATCTCCTTCGGCTCAGAGTTCTAGAGGGATGACGTCTTGAGTCCGACCCTCCTCTAGGTATGTGTGAAGCCATGTTCACAGATGCATGCGTGGGCTCTTCTTCCTGGAAAGATGGAGAGTAGCTCAACCGGTCGAAAACCGACCGTTTTGCTTCAGAGCAGCAACAATTAATTACAATCCTATGACTATTACAACAGTGCTCGCTAGGAGGCGTAATAGATATGCTGGAAGATCCCCTCTCCTTGCATTTCTGGATCGGATAATTGCGCAGGTCAGGAGGAGTTACAGAAGAAGAAGATGATGGCTTGTTCCTTCTGTTCACATCAGTGGGCATGCGGATGTTGGGAACCATAGTTTTCCCTGTGCCACCTATATACAACAGGTTGGCCATCTGGGTGACGGATAATCCCCGAAGAGGGTATCTTCCCAAAAATTGAGCCTTCTTTACGCTAAGGGGCCTCTCCTGGCGTAATTTGGAGCTCTGCTCTTGTTGGTACAAAGCTGAGGATGTCCTTAGTCGGCCATTGGCTTCTCGCGTAATCCGGAGGGCGGGCAGATTGTTCCCTTGCTGGCATAAAGGCCGAGAAGTTGAGTAGTCCGCTGCTTGCTTTCCTTTGCATAGATTGCAGGGATCATCTGCTTTTCCGCGGAAGACAGATGCATTTTTGCACGCGGAGCGCGTTTGTGATTCCTGATTTGGCACTGAGGCATCATCAAAAATTTTGTCTATTCCGCTAGGGACGGGAGACTGAATTTTACGCTCAGAGCGCGGAGTAGGCTTCTGGACTAGCGCTGAGGCATTGTCCGAAGTTTCGTCTATTCCGCCAGGGACGGGAGACTGAATTTTACGCGCAGAGCACGGATTATACTCCTGGGTTAGTGCTGAGGCATTGCCAGAAGTTTTGTCGGCCCTGTCAGAGACAGGCGACTGAATTTTACGTGCAAGGCGTAGAGTATACTTCTGGGTTAGCACTGAGGCATTGCCAGAAGTTTGTCTGCCCTGCCAGAGACAGGCGACTGAATTTTACACGCAAGACGCGGAGGGAGCAATGCTACAACCTTATTGGTCGAAGAGATCGGAGAGATCGGAGAGTCCACAGGAATGGTAGAGGATGTCTTGGGAATCCAGACCTTACGCAGCTTCCTGTTATTTTGGACAGAGAGGGAGTGAGAGCTACCCCTTGTTCGAAGCATGTCTTCCTAGGCAGACTGGTCGAACTGGACGACTAGTGTCTTCTTCACGGATCCCACGGATACCGCATCGTGTTGAGCAATAGCTTCCTCATCAAAAGAGAAAGATGTCCCCAGCAGAGTCGCCATCTTGTTTCGAATAATAAACGAAAAAGATGATATATGGTAAACGAGGTCTTATACGAAAAACCGTCCTTCTTTTATGTTTACAAACAAAATTGTACAATTTAATCCTATACGAGGATGACTAAGTATAATTTATTTAATCTGGATAAATATTGCTATAGGTGTCTGATCTGCAGTCGATCACTTTAGCTCTTGGACCACACGATATTGAAGAAGTGCCGTGGAAGACAGAAAGCAGCTTCGAAGGTTGCTGAAGAGGATGGATGCTCGATGCCAAAGTCGTCGATCCCTTCTCTTTGCCTGAGCTTTGGATTATTCTCTCTCCCTTGACCGTTTGACCTTCGATCTTTGCGACCGTTGAATCTGATACTGGATTTCTTGATCAATTTTTTCGACCTTTTTCTCTGTTGATAGAGGTCTCTATTTATAGAGTTTTAGTGACAGTGACCACTCAGTCGGTATAGAAACCGAGTAGTGGAAAGTACAGCACCATTTTATACGATGGTTTAAAATAACCAATGCCTGCGTATAGATGACCTTTTGAGTGAGCATGTGACGCGTGTCCAACTAAGGGACAAAATGCGTATATCTGCTACGAAGATCACGGCATAGAAGCCACGTAGGTAGTTATCCCTTGTGTAGAAGAGGTTGGCGTAGAGGCCAATAACTGTCACCATGGCATAGAAGCCAAATAGGCATAGAAGCCAAGTAGGCATAGAAGCCAGGTAGGCATAGAAGCCGAGTAGGCGTAGAAGCCGAGTGGTCATAGAGGCCGAGTGGGCATAGAAGCCGAGCAGGCGTAGAAGCCGAGCAGGCGTAGAAGCAGAGCAGGCGTAGAAGCCGAGATGATGTGGATGTTTTAGCCAGAATTATGGCTCTTGGAGATATAATCAAATCTCTTGCATTAAATGCAGAGATCTGCCCCCATCCTGTGTATTAAATACAGAGGCTTGTCTTTAAGATTTGCCATCATTCTGCACATTAAATGCAGATACGCGCCTCAAATTTTGTACAAAGAGTAACTGCTGATGTGGCGGTCTGTTTGCCTTCTGCGGAGCGTAAGAAGCTCACGTCTGCTTGTGTAAAACTGGGCAGCGTATTCCCTTATATGCGTAAGAGTAGTTTATGCAAAGGGGATGTCACTAGACGACGGTTCGGTGACATTTAATCAAATCTCCTGCATTAAATGCAGAGATCCGCCATTATCCTGCACATTAAATGCAAAGGCATATTTTGAAGGCCTGCCACCCTTTTGTGCATCAAGTGCAGAGACGTGCCTCGGGCATCTGTCAGTATTCGGTGCTTTAAATGCAGAGACGTGCCTCGAGAGATTGTCACCGCTCTATGCATTAAATGCAGAGACGTGCCTCGAGCCCTGTACGAAGTACAGCTTTTGACGTGGTAGGCTGTTTGTCTTCTGCGGAGCGTAAACAACTCGCATCTGCCTGTGTAAAACTAGGCAGCGTATTCCTCCGTATGTGTAAAAGTGGTTTACGCAAAGGAAATGGCAGTAAATGACAGCCTGGATTGCAGTGCCGCGCCATCATTATACCCGTCGCCTGGGTAGTCATTCAGTACTCTTTATCAGGAGTCCAGACGTCAGGTTCATTGAATGATCTGACAAGTTCATTTCGAAGAATACGAAGCATTTCTCGTACACTTTAATGCTGCATTGAAAGCGGATGAGTTTTATGCCATAAAGGCGATGAAGCACCATGTTTACGCTGAAGCAGCCTGGACATACTGCATTACGCGGATGGTCCTTGAGCCTATATTTTTACGCTGTGCTCAGCGGAAAAGCTCTGTTGCACGTTTGATGGCTCGAAAGTCCTCTGTTTACGCTGCCCTGCATCAACATGCTGCGTATAGCTATCCAGCGTATTTTTTATGCTTCTACAAGTGGCACAATGCCCCAACAGTGGCACAACGTCCTCGCCGACGCAGTTGTTCGGTTTCGAACCACAACTGCTTGCTTTGCAAGACAAAGCGCCCAAATGATACTCGTGCACGGATGCACGCTCGCTCGCCCGAATTCCCGATGTTCCAACCAAGATGTATAATTCCAACTGCCCCAAATGTATAATCCAACTCTAGCTCCAACTAGCCATATGCGCAAACCAATTTAAGCCACAATCCTATCCAAGCAAATGACGTACACTCTATGCATGCCTCAGTGTAGTGATTCCCAAGTTTCAGCCCAAGTGTTCAAGCCTTTACATGGCATGAAGGAGTAGAGGAGAAGAAAAAGAGCCCACTCACGTGTTTGATCCTGTTAAGCATCATGTCCTGTCGATACGGCCGATTCCTTGAACCCGTGGTCCAATGCAAAGCACGATCTACTCAACTGGTATAACCGTACGAGCAGATCGTGCTCTCCGAATCATCCGACCGATCGGACTAAGGAAGACGGCATTATCGCTCCCATCCAGCTATCTCAGTACTGTTCTGAACGAACACATGATTTCCATCGAACTTCGCTAGCCATCTGCACATGAAACCAACTCAATCAATACTTCTTCCCAAAATCTAACACATTCAAATGTAACCAGCTATTATTTTATTCAATCCGACTCAGCATAACACACCGTGCGGTTGTGGGGCATTACACTTCTAGTAGGCTCTGGAGGATTCACAGTGTACTGTGATGCATCTGAAAAAGGACTTGGATATGTTTTAATACAACAATGAAGAGTGATAGCGTATGCTTCTCGGCAGCTCAAGAATCATGAGAAGAACTATCCAACTCACGATGTGGAGTTAGCAGCAGTAGTGTTTGAACTTAAGCTATGGATGCACTACTTATCTGGCGATGGAGTAGAAATATTCACAGATCATAAGAGTTTGAAGTATGTGTTTACGCAGAAGGACTTGAATATGAGGCAGAGAAGATGGCTAGAGTTATTGAAGGACTATGACATGGAACTTCAGTATCATCCAGGCAAGGCTAATGTATTAGCTGATGCACTTAGCAGAAGAGGTAGAGAATTTATGTTGACTACTCAGAAGCACATTCTAGAAAACTTATGAGTGGGTATCGAGATAACACTTCCACAGAGTACAGGAGTTCAGGCTAGCCAACAGATTTAGTCAACTTTGGTAGATATAATCAAACTAGCTTAGGCAGTGGACCCGAAGATTCAAAAGCTACAAGAAGAATGTGAGTCAGGTCTTCGGAAGGAGTTAACAATATATACGGATGGAACGCTAAGGTTTGAGAATCGTCTATGCGTACCAAGTGGGGATATTCGGCAAAAAGTTATGACTAAAGCACACTGTTTCCAGTATTCCATTCATCTGGGAGGCACAAAGATGTACCAAGATATCAAGCAACACTTTTGGTGGAACAGAATAAAGAGTTAAATAGCACGCTTCATATTACGATGTCTGATATGTCAGCAAGTAAAGGCAGAATAACAGAGACTGACAGGATTATTGCAGTCGCTTCTTATTCCAGAGTGGAAGTGGGAATACATCACGATAGACTTTGTGACTGGTTTACCTAGATTATCGACTGGTTGAGATACAGTTTGGGTGATAGTGGATCTTCTCATAAAAGTAGCTCACTTTCTTCCTTTTCGAGTAGGACAATCTACAGAATAATTGGCTGAAATATATATGCGACAGATAGTGAGACAATACGGTATCCCAGTAAGTACCGTGTCAGATCGACACACTCGGTTCACTTCACATTTTTGGAAAATTTTGTATCAGAGTTTGGACACCAAGTTAAGATTCAGCAAAGCTTACCACCCCAGACAGACAAACAATCAGAGAGAACCATCCAGATCTTGGAGGATATGCTAAGAGCATGCACCTTAGACCTTGATAGATCTTGGGAGAATCACCTTCACTTGGTAGAATTCTCGTATAACAATAGATATCAGGACAGTATTCAGATAACACCTTTCGAAGTACTATACGGCAGGAAGTGTAGATCATTGTTGGCTTGGGACAACATTGGTAAGAGAAAGATGTTCGGCCCTGAAATGATCACGCAGACAGTAGAGGTTATCAAGCAGATTAGAGAGCGACTGTAGGTTATACAAGATAGGCATCGACATTGGGCAGATCAGCATTGTAGGACTTTAGAGTTTTGTGTCGGTGACCACGTATTCTTATGGATTTTGTCGACCCATGGAGTCATTAGATTTAGGGTTCGCGGGAAGCTTAGTCCATGATACGTAGGTATGTTCGGTATTCTCGAGCGGGTAGGCAATGTTTCTTATCATCTTGTCCTTCCACTTTCGCTATGTGAGATACACGATGTATTTTATGTGTTTCAGTTGTGTAGGTATGTTCCGGATCCGAGTCATATCCTCGAACACTTTGAATTAGTCGTTTGTACCGACTTATCTTACGAGAAGCAACCTGTATCCATATTGGACCGAAGGAAGAAGGTGCTCAAGAACCAGATTATTTCTCTTTTCTGGGTTGCTTGGGGCCATCACTCTCTAGAAAAATCGATGTGGGAGAACGAGGACGATATTCGATCCCGGTACCCACACCTATTCAATTCAGAAGGTATATTCTTTCTTATGCCTTTATATCTCGGATTCTGTGACCAGGTGATCACCTATGTGTTGTGATGATATTGCTTAAATGTGTAGTTGCTAGTAGATTTGTATCGTGGTTGTCCTGACTTCTTTAGCTATTGTTTGGATTCGAATTTTGAGGATAGAATTTTTCTAAGGTGGATAGAGATGTTGTCACGCCCCGATCTCGAAAGGGTCAATCGTCCTCGCTGGATCCTTCACGGAACCGATTCGTCCTCGCTGGGCGTGATGCCGTACGAGCCTGGAGTTGCGCTCGTACAAGGCAAGAACTTACAGTTATAGGAACCCACTTTGAAACCCAATTTAGAAAACACATTCATAGATAATTGAACACAAGTGCAGGAAGGAAATATGCTTTTTCATTGATAATTCAGAGTAATTTACATAGAGTCTACATTGATGCGCCTTCTCGGCTACTTGAATTACATTAGAAAAGATAACTCAAAATGCAGGGCGCGCTCCATCAGATAGTCCCCGTCGTCCATACATTACGCCCTTGTATAGGTTGAAAGTCCAAGCCTCCAAAATGATCTGACTTCAACTATACTTTAAAATAGAGGTGCTCCTAACGCCTCTTCGTCTATCCACTAGCGTTGCACCGTCTGAGTGCCTGAAATAGTTGCCCACAACGTGGGTCAGTACTCCACTTGTACTGGTGAGCGGGATGAATCCCACTCGACTAAATCGACACTAGCTTATTAGGGGCGAGCATGCATTAAGATTACTTCTATAAAGAAGCAAGTGAATTCAATTCATATCAGTTGCATGTTTTGATAGAAATGAAAATAGCATTGAATCCAACCAGTGCATCGATTGCTTACTCAACCGATGCACGCCTTCCCTGCAACGAAACACAAGTATACTTACCATCTGCACAAGACAATAAATTAGCATGTGTTCTATTCTATGCGGTCATTGGTGTGATCGACACCTTAGGGACATATTCCAAGCATTAACGGCGCGCCCTATCAGCCCGGGAAGCAAGCCCCGCTGGAGGTCCCGCAATGCATCGTGACGAACACGAATCAATATTTCCCTCCGGATCGATACGGTTCCAGTGCCCCGGAAAGCCGTTTCGAGGAAATGATAAACCTTGTGCACAAGTTGTCCCAGACCATGCAAATGCATGAACATTTTATATCTCATACCATGCATCGAATTAAACAAAAGAAGTTAAGCAGCCATATATATATCTCATGCAACAGTTCATAATTTTCTCAAAGCGGTGTTCCGATTTTGATATCCCATGGGTCCAAACTCTATCCGAGGCACCAGGCCGCAACCAACAGCCAACTTCCCATTCCAACCAACTCAAGTTATAAGATGTGCAAGCATATAGTAAAATTAGTCTACAATTCCCATGTTCCTTTCTTAGTGGCTGGCATGCATTGTGGCTAAGCATTTCCTAGGCGTCCAACCGGGCATCATCGAGTGAACGTTTGAAACATTAGAGATGTTGGCGTGAAGAAGTAGGAAAGAAGGGACCAAACCACTCACTGGTTAAGGGAAAAGTTGCTGAAACAAGGAATCCCGCCTAGCGACGATCAAACGTCAGTTACGCGGACCTGCAACAGCACGAGCACTGAGTTAGAAATCTTGCCTATCCTTCCTTGCCGAACTCCCCAAAATTCAAGCTCCAATCAATAAAACCAACAGCGAAAACCAAGCGACTCGAAAGCAACACCAAATCAAATCCCAAAGCGGCAATCAAGAAAACCAAGCAACCAAACACGAAAACTATTGGACTCGTTTCAATAGAGGCCTTTCCATGAGTTGGAAAGGATCATCGCATTTCGTCCTTGGCAATAAGATGCCGAAGATCTAAGCATACTCTGACGGACTAGCCACAAGCCCAATTATATAGTGCACATCCCGGTCGGATCGGGATTTGAGGCACTACAGATGTCACTCCCCGTTCCCGATATACATATTTGAAAGGTATTTTATTTTAGCATGGTTACATATGCATGGAGACTAGACTCATTCTTTGGTTTGACCTGGTTCATAGTTCATTTTGTGGGTTGGTTCAAGTCATGAGAATCCTTGGTTCAACCCTCAACCCTATCATATATAACCCAACATTTTCCTTCTCTCTCTTCATTACTTTATTCTCTTTCTCTCTCTCTTGTGTTTTTTCTCCTATTTCCATAGGCAAGTAAACCTTACATGAGAAATGGAGAAACCCTCAATATTATTGGTTTATTATGTTTGTTATGTATGTCTAAGCACTTTTAGAACTTGTAGTTTTCTGTTTTGATGGGTGATTTTGAGTAGATCTATATTTCTAACTTAGGTTTTATAGATTTTTTATAGATTTCATCGTACGGTTGCGAAGTACTTTTTCCTTACGATCCAGAATCTGCACCGGTTCTTCTGAGTATGATAGATCTGTGCGCAGTTCCAATTGTTCGAAGCTAACCACATGACTCGGGTCATGCACATACTTCCTCAGTTGAGAAACATGGAATACGTCATGCACTTCAGCCAAGGCGGGAGGTAGTGCAATCCGGTATGCCACAGCTGCCACTCGTTCCAGAATCTCGAAGGGGCCGACAAACCTGGGACTTAGTTTGCCCTTCACGCCGAAACGCATCACCCCACGCATCGGCGTCACTTTTAAGAATACATGATCCCCGACCACGAATTCCAAAGGTCTACGATGAGCATCGGCATAACTTTTCTGTCGGCTCTGTGCCGTGCGGAGTCTTTCCCGAATCAAGCGAACTTTCTCAACTGCCTGTTCTACCAGCTCTGGCCCGAGTACTTGCCGCTCGCCGACTTCGTCCCAACAAATTGGAGATCGACACTTGCGCCCATAAAGCGCTTCGTACGGTGCCATCTGGATGCTCGATTGGTAGCTGTTGTTGTACGCAAACTCCGCCAACGTGAGATGCGTGTCCCAACTAGTCTTTAAATCGATTGCACACAGCCGTAACATATCTTCAAGTATCTGATTTGTCCTTTCCGTCTGTCCATCAGTCTAGGGGTGGTATGCAGTACTGAACTGTAGCTTGGTTCCCAAAGCAGACTGTAGGCTTGTCCAAAAATGAGATAAGAAGCGTCCGTCACGGTCAGAGACGATTGAGGCAGGTACTCCGTGTAATCGAACAATCTCGTCTATGTAAATCTGTGCTAACCGATCGACGCTCCAAGTAATCTTTATAGGAAGAAAGTGGGCTGATTTGGTCAAACGATCAACTATGACCCAAATCGCATCATGCCCCCGCGGCGTCTTCGAAAATCCCACAATGAAATCCATAGTGATTTTGTCCCATTTCCACTCAGGAATAGCGAGGTTCTGCAGCTCCCCGCCGGGCCTCTGATGTTCAGCTTTCACTTGTTGACAGGCCATGCACTGTGACACAAAGGTCGCCACATCCCGCTTCATACCTTGCCACCAGAAGGTTCTGCGTAAGTCCATATACATCTTAGTGCTCCCCGGATGCAAGGAATACTTCGCATAGTGTGCTTCCGCCATAATTTCCCTTCGGAGTTCTGGGTCGTTAGGAACACATAGCCTTTCCTTCATTTGTAAGACCCCATCTTCGCCTGCCACAAAGTCAGACGTCTCCCCCGCCGAAATCAGTTTGCGTGCCTTCTCTAGGAACTGATCGCCCTCTTGAGCTGATTTGATTCTATCACGCAAACTTGGTTCAAGATGGAGTGATGCCAGCTGCACTCCTTGATGCTGAACCCGAAGTTCGATGCCCATCGCCTCAAGATCTCGAAGTAAATGGTTGTTTATGGATAACGAGCCCACGTACTTCCGACTCAGAGCATCAGCAACGACGTTTCCCTTGTCCGGTGTGTAAGCGATCGTCAAATCATAGTCCTTAATCAGTTCTAGCCAACGCCGCTGTCGGAGGTTCAGTTCTCGTTGTGTGAATAGATACTTGAGGCTCTTATGATCTATGAAGATTTTGTAAGCAACACCATAAAGATAATGCCTCCACAACTTCAGTGCAAATACAATTGTCGCCAATTCCAAGTCGTGCGTCGGGTAGTTTTTCTCGTGCGGCTTCAGTTGCCTGGAGGCGTACGATATTACCTTATCCCTCTGCATGAGCACACATCCCAAACCAAGTCCCGAAGCATCACTGTATATCTGAAATTCCTCTACCCCATCTGGAAGAGCAAGGATCGGAGCTGAAACAAGACGCTGCTTCAGTTCTTGAAAGCTGGCTTCGCAGTCATCACTCCATTTGTATACAATCCCTTTTTGAGTGAGGCGAGTCAAAGGCGAGGCCAGTTTAGAAAAATCCTGCACGAACCTACGGTAGTATCCCGCTAGGCCCAGAAAGCTTCGAATTTCGCTAGCTGATGTAGGTTGCTTCCAATCTACCACCGCCTCTATTTTCTTCGGGTCTACGACGATGCCCTCTGCCGAGACAACATGACCCAGAAATGCCACGCTGTTCAACCAGAACTCACACTTGCTGAGCTTAGCGTACAACTGATGCTCTCGTAATGTCTGTAGCACGATCTTTAGGTGTTCCTTGTGTTCTGCCTCGTTCTTGGAATATATTAGAATGTCGTCGATAAACACGACCACAAACTTGTCTACGTACGGCCGAAACACGCGGTTCATCAGATCCATGAAAGCTGCAGGGGCGTTCGTCAAACCGAACGACATCACAAGAAATTCGTAGTGTCCGTATCGGGTCCTGAATGCAGATTTTTGAACATCATCTGGTTTGATTTTCAACTGGTGGTACCCTGACCTGAGATCAATTTTAGAGAAAACTGTTGCACCTTGCAGCTGATCAAACAAGTCATCTATCCTCGGCAACGGGTACTGGTTTCGCACGGTCGCCTTATTTAGTTCTCGGTAGTCAATACATAGCCGCATGGATCCATCCTTTTTCTTCACGAACAGCACCGGAGCGCCCCACGGAGAAATACTTGGACGAATGTATCCTCGGTCCAACAGATCTTGTAACTGAATCTTAAGTTCCTTCAGCTCTGCTGGGGCCATTCGATAAGGTGCCTTCGATATCGGTCGCGCATCCGGAAATGTGTCGATGCTGAATTCGATCTCACGATCAGGAGGCATTCCAGGCAGCTCGTCCGGGAAAACGTCGAGGAAATCTGCTATAACATCAGCCTGAGCTGCATTTGCACTTTCCTGCCGGGTGTCTCGAACTGAAGCTAAGTACCCTTCACAACCCGAATGCAGCATACGCCTAGCCGAAATTGCTGATATCATCATTACCGTCTTTGGTGCAGCGCTGCACGAATAGTAAAAGTCTGCCTCGCCGGGTAGACGGAATACGACTCGCTTCTCCGCGCACTCAATTGTTGCATGACAAGCACCCAACCAATCCATCCCGAGAATAATATCGTAATCCTTAATGTCTAATACAATGACATCTAAGGAAAGCTTCCTGCCTCCGATGCAAATATAACCATCCTTACAGATCGCATGGGCGGGCATGTCGACTCCCGAAGGTGTGCTCACGCAAAGATTCATATTTAAGGGAGTAGAAGCTAATTTATGCTCAATAGTAAAATCAGCAGATATGAAACTATGCGTAGCACCTGAATCGAATAAGACTCTAGCGGGCAAATCTCTGAAAAGTAATGTACCTGTCACGACAGTTTCAGAGACGGATGCTTCGTCCCGAGTCAGTGCATAGACTCGTCCTTGAGCACCCTGGCGTCGTGGGTTCAACGCCACAGCATTGGCATCACTTGCTGGAGGCCCCCTGTTGTGATTCCCGTGGTTCTGATTCCCGTGGTGCTGATTCCCATTGTTATGATTCCCATTGTTGTGATTCCCGTTGTGCTGATTCGGTTTTGCCTCACGGCAGTTGAAATGCTTGTGGTCCAGACGACCACATTTAAAACACCCAGTAACTCGGTATTCCTCCACTCGATGCCCTATTCTGCCGCACCTGTTGCAGTATGGTGCACGGGACGGGCCCCTATGCTCAGATGTGTGCGGACGCTTTTGTGCTCCAGACCCTCCCATTTCCTGAGGCCGCTTATTATTGTTGGTACGGGAGGTTTGCACATCGGCCTTTGGTGGACAGCGCCCAAAGATCCGCTCGCTGTTCAGGGCAGCTTCATAACATTCCCTGTATGTCTGACACTTCTGGTTGATGACGTCCCTACGCAAATCGTCATTCAAACCCTTTTGGAAGCGGTAGCACCACGCCTGCTGGTTAGGCAAGAAGTGCCCAGCAAATTTAGCCAGCTTAGCGAACGCCGAGTCATAATCGTCGACAGACATACTTCCTTACACCAGATTGCTGAAGTCGTCTTCTTTTTGTTGCCGCACAGCCCGGGGAATATATTGTTCAATGAAGGCAGATTTGAACATTTCCCAGGTAATTTTGCAGTTGGGATTGGCATCATAAATTCCCTGCTTAGTGGCCTCCCACCAATCATGCGCACGCAGCTCCAGTTGAACTGATGCACATGCCACTCTTTTGGATCCCCTAATGCCGACCAGATTGAATAGTCCCTCCAGCTTTGTAATCCATCCCATCACCACGTCCGGTTCTGCTCGCCCGTTGAACGTTGGTGGATGCATCTTAGTGAATTCTGCCGTACGGCAGTTGTTCCTTGCTGGTTGCTGTGTTTCTTCGGACTCATCCTCTACCGCCACAGCCGGCGGTACAGCAGGCGTCACTGTAGCGCCCCCGTTGTTGGGTGCCATGGATGCAATTAGTTGCATCATGGTGTCTATCTGCTTTTGTTGAGCAGCAAACTGCGCTTGTTGAGTAATGGCTTATTGTTGCTGCATCTCCATGAGATGCATAAGCCGCTCGGACATATCGGTTGAACCCGCTCCTCCGGATTCTCCAGAACTTGCCGGATCGTTCTGGACGGGCTGAGCACTGCTTGCAGCGGCAGTGTTTTTCTTAGCCATTGCTACAAAAGAGAGTAGCTTGTTAACACCTCAAAAACGATAGATTTTTTGTATCTATGGGCTCATTGTATAGGCGACTCATCTCATGCAGCGGACACCGAATGCAACTCAACCGAGAGGCGCATCAAACTCCTTTATAATCTTTTTGAAATCCCAAGGATGTAAAGCCTAAGCTCTGATACCAATATGTCACGCCCCGATCCCGAAAGGGTCAATCGTCCTCGCTGGATCCTTCACGGAACCGATTCGTCCTCGCTGGGCGTGATGCCGTACGAGCCTGGAGTTGCGCTCGTACAAGGCAAGAACTTACAGTTATAGGAACCCACTTTGAAACCCAATTTAGAAAACACATTCACAGATAATTGAACACAAGTGCAGGAAGAAAATATGCTTTTTCATTGATAATTCAGAGTAATTTACATAGAGTCTACATTGATGCGCCTTCTCGGCTACTTGAATTACATTAGAAAAGATAACTCAAAATGCAGGGCGCGCTCCATCAGATAGTCCCCGTCGTCCATACATTACGCCCTTGTATAGGTTGAAAGTCCAAGCCTCCAAAATGATCTGACTTCAACTATACTTCAAAATAGAGGTGCTCCTAACGCCTCTTCGTCTATCCACTAGCGTTGCACCGTCTGAGTGCCTGAAATAGTTGCCCACAACGTGGGTCAGTACTCCACTTGTACTGGTG
The DNA here is from genome assembly GCA_036927795.1 of Iris macrosiphon. Lineage (NCBI taxonomy): Eukaryota > Viridiplantae > Streptophyta > Magnoliopsida > Asparagales > Iridaceae > Iris > Iris macrosiphon. The sequence goes on from JAYESA010000018.1 coordinate 122,698,170, forward strand.
AGCGGGATGAATCCCACTCGACTAAATCGACACTAGCTTATTAGGGGCGAGCATGCATTAAGATTACTTCTATAAAGAAGCAAGTGAATTCAATTCATATCAGTTGCATGTTTTGATAGAAATGAAAATAGCATTGAATCCAACCAGTGCATCGATTGCTTACTCAACCGATGCATGCCTTCCCTGCAACGAAACACAAGTATACTTACCATCTGCACAAGACAATAAATTAGCATGTGTTCTATTCTATGCGGTCATTGGTGTGATCGACACCTTAGGGACATATTCCAAGCATTAACGGCGCGCCCTATCAGCCCGGGTAGCAAGCCCCGCTGGAGGTCCCGCAATGCATCGTGACGAACACGAATCAATATTTCCCTCCGGATCGATACGGTTCCAGTGCCCCGGAAAGCCGTTTCGAGAAAATGATAAACCTTGTGCACAAGTTGTCCCAGACCATGCAAATGCATGAACATTTTATATCTCATACCATGCATCGAATTAAACAAAAGAAGTTAAGCAGCCATATATATATCTCATGCAACAGTTCATAATTTTCTCAAAGCGGTGTTCCGATTTTGATATCCCATGGGTCCAAACTCTATCCGAGGCACCAGGCCGCAACCAACAGCCAACTTCCCATTCCAACCAACTCAAGTTATAAGATGTGCAAGCATATAGTAAAATTAGTCTATAATTCCCATGTTCCTTTCTTAGTGGCTGGCATGCATTGTGGCTAAGCATTTCCTAGGCGTCCAACCGGGCATCATCGAGTGAACGTTTGAAACATTAGAGATGTTGGCGTGAAGAAGTAGGAAAGAAGGGACCAAACCACTCACTGGTTAAGGGAAAAGTTGCTGAAACAAGGAATCCCGCCTAGCGACGATCAAACGTCAGTTACGCGGACCTGCAACAGCACGAGCACTGAGTTAGAAATCTTGCCTATCCTTCCTTGCCGAACTCCCCAAAATTCAAGCTCCAATCAATAAAACCAACAGCGAAAACCAAGCGACTCGAAAGCAACACCAAATCAAATCCCAAAGCGGCAATCAAGAAAACCAAGCAACCAAACACGAAAACTATTGGACTCGTTTCAATAGAGGCCTTTCCATGAGTTGGAAAGGATCATCGCATTTCGTCCTTGGCAATAAGATGCCGAAGATCTAAGCATACTCTGACGGACTAGCCACAAGCCCAATTATATAGTGCACATCCCGGTCGGATCGGGATTTGAGGCACTACAGATGTCACTCCCCGTTCCCGATATACATATTTGGAAGGTATTTTATTTTAGCATGGTTACATATGCATGGAGACTAGACTCATTCTTTGGTTTGACCTGGTTCATAGTTTATTTTGTGGGTTGGTTCAAGTCATGAGAATCCTTGGTTCAACCCTCAACCCTATCATATATAACCCAACATTTTCCTTCTCTCTCTTCATTACTTTATTCTCTTTCTCTCTCTCTTGTGTTTTTTCTCCTATTTCCATAGGCAAGTAAACCTTACATGAGAAATGGAGAAACCCTCAATATTATTGGTTTATTATGTTTGTTATGTATGTCTAAGCACTTTTAGAACTTGTAGTTTTCTGTTTTGATGGGTGATTTTGAGTAGATCTATATTTCTAACTTAGGTTTTTTATAGATTTTATAAGTTTTTCTTGGTTTTGATCTATTAAACATGTATTATTGAAAACCAATTTTTGCTACATGATAGAGCTATCAATTTTAATTAGTTCACTTAATTTGGACTTAAAATAAGAATTTTATGGACAAAATAAAATTTTAATTTTTTGGAGTTTTTGCCATGGCCGAACCTGCTGTTTGATGAAGACTAAGTCTTCACAGTCAGTGAGTTATGCGTCTGAGAGTGCTATGTGGCCTGAGAGTATTATACGGCATCGGATTTTATCGCATACTGACCAACATGCGTCCATCTTGTTGGATGCATGAATGTTATCACACAAGTATTCTGGAGCTAATCCTTGAACTCCTTGCATTTTCACTCGTTGGACGAATGAGAAATTCGCTAAGTCCAAAAGAGCAATATGCGGTCGAATGACATATGCGGTCTTGAGGGATGCGACCACCATTTCCTTGGACGTATGACTCTGAACAGTGGCACATATTTCTATAATTTTTGTCTTCTCTCTGACACACTTTATGGCTTGTCACATCAATCACTTTATGTCACATCACTGACACTTCATTCATTGTCCGTCACTTCAATACTTGTCCCAAGGAGTAGACTTTAACCCTGAGCTATGGCCCAGACTCCATATGCGGCCAAGTGGTTCATGTGGCCCTGACTTCATATACGGCCAGGACTTCTCATGCGGTCCTGACTTCATATGCGGCCAGGACTTGTCATGCGTCCCTGACTTCATATGCGGCCAAGACTTATCATGCAGTCCTGACTTCATATGTGGCCAGGATTTCTCATGTGGCCCTGACTTCATATGCGGCCTGGAGACATATGCGGCATGGACTTCCCATGCGGCCTAGAGACCCATACGGCCTTGATTGTTTTGATTGAATATTTTTCTTATTATTTTATGAATTATGTTGGGTTAATGCTTGTATTATGATTCTAAGGAATAATGGATTTAGTAACCAGACCTCGTGCCAGACATGACCATGAGTTAAGATTTGGCTATGAATATGGCATGAGTTGAACTGAGATTTTAGTATGAACCCGACTAAATGGATAGTGACTAACTGGCTATGTGCATGACATAAGCCTTTGTGTTACAATATAATCTTGATTCATGTGACCCAATGTATAATTGGTAATTAGACTCGAATACCGTATCCGTACTGATACCACTATTGCCTGATATTTGTCCATGATTTAATGTGCGCTGAGGTACGACACATCATGTCAAGTATTAAGTGATTATATTTAGGTTGTGATCAAGAATGCCTCTAAATTCCTGAATATATGATATTATATATATATATATATATTTATATATATATATATATATATATATATATATATATATATATATATATATATATATATATATATATATATATATTGTTTCCTCAATACGAGCATAATAAGCGAGTCAACTACCAAAGCGTGGCTAGGATATTAATTGATTGAATGTTGCATACACGCTCGGGTGAATCCATATTTGACTTTCATGGATTCGTATCTAGTGTGCCCATACTTTGTACGACATCTTAACAAAAATTCTCATGTGACCACGCCTTAAAATTTTGAGCATAATATAGGGCTAATTAGGTAACTAAAAGTGGTAGTAACTGTAACACCCTGTTCCGCTCAAGCGGACTGCCATCTAAAACGGCAATCGTGCAGCTGTCCCGACCCGCTTTGCCTCGATCAAGAAGCAAAGGATATCCAGACTTGTCCCTACAGGAATCCGGCTTGGACTTTCAGAGGCTCGCTCAGACGTATCGCTCTACCGAGGCGAATCATCGCTAAGGTGGGTGGCTACGGTGAACTTGTCTTTGCTTAGCCAGCACAAATAAAATCTAGAATATTTATGCTAGTCGCTAGGTAAATCACCCCCTGCATGCTAATAAATCCAATGCACCTAGCTAAGGGAATAATCCCAACTTGTATTGCTTGCTAGAACATGGAAATAAAATACTGCTTATATTCAGACCCTCGCATGCTAAGTCCCTAACAGTTTCATCTCTCGGCTTACCTTCGGGTCCGAGCAATCGTGTTTACTTGTGTCCCTTAGAAACGCATGCTTGTCTGCTTATGAATATCTAACGTTATTATATCGTGCAATGTTTAAGCAATCCTGAACGCATGAATGGAACGTAGATGCAATATAAATGAATCATGCTACTGCTTGTCTTGTACTCACGTAGCCTCCGAGCGATAAATCATGTAGCCTACGGGCGCACGTAGCCTACGGGCGATATTCACGTAGCCTACGTGCGATAGTCACGTAGCCTACGGGCGCACGTAGCCTACGGGTGATAATCACGTAGCCTTCGGGCGAATGAATGTTATTGTTCGATCACGGACAACTTGTGCACAAGGTATAGTTCCTGCGGGCGGCTGCTGGGGCACTGGCACCGTTCCGGCTCCGGACGGAACTAACGTTTAGTCTCACGTACTAGGACAGGGTGGTATGCGGCGCCTAACGTTCTTGCACGTAGCAAACCATCTTCGTCACAGACTAGTGTCCATTATGGCATACGCCAGTGATCACCTTGTACTTAACTTGTTGCATGCTTGTTTGTAAACGAAAGATAAACCACTCATCCTCGCTTAGCGGCTATCCGCGTGCGAGATACTGTATCGTATGAAACAAATAAACTGAACACCTGAACGATCATGTTTAAACGACCCTTCGTGTATGCATATGCTTGCCTCCTGAATGTTTATACATGCCCCTGCTTGAATTAATCATGTTTGCCTTGGACAGGGAAGGAGAAATGGTAAGTTGGTAAGTCTCGCCGTGTTTCCTCAAACATCGCACGGCGCACTGTCCGACACGTTAAGCTATTCAATGTTTGCATGAAACTGATCCTAAGACAACTAGAAAGACAACTTAATAGTTGTGCACGGCACCTGTATTACGTGTTTAGATTTGTCGAGCGGGCGAGTAGCTTCCCCACCAGTGCATTCAATGTACTGATAATCCACCAGTTTGATATGCAGGGTGCGGGAGAACCTCGTGCGGTGCGGACGCCTCCTTCGTGCGTGCTAAGGCGTGGACAACACTCTGAAGCAACGGTGCGTCCGGGACTGAAGCACATATACAAGACATAAGTTGTGAACATCGTCTGATCATCGCCTGTACATTCATTCCACAGTTGTAGCCACTTGGCACGCTTTTACTGTTTCAGAGAGAGGCTTGAGCGACTTGTAATCTCGGCTATACGCCGCCTGTAATACATGTTTCATATCAATAAAGAGATTACTTTACTTGTTTCGATGCTTCCGCTATATTGTCGACTCAGTGAACCTGTTACCGATCGCCTATGCGTTCATGACTCCGCTGCACTCGGACAATCTGTGCGACTCTGTGGCTTAGAACTCTTGCCGCCAGCCAATGAACCATGGCCTTGCACGGGCGTGGCTCACGCTCGTGCGGCATCACGCCCGGATGGGTTAAGCGATCGTTCCGCGGGAGCGAGGGTGATTCCCGCCTAGCGGGAACGGCCGATTTGCCTGCGGGAGATCGGGCGTGACAGTAACATTGGAGGAAACGGTATCCCGAGATTATGCCAACGAACTTTCCCACAAAGATTCATTCTAAGTGCACTGTGGCTGGCCACCATAAATAATGTATATCATCCGTCTTAGTGGAGTACAGTATCTGACCTATTATTATGCCAAGTTACTGTTTTACTATAGGAACATTGGAACCGCTAATACTGTATTTTTAGCGCGGTGGCTCTACGAGAAACTGGTGCATCTTGTGAATACCTATTTTATTCATTTATTGGTTCAGTTAGATCATGTTCGATACTGGCATGATATGAGGATACATATTATGCATTATTTTCTGAGATAACCTCAGACTCCATAAATAGCAAGTCGTATAAGTGATTGGCCGATATAAAGAAATTGGACTTGGTTGTGATTGTATTATTCAGTTAGTATCCTAGAGAAATAGACTGTCATAGTGTAATGGTTCAACCCTTGTCCTTGTTTGGTTGTAGGGTTGGGCCTTTGCGCTAGGATATGCATTGGCCCTAAGTTACGACACCGAACCTATGTATTATTATATATTTTTCTTGGATTTTTGTTTCTCTATTTCGTGCTTCCTTTGTGGTACTTGCTATTTGGGGTCTAACCCCACTGGTTTTGCATAGCCAAGTTTTGAGCCAGCACCCGAGGATCCAGAGTACTTTCCTATGTAGAAGCATAAAAAATATGGATCCATGCAGCCAACAACCATGCGCCCTACGATAAAGATCAACAGAAATTGGATCGCATAGTTACCATTCATCTTAGAAAAGCTACATTCATGCGGTCCAAACAGCCAAAACAAACCTTGGTCGCAGATGGACCTGACATGATGGCAAAATTAAGTCTGATATAGAATCCTGACAGAAAGAATTCTCTGAACGCCTCGAAAGACTAAACCTCACCAAAAGACAGAAGTCTCAAGGAGTAGGCAGCACCACGTGTACAACACGACAAAAGATTCCATGTGGCTCTGACCCATGTATCTCTGGCCGCCGTGCAGTCCATGCACCACAGATTTCATGCATCCCATGCATTTCTGGCTGCATGCGTCCCAGACTCCATGCATCGCATGCGTCTCTGACCGTCGTGCAGTCCATGTGTCCTAGATTTCATGCATCTCATGCGTTTCTGGCCGCATGCGTCCCAAACTCCATGCGTTCTATGCGTCCCAGACTCCATGCATTCCATGCGTCTCTGGCTGCCGTGCAGTCTATACGTCCCATGTGTTTTGGTCGCATGCGTCCCAAACTCTACGCATTCCTTGTGTCCTAAATGCCATGTGAAACAAATCCTGCTGTTACAACTAAAGTGATTATCTTCCACCAAATAGCGGTAACGCATCCATTTGACCAAGTCACGCCTACAACAGATGAGAATCGCCCATATACTCAGCAAAGAATAAAATTCCAACAAATGTCCACATGGCAGTGGGGCCCGGATTCGCGTGCATGGTTGTAGCTCCCTTCTGTTAAGAGGGGACTCATGGCAAACCCCTACCATCCATGCGGTCCAAAATCTATGCGGCCACAAGTATGGCTATAAATAGTAGGATAGCACACCAAAAAAAAAGGCTGGCTGGCTATCTACGAATCTACACTCGAGCAAGAGAGAAGAACTTTTGCATCAGATCGTCCACGGAGTAAAGAGAGTTGCTACACTCCTAACCCTCCATCTTCATCTCCCAGAACACAAAATTTGTACTTAGATTGTCTGTTTAGGACTCCTCTCTGTACAACCTTTAGTTTGTTCAATTAAATCAAGTTTTTTTCCAAACTTTCGTATTTAATGGCCAACAAGATGGCGACTCTGCTGGGGACCTCCTTCTCCTTTGATGAAAAGTTGGTGACACGGTCCGATGCGGTCAAGCTCGGCTCAATGCAAAAGATGCTGGTAGTTCGCTTCGACCAGCAAGCATTCGAGAAAATTCTCTCCGAAGGAAGTGCAAGTCCTTCGCTAAGGCTAGCCAAGCCCAAGAAGCCCTGCAGGATGTGGGTAGCAAAGGTCGTTGCGCCTCGCCCAATCGTGGAGCATGCGTTTCCTGCCTCTCGCTCTGTTGCTGATGTTGGTCGTTAGGCGAATACCCAGGACGTCCACGTCCATGCGGTAATCACATCTGACATAAAAACTGCTCGACACCTAGACTCTGGTAGAGGAAAACATTATGATGCCAGATTTTTTGGGGCTGAGGCAGCTTCTATACGGCCAAGAAAGAGGCCGCATAAGGCTGGCCATGTGGCATTAGATGACAGCCATAGGTAGACGGCCACATGCGGTCCCGACAGCAACAGAACATCTATTTTCGACCGTATCTCCTGCGGCGCAGATCCCATGCGGCTCGCTGAGAATGGTGAAAACCCAAACCTAGACTCTTTGTATTACACGCCTGCGGGTGCTAAGTCAAAGAAGCCTAGGGCAGTGTGAGCTCGTGAGGCTCAAGCAACTATCCAGTTAGCTGACTGTCAGCAGGCACCGTTAATCGTTACACAGGCCCCTGATGGGAAGCTATATAAGACCGTCGCGTGCGTCCAACCCGCAGCGGCAAATAGACAGCAACGGTCTCAAAAGTCTCATACTGATGATCAGAGGGAAGTTTTTGTACGAACCCCGGATCAGGGAGCAAACACAACACCTACGCAGAGGATAACGAGTGGATTTTCTTCTTTCCTACTCGTCGTTGTACATTGACTTCTTTTGGGTATTTAGCCACCGACTCCTGTTAGTTGACACGTCTGAACATTAGTCTCCTTACATGATTGTATTAAATCAGACTGCAGCTGGTCACTATTATGTACTTTTATTACTCTTTCAGCTTCTTATTTTGCACAGTTAGTCTCTAGAATATTTTGAAAAAGAGTTTAGGACGCCTTATTGCTTTATCATATATGCTTTATGCTTACTGTTTTTTGTTGAATGATTGAGACATAGAAGTTCTTGACCCTAGGAGACTTGATTATAGCATGAACCCCATTGTCTTATACAGCCGTGATCGTCATACGATGTATAGCACCTTGTACGGGATAGCTGGCCACGTCTGTCTTCGTATTCCGGTACTGGGACGTGACACATCTTAGTATCCCTGGATACTTTAACCATAACTAAAACCTGGCACTTACCTTAACATACTTACCCACCTATAACTATGGTATTTAGTGGACAGATCTACTGATACAGTCTTGTATCAGTCCCTAACTTATATACTCATTGTACTGCACACTTGTGCAAGTATGAACCCAGGTTCTTGTCCTAATGATGCAAGCTTAACCCTCACTCTACTGCAATGGCTTGCAACTCATGGCATCCAAGACTGCACAGGCTAACTCCCATTTGTAATGCACTTGCCTTCAGAACCCAAGCTCATACCCATATACCCCCAATACCCGACTGCAACTCCCCTTGATTTGTTGTTGCCAAGACTGTAGTTGCTGCTGCTAAATGTTGCAGTTAAAGCTGTTATTATCCTTCTTAAACCCGATCCCCTACATCACTAGGTAATCGAGCCCCTATGCATATTGTTGTTGCTCCTTCTCTATTATAACCCGAGCACAACATCTTCCTTCCTCTCCATTGTGATCCACACAAGGAACCACATCAACACCTAATAAACACACACACACACACACACACACACACACACACACACACATGCATGAGTCCCTCATAATTCACTCACAGTCACTGGTTTGAATCAGACCTTGCACCCCCATACTTGTTCAATGATACTCTATATCAGTTCACTGAAACTGATGCCTAACCTAACCATGATGCACACTCTTCTCACTAGACACATACACACACACACACACACACACACACAATCACCCTCTTTTGTGAACCAGTCCCTCTCCCTATCTTACTAAAACTGTGATGCACCACAGTGTATCAGGGCACACAGTGATACAAGAACCCAATCATTATCAGTCCTCCCCCCTCTCTTCCTAATGTTCAACTGATTGTGCACAACAAAGTGTGCACACACACACCACACTGAAATTAGTCCCCTTGCAATAACACACCCACCCAATATATATATATATATATATATATATATATATATATATATATATATATATATATATATATATATATCATAAAATTAGAATATGTAAACACAAATGCTAATACACTATATATAAATGCACCTAGATGAACACCTTAGCATGTCATTTAATCAAACACTTCAAGTGCAACACCAAGATATACAGTTGATATACCCTCCAAATATCCATTCCATGTGATACCACTACTCAAAATATATGAACCACATCCTAACATACCAAATATAATATGAAATAATGAGGAATGATCCACTAGGCATTCCATCAAACACTTGGTGTGCCATCTCGGAGTTTTTTTTAAATGAACACAAAACTTAATGTAGCTTCCATCATAGGCCTCCTATGGACATGGTTCTTCTTCCTATGGGTAGTCCTTAGCCATAAAAATGTTTCTATAGGTCTATTACACCATTCTATAATTAAAATAACAAAGAAAATATAATTTTACCTATTGGAAGATGAATTTCCAATATAGCTCCTTCAAATGGCACAAGAATGAGAAATGAACACCAACCCCAAGCAAGACTCCTCTTCCTCAAGTCTCTTGCAATCTTCAAGCTTCTAGCTCTCCTTGGTGATAAAAATAAGAGGAATTATGATTGGTTTGGAGGAATTTGGTGGAGGGGTAAAGAAATTTTGGTGATAAACTAAATGAGGAGGAAATAAATGAAGTGATCGGGATTAATTAGGCTCCTCCCCTCTCTTATAGGGCCGGCCACCATAGGGTTAGGGTTGGTCCATACAAAATATCATATTTGCCCCTCATTAATGTCATGAAGGGTTTAACTAATTAAGAGGTTAAACTAAAGAAGGTTCTAATAGTTAATGATTGGATTATTGACTCACTCTCTCTTCTTTAACTAGTCAACCATGACTAAACTAAATGGGTTGCACTAATGGTCATGACAAGTCTAGTTTAGTTCACTTAGGTTCAATAACAATTAGTCTAACTAAGGAGGTAACATACAACCATCATCTATATTAAATATTTATATATATACATCTGTATAAATTATTATGAAATAAAGATATATCAATAATAAATAATATAAAATAACAAAAATATCCATATTCTGAAAAGTGGTAATGACATCATGCGACCTCCTCCAGCATGCACGTATCTTGTTGGGCGCATGACTGCCCATGCGTCTAGCAACCCATGGGTCATGTGTTCCATGCATCCAGCAACCCATGTGGCATGCATCCAAAGCGTCTAATATCCCATGCATTTTACATCTCATGTGCGTCCAATATCCCATGCATCTAGCATCCCCTGCGTCCTGCATCCCTACGTCCTGTATTCCCTGCATCCAGCATGTCTCTGAGGTCCGCTTGTATATGAGGCCAGTTTGTATATGAGGCCCATCTCGTATATGAGGCCCAACTTGCATATGAGGCCTCGCTTGCATATGAGGCCAGCTTTGCTCACGCGACCAGCTTTGCTCATTGGTTGTTTTGCTTGGTTTTGTTATTTTCTTGGATTATTTTGATTCCCATGTATAGACCTGATGAGTTGTGAGTGCTATTGAATTTAATACCTGCTAAGTGGACTCGAAATAGTAGATTAATTATCCTTGTTCGTCGGATAGAGTAAGGTGTGTAGTTCTACTCGAAAGACGGTATACAATCTCGGTCCTTGTTTAGTTTCAGGATTGTGGATATGCTCCATAGTGGTTCATGTATTTTCTTTACTTTCATCCGGCGGCACTTAACTATAATTCAAGGATTCTATGTGACAAACCTTTGTGCTAGACTTAGACTAAGTACATGTGATTTGGTTAATATGACATGATATGATAGAGGATTTTGATGGTTTGACTAATATATTGTGTACCCGACTTGTCCTACCTATTACCAAGGGAATAAAGGTTTCTACTTGACTAACTATGTGTACTTGTCCGACCAATATGACAAGAAGATTATATGTGACTAATTAATAGGCCTGATACCGTGACTGGACTACTTGTATCCATGCTGATACATGCAGGATTATATGAGCAACTCTAGAGGGGGGTGAATAGAGTGTGTGTATATGCAGCGAAATAATAAATCCCAATTAAAAATTCTAAGTCTAAGCTACGTAAATGCAGTATATATACCAACAGATATAACAACTATAAATAAAGTTTGGGCTAACTTATAAACTGCAGTAACTGATAATAAACAGATATAGGCAGAGTATAAGTAATGTTTAGAAGAGCAAACGCAAACACCATAATTTTATCCTGGTTTCCCTCTGAGAGGGCTAGTCCAGGCCTGAGAACTCTTGCTCGGAGTTGTATCCATTATAATCACCAATAGTGAATCACAAGCTTTCATCCGAAGGCTTACAGACTTCTTACAATATTGAGCTTTGATCCAAAGTCTCAAAATACTTCACACGTGTGTTTAATCCGAAGGGTACTCCGATATCAAATACTAGAGAGAACTTGACAAACCAAGCTTTTATAACTCGATCAGACTTCTAAATCGGAACCGCGTTGGCACTAGAAGGCTGGGAGTTGATCTTGGGAATATGAAAGGTTTATAGCTCATGATAGATAGAGATATGAAAGTGAGTGAATGAGTGAATAAGAATGTGGAATTCAATCTCTATTTATAGGGTTTTCTGGAAATGAGTTTGGACAGAGTTCGGGCAGAACTCGGTCCGAGTTCGATCACCTAACGTTCATAAATTCGAACGTTAGAGCCTGGTCATCCGGAAGAGGAGGATGACTCAATTTTCTAGTTTGACCATGACTGAGTTCGGCCCGAGTTCGGTCCAAACTTTGTTGGTCTATTTCCAAAAAGTTTGGGTCCATGTTTGGTTTGGTTCATGCTATTTTGAGTGGACTAGGTTCTGGTCTAATATGGTTTTACGTTTTCTATTGCCAATACGAACCTGATGATACATTTTGTCCTAGACTCAATAAATATAAAATACAGACTCAATAACATAGCTTGTAGACCTGTTGCAGCTTTGTCTTCAGCGAAGTAACGGAGATACAACCACTATCATTCTGTGTGCCGCATCGAGTCATACCAGATCATAGTGAGTCGATTATCAAAATTATGTTGATGGTTACCCATTTGGGCCAACAATCTCTCTCATTTTGATAATTGACAAACTGTGACCGATACGTCAATATTCATACCTGGGCACAAATCTTTTTTTTTTAAATACAAGGCCCCCCCCCCCCCCCCCGTAATACCTGAATGACGGTATAGGCGCATCATCGGTCCTTGTCTTCTCATGTATTGCGTCTTTCCGTCCTTTTTGTACTTATCTTGCGTATCGGTCCTTTTTCTCCCCCTTTGTTATTTTATCAAAATGATATAGCTCGTGGAGCAAATATAGACAACATATGAAACTCACTCAAAGTGAAGAAAAACAAGACATAATTACAAATTTTAATGACATAAATGAATGAATTTATGTCAAAAGTCATTAAAAAAATCTATCAAAATATCCATGATTCGTGCATTTGAACTCAATTACTTTAGCATGTTGTATGAATATTCTTTAGATAAAGATGAATGTAAAGGAGAGAAACAAAATACTTGAGAATAAAATATTTAGATGACTGGATTGCTCCCCCGCAAAGTATGATCTATCTAAATATAGATAGATCATGAATTTTTATTTATAGATACTCTATATACTATGAACACAATCAACACAAATAAGAAATAACTGTTCATGATGAACTAGGTATACTACATATTAAAGGGTACAAAAGACTTAAGAGATCAATTTTCTCCTTCTTAAAATATCGTAACTAGTTCTAAAACAATAAAACAATATTATATAGCTAGACAATAAAAAAACTTAACACAAAGGTTCAAACCAACAACATAAGAAGAACAACATATTAATTAAATATATTCTTATGTAGTAAAAAGCATTTGGGCAACAATAATACAAATTCAGTAAAAATCCAAGGATTGACAAAGAAAAATCACAAGAAAGCTTAGTTGCAAAAGATAGTTAAAACCAATTTTCAAAAACCTTTCATAATCCAGAATATAGAAAATGTATAGCCCAGAAAATATACCAATGTAACTAGAATATCATCAGCATCAATTTCTACTAAATTCTTAGCCAATAACTACTGATCATCACCAGTAATTTTAAACACCTAGTTACAACTAGAAATTTTAGTTCTTGACGATAATAGTTGCCAACTTTAAGTCAAAAAGTAGACCTAGAATTCGTTATTGTCTTCGGAACAATAAGTTACATGAAAGACATCAAATCATGATTCTATAAATTGCCGATCATCTTGGGTTAGCTGTAAGGACCGGATCCAAGCTAGCAGTGGTCCAAAATTACTTAAGTACCGTGTCACTTAAGACTATTTATACCTTTTTTACAGAAGGACCCTTTCGGCTATAGAAAAAATAATTTTTACTTTTACAGAACTTAGAATTAAAATAATTTAAAGCAATTTAATTCTTCGTACATCATTCAAATTCAAAATCCATAATTCTCGACAAATAAAGTTAAGGCGATACTTGGCTAGGGGATTAGTAAAGATATTTGTAAAATGATGTTCAGAGTTAACTAAAATTAAGTAAATATCATAAATATCATTACATAAAGATGAAACATATATACTTGAAAATATGCACTAAATAAATAAGGTGATCTCATATCACAAAAGAGCACTAAAAACATATAATTCAAATCCATATTTAGTCATATGCAATAGTCAATAAAATATCTAAAAATATTCAAACATTAGTCATGCTAGATAAAATAATGAGAATTAACTAAGTATGCTACTAATATATTGACAATTAAAAATTAAAACATGCTTGATTATGTAATTTAGCCATTTAAAAAGAATCGTTTATCATGTTACCAAAGTAGCTTTCATTACCACACTTATGTTGGTACAATTGCTTGAAAGATGACATTTGTAGCTTTGCAATCACCAACACTCTCCTGGGTGCTATATTTCGACACAAGAAGCTTCACCTACAATATTAGGCGAAGACTTTGGTATCCAAGTAGTTTTGGATCCATAATGGTTAGCTTTAGGAATCTACTTATACATATTCATATCAACCAATTTTTTAGCCTTATACTGATGTGAAATGTGACCTTTTAAACCACAATAGTGACATGTAATATGAATATTAGTGTTAAGAGAAACATGGTAAGACTATGTAATGTGGTGCATTGTGTCTTGCGTGGATACTTATAGTAAACTGCGTGGTTGTGTGAAGCTTTGACTTTGCTAGCTTCTTTTGCAAATGATCTGCTGTGTGTGACTTTTTGATGAGTCACGTGATTTGTGTTAGATTGAGTCATAGGTTACATTACCTATTTTCCCAATCTAACCTCTAACTTCTTAGAGTTAGCATATAAATTATCATATTTAACAGTAAGAGCATCAATTCTTTGTGAAGCAATATAATACTTCTTCTTTTTTATTACAATTCCTTCTTAAGATTAACATTTTCTTAAGTAATTTTCTCAATGCATTCAAGTGCCTCATGCAATCTAAGCTCAAGTATGGAAATCTCAGCAGAGTTATCAGAAAAGGAAGTATCTCTAACTTCATCCAATAAATAAGTAAGCTTTTTATTATCAAGCTGATAAGACTTAATATCTTTTCTAGCTTGCTTATACTTATTCCTAAGCTTCTTGTAATCATCAAGTAAATCACTAAAAGTATCAGATAATTCATCATAAGAAAGCTCATTTTCTTCAGAAGGAGAATTATTTTGTACCTCATTTGAAAATGCCATTAGGCAAACATCAGTTGTATGACGAGGAATTTCATAAGGGAGATCCTCTTCTTCAAAAAAAGGATTGTTGTGTACTCCACCAGTCAATGCCATAAAATATATATTTGCAGTATGTCGAGGGTTTTCTTCTTCTGAATCGCTAGCTTCACTTTCACACTAGATTCTGGTATTTGCATATTTGCAAGATGATGATACTCTTTGCTTGTATGTTCAAATCGATTATCCCTTTTTGCTTTAAAATAATCTTTCATCATGTGGCCTGGCCTTCTGCAGTTGTAGCAAATTGGTTCTTCTTCAATATTTTTTTTCTTTCGATTTGATTTCTCAAACTCCAAGAATAGTCCGAATTTTCTCAAAATTTGGTCCAATTTCTCATCGTCTGAATCATCATAAGTTTCGTCATCCTCAGACGTATTGACATAAGCTCTTTTGTGATATGCCTTGAATGCGATGGCCTTCTATTTTGGCTTTGATTCCTCAAGGTATTTAAGGTCCAGATCATGCGTCATCAGCTTTCCTATGAGCGTTTCCAACGACATTGTGGTGAGATCGTTTCCTTCAATGATTGCAGTTGCCTTGGGGTTACAGTTCTTGGTGAGTCCCCGAAGGACCTTGCGGATCTTTCTATGATTTGTATAATCCTTGCCAAGAGATGACAGATGATTTACAATATCCAGGAAGCGAGTAAACATTTGGGTGATGGTTTCATCTGACTTTATCTTGAATGCTTTATACTCTTGTGTCAACCTGCTGATCTTTGATTCTTTCACTTGAGTGGTTCCTTCACGAGTAACCTCAAGAAGCTTCCAGACTTCGTGTGAAGTTGTACAGGTTGATACTCTATTGAATTCAGTCATGTCTACAGCACATAATAATACATTAATAGCTCTACCATCAAGACTAGCATATTTCTTTTCCAAGTCAGTATATCTTTCATTTGGTTTTTCAATAATATTTTCATTAATAACTATTCTGGCTGGCTTTTTGTAGCTATCAGTGACAATTGCCCATAGATCAAAATCAAGAGATTTTAAATAAAAGCTCATACGTGTCTTCTAATATGTGTAATTGGTTACATCAAATAGGGGTGGCCTATTTGTGGACTAGCCTTCACAATTGATAGCGTATATGGGTATTGTGTTTGCCATGAATATTCTAGAATGTATAAACTATGCACAGTTTAATAAAAAAACCTTGCTCTGATACCAATTGTAGGAGCAATTGAGATCAGAAACTAATTCAGAAAGTACCTGCTCTGATACCAATTGTATGATCGTATAGGCAACTCTAGAGGGGGAGGGATGAATAGAGTGCATATATATGCAACAAAATAATAAACCTCAATTAAAAATTCTAAGTCTAATCTACCTAAAGGCAGTATATGTACCAACAAATATAACAACAATAAATAAAGTTTGGGCTAACTTATAAACTGCAGTGACTGATAATAAACAGAGTATATGCAGAGTATAAGTAAAGTTTAGAAGAGAAAACGCAAACACAATAATTTTATCCTGGTTTTCCTCTGAGAGGACTAGTCCAGGCCCGAGAACTCTTCCTCGGAGTTGTATCCACTATAATCACCAATAGTGAATCACAAGCTTTGATTCGAAGGCTTACAGACTTCTTATAAAATCAAGCTTTGATCCGAAGGCTCGAAAGACTTCACACGTGTGTTTGATCCGAAGGGCACACAAACTTCAAATACTAGAGAGAACTTGACAAAATAAGCTTTTACAACTCGATCAAACTTCTAAATCGGAACCACGTTGGCACTAGAAGGCTGAAAGTTGATCTTGGGAATAGGAAAGGTTTATAGCTCATGATAGATAGAGATATGAAAGTGAGTGAATGAGTGAATAAGAATGTGGAATTCATTCTCTATTTATAAGGTTTTCTGGAAATGAGTTCGGGCAGAGTTCGAGCAGAACTCGGTCTGAGTTCGGTCACCTAACGTTCATAAATTCGAACGTTAGAGCCTTGTCATCCGGAAGAGGAGGCTGACTTGATTTTCTGGTTTGACCCTGACCGAGTTCGGCCCAAGTTCGGTCCGAACTCTGTTGGTCTATTTCCAAAAAAATTGGGTCCAATTTTGGTTTGGTTCAGGTTGTTTTGAGTGGACTAGGTTCTGGTTTAATATAGTTTTTAGTTTTCTAGTGCCAACACGAATCCAGTGTACATTTTGTCCTAGACTCAATAAATATAAAATACAGACTTAATAACACAGCTTGTAGACATGTTGCAGCTTTGTCTTTGATGCAACGACTGTCATTCTATGTGCCGTATCGAGTCATACCAGATCATAGTTAGTCGATTATCAAAATCGAGTTAACGGTTACCCATTTGGGCCAATAATACACTTACTACATGCTATGTGTTCCTACGTGCTATGTGTTACTATATGCCATGTGTTACATATTTTGGGTTGTGCATCTGGCGCTCCTAACCTACGTGGCATGTGACATTATATGATTTCTCCAGCATAGACATGATAGTTAGTCAGTAATTATAGCGTGTATGTTTGATTGATTATTGCATTATTGTTGGAGGAATCCAGATTGGGCTCTCGGGCAACAATGTGGATTCATATCTAATGTACACGTAATATAGTGCATTATTCTAGGAGGAGGATCGTGTGACCATGACACGATGTTCTGATAACTATAGGGTTAACTAAGCAACTTAACTGGTAGAGCATGGTGGGAATAGAATCTCGAGATCGTACATAGTAGCTACCGGTTGAACAGAGATTCAAGGGAGTCATGTTGGTCTCCAACGAATGTTGTATATCATCTGCAGTAGTAGAATACAGTATCTGGCTATATTAGATATTATTACATGATTACTTGTGCGGTGGACTTATAAGGGACCGATGCTTATACTACGTGCTATGTGTTTTCTTGGCTAGGCCAGCCCGATTTACCATCAGCAAGATCTGAGGATTCCAATAATGCATTATTCTTCTAGGATAACCCATATACCATATAGCAAGCCGTAGAATTGATTGGCCGACTCAATAACATTGTGCTTTTGTTGTAGTCTAGGGGCATGGACTATTGTGATACGGTGGTTCAACCCTTGACCTTATTTGGTTGTAGGGTTGCGTTATTGTGTTATAATGGGACATAAACCGAACCGAAGCTACGTTATATGCATATATATGCATGACCATATCTTAGCCTGTACTATGGCATGTGTGCTCTTGTAGTTGATTGTGTATTATGCCATCTGATAGTAGTCTAGGAACATGGGCTATTATGGTACAATAGTTCAACCCTTGTACTTGTTTGGTTGTAGGGTTGTGCTATTGTGCTATGATAGGCTATGGACTGAAGCTATGATGCAGATATTGTGGCGTGTCCATGATTAGTAAGTCGTACCATATCTCGGTGTAGTACGACATATCTTGTCCTTATTTGGTTGTAGAGGTGTCATACTGCTTCGATGTAATGTCATATGCTTAAGGTTATGGCGCGGATCCTATTTTTTTGTACTTTATTGGTTTTTTTTTCTTTTACTTGTGCTCCTTTATGGTACTTGCTATCGGGACCTGACCCCGGTAGTTTTGTCTGGCCAGGTTAAATAAAAGAGGCCGAGGATACCATCATGTATCTGATTGATGGCGCGCACCAGGAGGATGGTCGCCGAGGGACTTGAGTGAGTTTCTTCTTCACCACTCTAATATGTCATTTTGTTCTACCTTTGGCGTTTATCCACCGACACTTGTTAGTCGACAAATCTGGATATTTAGTTTCTTTACATGATTGTATATTATTTAGACCGTGGCTGACTTACAGTTATGTACTCTTGACAATGTGCTAGTTTATCTTTTTGTATAACTGGTTTCATGATCATTCTGATAGAGCGTCGAGGATGCCTTACTGCTTTATCTTACATGCTCATTCTTACTACTTGTTGGTTGATTAATTGAGACATAGATTTCTCTGTGAGACCAAAGGAGACTTGATTGTAGTATGCACCCCCTTGTCTCTAAACAGCTTTAAGCGTGTTGCGGGATGCTCTTGTATTCTGTAGCGTGTAGCTGGCCAAGTCATACCCGCGTTCTCCGTATTTCAGTACTAGGGTGTGACACCGAACGAATGTCGATATGAACAACCGGAAACCTCAAAATCAAAACCCAGGAACGTCGACCTACCTATCTCCTCAAACAGTAAGCCCAATGCCTTGTGAGATATTACATAGATTAAAGCATCCAAGAGGTATTAACTATTGTATTCATGCTTTGCAATATTGGGGCTTATCTCAAATGATGACTTAATCTTGTTTATCGTCGAATTAATCATCAAATTTATCGCTTGCCAAACGGAGACAAAATTACCAACCGACGACCGTAGATATTTTTTCAAATTTGAGTATAATCCTTCGACCCGATTGGTAGTGATAATGCCATAATGCTTCACCATATTCGTCCATGCTGAGACAAAATATTCTTTATGATGTTCTAGCCAAGTATCTTTGATATAAAAAATGTATGTCGGGTTACTCATCTCCCACTTTTCTTTGAATATGTAACATGTCATGTCATGTCATAACTGTCTTTGGTACTTGCTCGCAATACAAGTTTTCAATCATTATAGAATTCCTAAAAGCGAATCATGACAATTTTATCATCCACCTTTTCAAACTTGCTCTTGCATTATGCTTGGATATTTCAATTTATATGCCAAGTGCATAATAGTCTATGCGTGCGAGAAAATACAATATTTATAACATTTATTAAGGCATATTCTCTGTCGGTACCAAAAATAGAGGGCACTTTGTGTCTAGTATAAAGTGATTTCAGTTTCCTCAACGACCATGTATAATCCTCAAATGTCTCACTCTTTATGACAAAAAATGATTGAAAATATTTTCCCTTTAGATGTAAAACCGATAATGTGAAAAAAGAGGCATCTTAAACTTGTTAGTCTTATATAAACATTGAAATGACTTCATTATTTTGTGGATGTCTTCTATGCACATGTGATTCTCGGCAAGCAACTTCAACACTTGCTGCATCGACATTCTTTCTTTCATACTATTATATTTTTCTCTCAATAAAGTATTGTATATCGTCCTCATGGTTGACTTGTTATTATCGTCTTTTTGTCGCACGACGGAATAAATTTGTCTGGGTGCAACTCCGGAAAGGGACAATTCTTCAACTAGTTTCTTCATATCATTGTTCAACCGTCTCACATACGCATGACCCGTAAGTGTCTCTGCAATAGAATAATTGTGTATTCCATTCTTGACTTTGACTATCCATTTCACATCTTCTATGTTTACAATCAACAACTTGAATGGACAACCACATTTTTTTGTCCCAACGATTTTGTCCTGGACTTTTCTTCCAACAACTGTATTTTTTTTCATGATACCTAAACAAACACCTCTTTCACATCCAAGATCTAAATATTTCTTGTCCGGCCGAGATCTGATCGATCTTGAAATGACAATGACTATGTTATGTTGCCTTCCAACTTGTTTGCACCAATCTAATGCTTATTCATGAGATACAAATCGAATATCCGTTGAGAATACATTGCCTACATCAACGGCAATAGCATGATGTACCACAACATCTGTAGATTGTATGCCCTATTACCAATAGAAAAGAAGGTAAAGATTTAAAACTTGCAAATTAGGATTATCATATGTTTCGACAATCCTAACTATATGATGGACTATCAAACTTATTGACAGTCCTATATAGAACATACAAATTATGACTGTCAGAAATTTTTACAGTCCTAACCATTGAATGGACTGTCAAAATTCTTACAGTCCCGACGAAAATATACTGTCAGAAATAACTATAGCATATTTTTTTAGGACTGCCAATAATTTTGACAGTCCAACCAATATGTGGAACTGTCGAAATTCTTGACAGTCCTAAATTTAAAAATATAATTTTTAGGACTATTTTTTAGGAATGCCAATGATTTTGACAGTCCTACCAATATATGGGACTGTCAAAATTCTTGATAGTCCTAAATTTAAGGATCCAATTTTTGACTGCTAAATATTTATACAGTCACATATTTGAGACTGTCACAATTTTCTACATTCCAAACACGATAACAGTCGAAATGAGAGTGTCAGATTGTTAATCGAGGGTGCTTCGAAAGGACCGGGGTGTTCTTCGGAAGGAGCGGAAGGAGGATTTAATGGATTGGATGATCCGGTTTCTTCGTCAAAGAGAATTTTGTTCATGTCTCCTAGAATGGTCAGATATAATTCAATAAATTGGGTACAACTGAATGCTTGACAAACTAAATCATCATATGTTATTGAAGATATACCGAAAGTACCAAAGAATATTCGTTGGAGGATCACCAAATTGAATTGAGACAACAACAATCCAATAGAATGTTAGGTTTAGATTTTGGGACTTGGGACCACAACATTCAAATATGTTTAGGATTAGGTTTTTGAACTTGAAGAGAGTCGTGGAAGAAAACAAAACATAAATTTTGTCTACTTATATAGTGTGTGGGGGGAGGAGGAATTTTTGGGAGTGACAAACTTGTAAAAAAAAAAAAAAAAATTGAACTGTCTGATCAAATTTTGTTGTACCTTTTATGAGACATATAAATTGTGACAGTATATTGGCCCACTGCAACCCCCGCCCGGCCCATTCGGAATAAATGGAGCGAGAGACTAGGGTTTCAAAAGTAGTCCATTTATTTTTAACCGGAACGAAAGAAATGTTGGTGCTCCGGCGAACTGCAAGGTTACTCTCTCTCTCTCTCTCTCTCTCTCTCTCTCTCATTTCCGTAGAAGGACACGAAAAGACCACGACGGAACGGACAAGGCACCGGTTGTGGCGTGTCCTAGTGTATTTTCACAGTGTCCACGTCGTGTCCGATGCTTACAGGAAAGCACCGGTTTTTGGAGTAGGAAACGGTGGATCAAGACCGAAACTTGATATTTGGAAGAAGACCCCTCAAATCTTTGTCCATTTCAACATAAGTCCCACCGTTAGCTTCTGTACGAGTTAAACTAACCTAACACTAGTTAATATTAACCATACTAAGTAAATGATATTTTTGTCCTTAGGGTTTGGTGTCGTGGGCTTGTTGGATTTGAGGTTAGAGAGAGAGAGAGAGAGAGAGAGAGAGAGAGAGAGAGTTTCACCTTGTTGGGTTTGAGGACGAAGGATCGGAGGATAGGGGAGGGTGGCCTAGGAAGCAGTAGAAAGCAATGTTCTAAATTTTGCTAGGCAGAATTGGTGTAGCGGAGGGCTGCCTAGCACTTATGCTGCCTAGACGGCCGTCTAGTTTTTTTTTGTTTTTTTATTTGAAATGTAAAATTTGAACTGTGAAATCCATAATACAAATTTGAAATCCAAACATGTTCTAACTTCTAAATCCAATACATTTCATAAATATTTTTGCAATTTGAAATTTGAATTTAAATATTCTAAAAATCTAAATCCAATCTTAAAATCCAAACAATATATCTACAATACAACTAAGCATAATAGCATCATTAGTAAGGCCCATCCCACATTCTAGATTCTAGATTCTAGATTTGAAATGTAGGAGCTCATTTTGTAGCTAGTAAGTTCCATCCCTAGTTCCAATTTTTAGATTTTGGGTCTCATCCCACCCATGGGAGCTATAGGTTGGGCCTCCCAATATTTAGATTCTAGATTGTAGGAACTCATTTTGTAGAATAGTAAGTTCCAATTTGGAGTCCAACTTTCTAGATTCTAGATTTTACAAATTTTTTTTTCCACATCAGTTTTTGACCACACAATCTTTGAGACCGGAGCTCACTTTATCATTTCCTACTATTCTCATACAAACCCAACCTATACTACATTTACCTTTTTTTTGAAATTTTGGGCCCAAATTGCATTGGAGAGTCCCAACTACTAATGATGCTCTAGAAAAAAAAAAAAAAAAACCGCAGAGCCAAACAGGGCCGCACATGCCTAACTGGCCGCCTAGTGCCGAATAGACCCACTTAGGCGCCGAACAGGTCCGCCTAGGACGAATAGGGCCGAACAGCCGCCTAGGACCGCCGCCTAGTGGGGTTTCGGTGCGACCGGCGGCCGCCTAGCGCTTAGGCGTCGCCTAGCGCCTAGGCTGAAATTTAGAACACTGGTAGAAAGTTTGCATCGGTTGTCAAACACTGTTCTAAAAGTCGGCCTAGGCGGCGCCTAGGCGTTAAGGCGTCTGGTACCCGCCCGATGTCCGTCTAGTCCCTCCTAACTTTCGACTATGCATATTTTGGGGTTTTATGAGCTTTTTCTGCAATTTTTAGTAGGATTTTTGGATTTTATTTTTATTTTTTGAACCCCTTAGATTTAGACGGCCGTCTAAGCGGACTTGGCGTTAGGCGGCAGGTGCCCGCCCAACTAGCGCCTAGCGCTTTCACAACCTTGGTTGTCAATGAGGAGCGTAAGTGATTGGGTTGAAGGAAGGGGCAAAATGGTAAAAGGTATGACATCCATTAACTTCAGCGGACGTTTCAGACTGCCCTTAACCGCAAGGGATTATGAGCAATACACTTGACAGATTTGAGGGGCTTATATCGAAAGAACTCTATACTTCTATATTTATTGGCGACAAATTGTGAAATTTTTGATGACGTAGTAGCCTTCTGCAGTCGCGAAGTAAACAATAAAGTTTTGTATCTATTTGTTCTTAGGAACTATGTGCCATGGATTACAAGTACTCGAGCTGGTTGTGCTAAGTCAGACATTCCAAGTAGCATCTCAAAGCATATAGATGGGCACCATGGAAGAGGAAAGCTTACAACTAAAGGCTTTGATTCTTCAACAAATCTCTACTACGAGCATGGTGTCTCTGCTAAATTAATTTTGGGTTGTCGGAGCCTCTCTGTGCAGGCTGGAGAAAGCACTGGCACTGATGGGCATGACGGATTGTCTAATATAGAATCATATACTGGTAGTGATAAACATGACTTTGACATGGACAAAAAAAATTCTGGGTTGGTAATTGCTGAAGATTCCTCCACGTCTAACTCAGAAGAGTCAGAAAGTGAAACAGAGTTAGAAACTGAATTAGATTTGCCAGGTGGGAAAGGGTTCACAAATAAGAGTCCTGCAGCTCCACTGTTTGAGGTTTTGATTGAAGTCCCAAGCAATTCTGTTGAAAATGCCCTTGAGAAATGGGTAGAAGAGGGGAATTTATTAGGACGAAGTGAGGTCTCTTTCACCATTCTCAATCTCCAGAAGCGACGGTTTTACAAGAAGGCTTTGCAGGTAATTTTTCATTCTTAACTGAATATTGAAGCTTAGTAGTAGTGCAATGAAAGAAGTTGATTTACTTGTGCCCACAGAGATTTTGTAAATTTTGTGCATACTGGTTATTCTGGATGGTGCCACATTTGTTACCTCTTAGTTTAACAAATATTTTCTTATGCTTTACTTGATATTACACGAGTATGGACACGATTACAGATAAGGATACAGGATACGATACGGGCATTTTCAAATATGTGCAGTGTTAATCACCTATGTTGCACGGATATGATATTGATATTCCCGTGTCAGTGTAACATAGCTCTTACGTGATATCTCGGCTGCTATACTGTATTATTACGCGACATCTATGCACTGATTTTTTGGAGCCAATACTAGGAAATGTAAATATTGGTTTAGATTTCAACTTTTAGATGCTGAGGGTTATAAATCTACGTTTGTGAGTAGACATGCAATAATTTCTAATAAGGGTATCCACATGCTCTTGTTATCTTTGAGCACACATTAAAAGTGAAAGAACAAAAGGAAGAAAATAAACGTGATAATTGAGAATAGTGACTGATTGGCATGTAATTGGGATATACGAATCTGCATATTTATTATTGGAACTCAAGCTTTAATTCACTTTGTAATAGGACTGCTCCCTCCTATTTCCCAGAAATGATTGATGTCCAGATCTCCCTTCTGTGCCTATGTTGTCTGCTTCTTATACCCACCATTGTGATCTGGCTGTGGGCTTCACTGAACTTCCTTACCTTCAATGGACATTTTTCTAACATGCCGCTTATTGAAGGAGCTGAATACCCTAAATATTCCTGATATCTCATTTACAAGTCAATTTCTAACCAGTATCTTGCTTAAATGGCATTTCTTCCTTCCAAAGTTATTTTACCATACTAAAACCATCTTATGTTACTAGTCCTACAAAAATTTGTAGTCTTTATGTCTCTGAAAGTCTCCTATTTATGGAAATGTGTATAAATAAACTCCATATCTGGATGCAATTGATCTTGACAAAGGTAAGCTGGTTATGGTAAGGAATGGTGTGCCTGTGAGAGTGAGGTATGTTGCTACGGAGTAGCCAAGTCTGATTGAATTCTGCAATTCAAAAGAATATAACTTTTAGGCAATACTGGACATGACTTGGTCTTGATTGAGGTCAGATTCTATTTTCGCTGAAATTGATCACTAAGGTTCGGTTGTATATGCATATAAGACCATGTTTGCATTTCACATCATATCTACTTGGGTGGTCATTCATCTTCTATAATTCTCATCATTGTTGGATAGGGTGTCAAGATCTGGTTTATAGGATTTTCATGTGGGGCTATGCAACTTCTAGTGAAATTCATGATGTTGACAACCCATAGGGCATATATAGAAGAGAACAAGGGGACCAATGAATTACTGGAAGAAACATTGTTAGAAGCATAGTTACATGGAATTATAGTTTGCAGTTACGGCCGATACCGATATGGTTTGGCATGTCTCAATCCGATATCGACCGCTATCGATACTGACCGATACCGACTTTGAGGTCTCTTTTTCGGTCAATTCGGTAGAGAAAATTGAATAAAAAGACCAATCAGCAAGGACGTAAAAGCATAGTAAGGTTGTGAATGTATGTAAATGAAGAAAATTTATTTATCGCAGGTAAATCAATTAGTAAGGGTGTATCATTTTTTTTCTAAATTTTTAATAATTTATTAATAATTATTTGTTTTCGATACCAAAAAATTCGATACTTCGATCTAAAATTGTTGACACGGGCGATCATGATACTCATAGGAAGGGTTCGATAGCGATTTCGGTACTGCGAGCCTTGCCTGGAATGCGGTACGTACTGGGTCATGGTACGAGTTCGGAACATTGTACGCTACTCCGGTAAAAAGGGGATAGGGTGTATCATTTTTTTTTCTAAATTTTTAATAATTTATTAATAATTATTTGCTTTTCGATACCAAAAAAATTCGATACTTCGATCTAAAATTGTTGACACGGGCGATCATGATACTCATAGGAAGGGTTCGATAGCGATTTCGGTACTGCGAGCCTTGCCTGGAATGCGGTACGTACTGGGTCATGGTACGAGTTCGGAACATTGTACGCTACTCCGGTAAAAAGGGGATAGGGTGGGTTGGTTCGCCAATTCGGTCCTTGGTACGCTTTATAATCCTAATTGGGATGATACTGTGTACATGTTCAAATTTGACTACATAATTCTTTCATCTATGGAAAGAAGACCTTCTAAAGAACATAAGAAAAGTCAAACTCATTACTTAACTTTATTCAGGGGATAAAAATACAAAGTTTTTCCACCTCTCAGCTTTGAATCGTAGGAGGAGAAACACAATTTCAGGCCTGCTAATGGAGGATGGAGAATGGACTTTTGATCCTGATGTGGTTCAACATAGAATCCTAACCCATTTCAAGGAGATCTTCAAAACTATCCCTACCACCTGCATTCCTCCTACTTGTGTCCACCTCTTACCAAAAATCACTGATGATGATAACTCCAATATTTCCTCCATCTCAAGTAAGGAAGAGATAGTTGATACTGTGAAAGAGATGCAGTCGAGTAAAGCGCCGGGACCAGATGGTTTTCCTGCATTGTTCTTCCAACAATGCTGGGAAGACGTTGGCGAAGAGGTTATCTCCCTTATTCGGAATATTTTCTCCACCACCTCTATGCCTATTGCATTAAATAACACTTTCATTGCTCTTATTCCCCCAAAAACTAATCCTTCAACCCCAACGGATTTTCGGCCTATTTCTCTATGCAATGTTGTCTACAAAATAGTTTATAAAATCATTGCTAGAAGGATAAGACCTTTCCTCAGTAGTCTCATTTCAGAGTCCCAAAATGCTTTTGTTCCGGATAGGCAAATCAGTGACAATATTGTTATTGCCCATGAACTTTTTCACTCACTCTCAACATTTCAACCTAATCATAGTGCCTTTGCTTTTAAAATTAGACATGTCTAAGACCTATGATAGAGTTTCATGGAGTTTTTTAAAACAAGTCCTGGAAGGCTTTGGTTTTGACAACAAAACTACTTCCTTAATCATGGAATTACTAATTAGTCTCAACTGTCTCTTTTGTTGTGATCATCAACGGGTCACCAACTCCTTATTTCAAGCCCGTAAGGAGGATCCGTCAAGGCTGTCTATTATCACCTTATTTATTTTCTGTTCAGAAGTGCTATCAACAACTATCAAACATTTTGAAGTTCAAGGGCTATATTCGGGGATTAAAATCAATAGAAGAGCACCAACCATTTCTCACCTGGCCTTTGCAGATGATCTATTTATTTTTGGTAAATGCTCTATTTCTAATGTCCTCATGGTGAAGAAAATTCTATTGCTTTATGAAGGATGGTCTGGGCAACAAGTAAATTTTGAGAAATCATCTATGTTCTTCTCTAAAAAATTGGATGTTTACATGAGACAAGTGTATTTGGATATCCTGGGTGTCAAACTTATGGAGAAATCTGATAAGTACTTGGGCCATTGCCGCCTTCTCCCTACAAAGAGAATCAACCCTTATGATCATCTCTTAACTCAGGCACAAACCAAAATGAGTGGTTGGAAATCAAAAACTCTTTCCCATGCTGGGAGAACCATTTAATCAAATCATCTCTTGGAGCTCTTTCGGTATACCATATGTCATGTTATCTACTACCCAAAGGTGTGACTAATCGGCTTCTGCAGATGCAACAAATATTCTGGTGGGGTGGAGATGAAGGAAAACGAAGGATCTACTATAACTCATGGAAGAACATATCTAGACCCAAAGAAAATGGAGGGCTTGGTTTTCGTGATCCTGACATAATCAATCGATCTTTGGTCTCAAAGTTGGCTTGAGACAATCTGGAGTAGACTTCTAAAGGCCAAATACTTGAAACTTGAAACATGAAACAATTTGGACAATTAGAAGGAGACAAAACACATCAGCTATTTGGAAGAGCATTCTGGATTGTCGAAATCATTTGGAAACTGGTTGTTGTTGGATAGTCGGAAATGGTGCTGGTATTAATGTATGGGATGATCCTTGGATCCTGGGACTACCTGGTTACAAAGCTTTAGGGATGGATTTTGGAGAGAGAAGAGTTAAGATGGTCAGTGAACTGATTTTGGGATCAGGCCTTTGGAATAGACCACTTATTTATAACTCATTTCCAGCCTTTGTGGCTAATGTGATCATCAATATCAAACTGCCCTCAGAGGATTTGATGGATAGGCTAATATGGATCCCAGTGGAAAATGGTGTTTTCACAGCTAAATCAATGTATAAAACCATCTTGGAGAGTAATGAATCATCTTCTTCAACGCCTTCATATGATATGAATTGGAAGCTATTCTGGAAAGTAAATAATATTGCTCCAAGTATCTTGACCTTCGCTTGGAGAGCCATCACAAATACTCTGGCAGTCAAGGAGAAGACGGCAAAAATCATGGTAGGAGTGGATCCAATATGCAGTCTATGTGGTGAGGCCGAAGAGTCTACTGAACATCTTCTTTCGCAATGCCAAGCCCCTTGTCGTGTTTGGGCTTTATCTCCAATTAGAATCAACCTATTTGAAGTTCTACCAGAGTTTGACAAGTTTCTTCATAACTTGCTGAAGGTTAATAGAGATGCTTTCAAAACTGGGTGTGCGGTTAGTTGGGAGATCTGAAAAGGAAGAAATGATTGGATCTTTAATAACAAAAGCTTTGAAGTTAGGAAGGTGTTGGATAGAGCTCTCGGGCACCTCAGTGATTATGTTGTTCTTAAATCGCCTAAAGAGGTAAGAGTACCATCATCAGGGGAATGGAGGAGTCATAATACAATATTGGAAAGTTCCTAGAAAGGAAAGTGTGAAGATAAATTTCGATGGAGCCAGAAATTTTATAAGCACAGCAGGAGTTGCTGTTGTTAGGGATGATAGGGGAAAGTTTGTTGCTGCTAAAACTAGTGGAAGGGTATGGGACTCCTCTTGAAGCGGAAGCTATAGGGGTCTATTTGGCGTTGGAGCTTATTAATCTGTTAAATATATGCATGGTAGAAGTGGAAGGGGACTCTGAAATCTTGATTAAAGCCATCAACATTACCAACTTCTCTTCGCCATGGCGAGCAAGGGCTTTGGCGACAAGGATACATGGGTTATGTTTTCGGTTTGTTCCTCGATATTGTAACTCTGTTGCTCATGAGTTAGGGACAGTATCTTTATCTTCTTCATCTTCTGATGTATGGTTGCATGGTCAACCACCTGAATGTGTAATTAGGCCTATCCTAAGGGATGAGGCGAACTTGGTTGCTGAAGTTTAATATAGCAGTCATCTTCAAAAAAAAGAAAAAAAAACTTTACTTTATTCAAGATTACTTCATTCAATAAGATGTAAAATTTGACTTTTCTTAGACATACATTTTCGTAGAACACAACTCTGAATAAAATGATACAATGGTGCCAAATCAAAACATGTATATATACTATATACTATAAAATAAAATGCCAAACGACTTAGAACCTTTGTACATAATAACAAAACCATCACAAATTTTCATAAAGGCCATTCTCTTACGATGATATCCAACTACAAAGTCAAATTTCATGAAAAATGCGTAGCTATGGAGCCCAATTGACAAGGAATCTCAAGTTTTTCCAACTTATTTTATATTGCAAAAATCTCTTGCAAAAGCAATTTTATAGTGATATTTTATCAATTGATTTTGATCGCCAAATTTAGTGATCCGGATCGAGTACCATAGGTATCCGGATCGAAAATGTACCCCGAACCGGAAAGCTCGTACCGGTACGGGTTCGATGGCGGTTTAGGTGTATCCGGTAACTATAGTTAGAAGGTAATCTACTATTCCCATACAACAGTAGATTAATCAGGATACTTTAGTTTCATTACCAATTGACTAGGAAGACTCCATCCAACGTTGGGGCATTAATCGGTTTGATCTGAATTGAAATCTTCAACTTTGAGGTAATCAGCCTCTTCTTAAGGGTGCAACCAACTTATAGAACATTCAAAGTTCATACCTAGTTTTTGTAGTACTAAGTGGGCTTTTAATAAGAGACATGCACTGACTAAGTCCAAAGGCAAATGTATATCATGAAAATGAATTGTCTATCATTCCTGAGATATGTTGATCATTCCTCATAAATACTTGAATGTTACTTATATATCTGAGTTGGGGGTTTATGTTTTAAGTTGTGTCAACTTCAATGTGATCCATTTGTGTACTAGCTACACATCAACCAATATAAGCTAAAATAAAGTCACCGAGTTTGAAATGTTGTGTTATGCACTCCTTACAGCTTATTCAGCTATGGTTTTATTGAATTAAACTGCCAAGAAATTTGGAACTTGTACAGGTCCTGCAAATTTTTTTTGTATGACAAGACTCTGAGATGTGACTTAACATGTTACGATGCAACATGATTCAGGCCTATTATTTAGTTTCGTAGTGTCTTCCTTTCGTTGTAAAGCGGAAAGCGTTGTAGAGAAAAAGGAAGAGTTGATCCATGTTCTCTTCAACGGAGAGCCTAGTTCCATCTTCAATGCCATTTTCTAGCTTGGAAAAACTAAACAAGCACACCAGTCATCCACTTGTCCACATTATTGTTTTGAAATGCTGTTCTGCAGTTCCTGACTGTTAAATCCAATGTAGCTTCATATTTTTGTTCTTGTTGTTGATTACTTGTTTCCGCTGGTTGATAGAGTGTTCACCCATGTTCATTTTACAGTTTGTGGAGTGGTTGGAAGCTGTGGAGCGTCTTGACCTCGTAGAGTATGATTATGCTTCACATCTAGATTTGATTGCCAAAGTGTATGGCCTTAAGAAAGCAGAAGAGTATATTGACAAAATTCCAGAATCCTTCCGGAGTGAGGTAATTTACAGAACGCTCCTAGTTAACTGTGTCTCTGCCCTCAGTATGAAGAAAGCGGAGGAAGTGTTCAACAAGATGAGGGAACTAGGCTTGCCACTCTCTACTTTCACATTTGACAAACTATTAATTCTTTACAAGAGAAACCCTGAGAAGATAGCTGATGTCCTCGAGATGATGCATAAGGAAGCTGTCAAGCCATCTTTCTTCACATATAGACTCTTAATAGACTTAAAAGGTCGTCTTCATGACATAGCAGGCATGGAACTAGTTGTGGAGAAGATGAGAGGCGAAGGAATGGAGCCTGATATAGTGATCCAATGTATGGTTGTTGGCTTCTACTTCACTGGGGGTCTTAAAGAGAAAGCAGAAGCAGCATTGAAGGAGATGGAAGGGTATGACCTGAAGAAGAATCGTGAAGCCTGCAAAGTTCTTCTCCGTCTGTATGCTTCCCTTGGTAAGGTTGATGATCTAGAAAGGGTTTGGAAGGTATGCGAGGACAATCTCCGTTTCGGTGAAGGTTTGGTTGCTATAGAGGCTTGGGGCAAGGTAGGACATGTAGAGAAGGCGGAGAATGTCTTTGAGAAATTGGTTAATTCAAATGGGAGGCTTTCTGCGAAGTACTATGATGCACTTCTGTGGGTGTATGCTGAGCACAGCCTCCTCTCCAAGGGGGAAGCATTGGTAGAGAGGATGAAGGATAAAGGGTGTTATATCGGTCCTCCGACCTGGGGAGCACTTGTGAAGCTTTATGTTAAGGCTGGGGAGGTTGAGAAAGCCGACGATATGCTGCAGAAAGCACGCAGAGAGAAGAAGACAAAGGCTCCCTATATGTCTTTCTTGATTCTGCTAGAGGAGTACTCGAAGAGAGGTGATGTCCAAAATGCCGAGAGGATGTTCTTCCTGTTGAGAAAAGCTGGATACAGGAACATGAAGTTGTACAGGCTGTTGCTCGGGGCCTACTTGAATGGCAAGATTCCAGCTTATGGGTTTAGCGAGAGAATGAAAGCTGATGGAGTTTTCCCGAATAAGCAGGTCGTGGAGCTGCTGGCGAAGACGACACCAAAAATGTGGACATCAAAAGACTTCATCCTCGGTTCCGGAACAACACAGATATCGAAAATAAAAACAAGGACTTTATCCCAAATTTTTGGAGTCGTCGAAGCAGTTGGGCCTCATCAACCGAGCTAGAGAATGTTCTTCACAAGAAGCAGGTGTTGGGTAGCACCTATGCGTTTATGGACGTGGGCTTTTGGGTTTGTAATCAGCCCAGTCTAAGGTGGTGGTAACTATGCTAGGTCCGTTCGCTCCACATTGGTTTGCAAGATTGGGCGGGGTACTTGGGTGGGTGTGACCCCTCCATTGTTCAAATTAGTAACTGAACAGAGCTCGAATAAAGAAAATTAGTAGGAATGAATATGCGTACTTGTCCTATTAGTCACTAAGGGTGCGTTGGATTACAAGGTGGAAAATATATGGAAAAAAAAATTAATTCTACGGAATTATTTTCATAGGAAAAATATTCTATGAAATTTTGAAAATTTGAAATTTGTTTATAGAAAACTTAATTTGGTGTTTGATTGCCATCATTTTTCATGCTGTGGGTTGGATAAGTTTTATTTTCCACCATTTTAAAGAAAAATATGAAAAATGATAGTTTTTTGGAAAATGATTCCATGAAAAATATAAGCTATTATACATTACATTGGTAGAAAATTTGTGAGGAAAATATTTTTCATGAAAAAAAAGTCCAATCAAACACATTCTAAGTGTATTTATAACTGTAGGTAGGTTGTACAGGCTGACGTGGAAGAGAATACTCAATTGCCCCTCCTTGGGCTCTAATATTGTGGGGCATCTATGGGATAAAGAGCATAAATAGTAAGGTACATTCCAATTTTTAGATTCTAGGCTATGAATGTAGGAGTCCGTTTTGTAGAATAATACGATTCAATTAGAGCTCCACGATGGCCCGTCACAGCCACATGAGCTATTAGATTGAGCCTTAGAGTTTTTACATTCAGAATGTAAGAACTTATTTTGTAGAATAGTAAGGTTTAATTTGGAGCTCCAATTTATAGATTCTAGATTTTACATTATTTTTTTATCACTACTTTTGTCATGCGAGGACATTTTATCATTTTCTACTATTTCTATACAAATTCAACTCATTCTAAATTTACATTTTAATTGTATATTTAGATTTCAAGATGTATTTTTCAGCGCCATCTATTGTGGATGCCCTAAGGGGGCATATCCAATCAGATGTCCTTGTCCGAGCAAAACAACTTTTCATTGGCTCGGTTTTAGAAATTGGCTGTATCTTAACTGATGGAATACGTGCAATGGACAAATTCCACTGATATTTGATCCGTCACATCCTTGGGAAGCGTCAACAACCGCCGAGTTTTACTATTTATACGAAAATTTTCGTATAAAGCATAAAAGTTTTGCGAAGTTTCAGTGAGGGAACAAAGTTTTTCAAAATTTCCGCAAAGCACAAGAACGTCTTTGAAAGGGCGTTCTTTAATAAAAAAAAAATACAAAACGTCTTTTGGATAGACATTTTACTTTATTAAAACCAAAATTTTAGCCATTTTCTCTAACGATATATATATATATTGGACGAAAATGTTCGTTGGTAGGGCATTTCGTCTAGAGAAAATGTCCATCCAATAGGCGTTTTCTTTTGCATCAATCACACCTCCCATCAAACACTCCAAAGAAGTGATCAGGGCTTATCAGATTCAATTAGTGGAAATGATCGTCTCCTTCTCCTTCACCATTGTCGTCATCATCCAAAGTAATGACAGATGGCCTGGAAATTACCCCCCCCCCCACTTAATTCAGTATCCTTCACCCTAAGGCTCCTCCGGGGAGTCAGGCACTTTTTCGAAACATCCCTTCGAGTACAAACACCCCCACCAGTTGCCGCAACCAACGAAGGAAGATGGAGATGCAAGAATTGCAGGAGCACACATAAGTCACTAAATGCTTGGCTAATATGCTACGAGGTCGGTACAGGTAGGAGGTGTTAACTGTTAGAGTTATATACTAAAAATATCACTTCGTATTCACTACATTAATTTTTTTGAATGATAATCATATGGACAAATGTTTGCATGTTGTAATTGTTATAATGTTAATGCAAGTGTCTAATATTCTATATTATAGATAATATGGTGTGTGGTGTCACACAGAAGATCATATTATCAGTTTCCTATGGAATATATAAATAGTTTACGACCTAGATGGATTTGGACAAACTATTAGTAAGGTTGTAGTGTAATATGATATTAGTCTATCTTGACTATAGGTTTACACTAGTACACTTTATGTGTATTGAACATGACCACTTGAGATTGTTCTCTTTGTACTGACTAAATAAGAGAACAAACACTCTGTTATTATGGATACTCGTGCTCTTAATTCAGATATAATAACAGACATGTATATGTAGTGTGCATTACTTTGACTTATAAAAGAGTGAGACTCATTATGGGTCAATAACCTCTATGAATTGGATAATGACATTGTGTGTATGATGGGCCATTGATTATAAAAGGAATCCATGTTCTGATACATCAGGTTGATGATTGTGAGATTTCTCACTAATTTTCGTATACGTACCTGGTATACTTGTACAATTGCTGTGTATATTGTTTCCTGTATATTTTTCTGAATTTTCTAGCTGCTTTTGAATAATTTCCAGAATTGTGAATAGTGTAAGTAACCTTGCTATATAAACCCCTATCTTTTTTTCTCTTCCTTATTCCTTCACTTTTCTTCCTTTTCATTTTTATTCTTCCCTCTCCTCTCCCTAGCCGAGAACAATAGCAAACCCTTCTTGGCCGTGGGTTTTTAGAACTTGGTAGCAGTGGTAATAGCTAGGTTTTAGGCAAGTACATCTTGCTAACCATGAAGAACTAGCATACTTTGATTTTATGTGTTTCCTTGCATTTTATTAGCCTAAGTTGAGCTCCATGAGATCCTCTACATGTTTAGTACTTAGCATTTTCGGTTTTGATGGCTTGGTTGTAGTAGATCCGAGTTTCAAGGTTATGGTTTTTCATGAGTTTCATGAGTTTTCCTAGGTTTTGATCTATTAAAATATGGTATTTTCGAAAATTAGTTGTTCTATATGGTAGAGGATTCAATTTCATGCGATTTGGACTTTTATTTTACTTGATTTGGAGTTAAAATGAAGATTTTATGGAGAACACAAGTTTTTTGAATTTTGGAGCTTTTTTATGGCCGACTTGCTGTTTGGGATGATGGAGTTCATGCGGCCAGGAGTCTATGCGACAGAGAGTGCCATGCGGCCGGAACACTTTGTCGCATACCTTAGCAGCATGTGCCTAATTTGTTGGGCGCATGACTGATTTTTACTTGTGTTCTGAAGCTAAGAGCTTGAAAGAGCCTTGCAGCAGAACTCTTTAAGTTCAACTCACTGTGCGCATGAAGTGTCCATGCGGCCAGAGTGCCATGTGTTCCTTCTTTTAGGCATATGTCTCTACACTGCCTTTGGCACGACTTTGTATGACTTTGTTTTTTCTTCTGACACAACTTGATGGCAAGTCACATCGGTCACTTCAGTCACGTCTCTGGCATGTCACATCAGTCACATCTCTGACTTGCATTTATGGCTTGTCACTTCCCTGCCAGAGCGTGTTATTCCAAGATGACACACTTCCCCATGCGTGGACTTTGCTGTGACCATGGGCCCAGCAATGCATGCGGCCCGACCCATTTCAGGCACCTATTTATGCTATGCGCTAGACTTGGCTATGCGCTTGTTTCCTCATGCGTACCTATTGACCCCTTTTGTAGCTCGATGTTTTCTTTAATAATTTGTTGCCTTGATTATTCTCCTGATAGTATATTTTATTAGCTATGATTTTCTTGTATATCTTAAACAGCTGCATTTCTTGATAACTTCGGGACTGATTTTAAGTTTTAATCTTGCTTTCCTGACATGACATAATGATTGCTCACTGTATCAAGCATAAATTCATTTATCCAGTATCCTGGTATTGTACTAATAATCCTAATAGTGGCTCGATGTAGCGCACTCATGAATCGATATATCCTGACATGTCCTGATCAAGGCTATTAGTAGCACCTGTATTGCATGACCTGTCATCTCCGTGGTTGATTTCTTGATTGTTCTTGTCA
Source organism: Iris macrosiphon (assembly GCA_036927795.1). NCBI lineage: Eukaryota > Viridiplantae > Streptophyta > Magnoliopsida > Asparagales > Iridaceae > Iris > Iris macrosiphon. The sequence goes on from JAYESA010000018.1 coordinate 122,734,438, forward strand.
AACTATTGTCCAGTATTGCATCATGTCTAAGGCAGATTCTCGAGCACTATGGTATGTAATCTTGATTAAACTGAACAGGTTAATGAACTAGAATTAATACCTAAAATTATTTAGGGAAATTTCTGGCTACATGCAATCTTCCATACCTTCCACCTCACTGGTTTTGTATGGTTAGATTTTGAAGCAGAACCGCAGGATCTTCCATACCTTCCACCTCAAGATGGTGAACACTAGAAGCACCAGAGGAATAAAGTGGTTTTCTTCTTCATTCGCCCACTTATAATTGTAAATTATTCTTTTGAGGTGTTTAGCCACCGAGCATGTGTTAGCTTGTGTTTTTAGGCCATTGACATCTAGCCTACAGGCATGGAATGATTGGAATATTTGTCACTACCACATTCCGATACCACATTCCGAAAACAGGGGTATTTTCGACTTTTTACAATATTTAATATTATTGTAGTTATAATTAATTAATTGCATGATAGTATATTTGATTTAAATAATTATGTGTGATGTGTAATTAAATATAATATTATATGCAGTGTTCATTTATTTTGAGCTAGTAGGCTTGACCTAGAAGCCCAGTAGATGCCCACCTGTCCGAATTGTAGAATTCTGTATTTAATTATTTTATCTAGAATTTAATTCTTGGAGTTTGTAATTAATTACCGTATTTTTATTAATTATTGCGCGTTGCCTTTGCTTCGATATTTGGAGCGCTACCCTATCTTTTGTCTCCCAACAAATTTCACAATCTTGCCCTAGACATGCCCGCCTTCCATTCTGTTATTTTTGCAACTCATAATTATGCTCTCTGTGCATTGTTTCTAGCCGCACAAAAATCGTCGCGGACGTTATTTAATAAATTCCTATTTTGTATCGTTGTGCGTTCCCATCGAAATTTGGGGACAATCTTGACCTATTTTTCGTGCGGCCCAAATTAGGGTAATATTCTGTTCTGAGTCTTCTTCATTATTGGTATTGATGACCTGACCTGATTTTGGCCCCATGTACTCCTAATTAATTTTAGAACACAACTTGCATTTATTTCTAATTAAATTGAGGATACTATTTTAACTGATTCTGAAAATCCCAATTTAATTCCAGTGCCCTGCTGATTGAGTCCATACCGATCATACAGCGCCCCCTGACCCTACAAAACACCAAACACCGAATTGCCCGCCAAATTTTCGTCATTTTATGTGTTTGTGAAATTTCCCAAATTTAAGGGGGGTTAATTTGCAAATTGGCATTTTGGGTCAACACCCAATTGTTTAAACAATGAGGGAACCTAATATTTTTATTTAAACTCTCACCCTCATTTCTCACATGAATTATTTTCTTCATGTCCAATCTGGACCGCTCATTCTAGGGGGTCAATCACAACCCTTCATTCCAACACCCTCTCTCCCTATATAATGTTATGTCTACATCAACCCTAATCCCTAGACAACCTAGGTTTTCCCCCACCTCACAAGCCTCCACCTCCCTCTCTCCTACGTATGTAATTCTTTTTCTCCATCCTTCTTCCTTTCTTCTTCTCTTTTCTTCTCTTTTTCTCCTCCTTCTTCCTTTCTCCTTCTTCTTTATTGATTTTCATTGAAAATTCAAAAGAGAGATAGGGGGGAACACTGTTCACCCCCACATTCAGCTTTCCGGCGGTTCATCTCCGGCCTGTTCCCGAGCTCTCCCTGCAGCAACTCCCTACCTCCGGCGGGCGGGCCAGCAAGCCCCGACCACCCGGCGGCCTTGCCCCTCGCTCCGGCGGACTCCCTGCACCCCGGCGTTCACCCCCGCGGTCCGGCGAACTGCCGTCCAACCATCATCCCGCTGCTACTACCCCCACCACCATCTCTATCTACATCCGGCCGGCCAGCTAGCCGACTCCGGCGCCCCCTCTGAACTCCGGCCCGAGCCCGACTCCCTGCTGCATCCAGCCCGGCGGCCCTCTCCCCGGCGGCTGCTCCTTCCACTATCACCACTATCACCTCCACCTATCACCACCATTAATCCAGTCGAGCCCCCTCGACTTCAGTCCGACGCCGGCGCGACTCGAAGCCTCCTCCACCTCTCCTTCTGCTGTCATCCCCGGCCCGGCCTGCACTCCGGCCATCTTCCGGCCAACCACCCCAGTAAGTCTCTTCCCTCTTCCCTCTTCCCTGTAATACATGTTATATGTGTAATTAATCTATGAATTAGTATATACCATGTGGTAATATATAAGTACTCTATGTATAATATATATATGTTTTGTATAGGTATTAGTATAAATTAATTTACGTGTATATATGTATTGTATATAAATACGTAGATGTGTGTGTGTGGGTGTATACATAAAATAGGCATTGTGTATTATTTAGTGCATGTTCATATTATATATATTGTATTTTATTATTGTATCTATGTTTATATATATATATATACGCATATATGTATATATATATATATCACGTATTTCTCTATTATATATATATATGTATTAGAATGTATTTTAGTATAATACATATTGGTATAATATATATGTTTCAGTATTTAATGTTATAGATAAATGTAAATTGGTATATATGTATATATATAATTTGTATAAGCATAATATATGTGTATATACTTTAGCGTATGTATGTATTAATGTATATATATATATAAATGATATATGTTGAATAGTGTATTGTATTTTTCATATAGAAAATGTGTATCAAATATGTATAGTGTATATTTAGTACATGTATGTATTTATAAATATGTAAATTGTATATTATTTATTTATTAGTAATTAATTGTATAATTATAGTATGCATGATAAAATGAATAAATAGGTAAATACGTATTTTGGTATTGGTATATATATACTTAGTATATTTTCAAATATGTATAATGAGTATTAGAGTATATATTAATATATAGATATTTTGTACATACATTTATATACTTTCAATATATATATATGATTGATATATATAAATACGTGTTCTGCTATGTGTATTAAATATGTATTATTTTGGTATATTTCATATAGAATACATGTAATAAAATACGTATTTTGGTATAAATGTATAAATATATATATTCTTATAATGGGACTTATGTACACTTTTCATAAACAAATAATTTATACTTCCACTAGGTACATACAGTTATACCTATTTTGTATACTTTGGAATAACAATATATATGTATTATGTTTAATTATTAACAGTATGTTTAATTGGTATATATATATGGTAGGTATTAATGATTAAAAATAGGTAATGTGTTTTATCCCTACCAGGTGACCCTAGCTGACTAGTGCCCTGCCTGGCATGGCCCTGAGGCCAGTGTTTATAGACTGTGTGTTAGCGTAGCATCTGATACAAGTGTTATAATTGTGTTATGTTTATAGGACTGTTGGGTTACCCAGGGGATACTCTGGAACAGGACATCCATAAATACCAGCTAAGGACCCAAGGCAAGTACATTCTCCGATAATTTTCAATTTCTTGATAATTTCTATAAATTCAATAATCTTGAAATGTTACAACTGAATCCTTGACACTGTGCTACACGGACTAGTATAGCTTGGATCTGCAGTCATGAGATGTTACATTGATTATCGTATTGACATTGTACACGACATGTATTTTAGACATCGTACATGATAGACTGGACTTGCTCGTGTATCGTGACGTGTCATGGTTGGATCCACAGTACTAGTTGGGGACGGGGAAGTAGTTAGTAAGAAATGTGATCATAACCTCTTATTGTAGTATAGAAATTGTAAGTGTTAATCATGCTCTTCACCCATGATTAGCCAGACCCTGTAGCTATCGTACATGTTCCCAAGTCGATCACATTTTGAAACTACTATTTCAAACACTTAGAGTAGATTACAGTTCCCTATTTTAAATCATATACTACATCACCCGTATATGATACTGTTCCTTGTTCTTTTATTTTCATACATGCACTGACTATATCATATTGTCTATTGCCTGTCTCTTTACATTGCCTGTCTCTCTTTAATTGCCATTTCATATATTTCACTGTCTTCTCAGTAGCCAGTATGACATGTTTTATTGTATTATAGACATTATCAATTAATGGAACTGTTATTTGAGAGTGTTGCTTTGCTCCTTCCTGACTGGAAATATTTTTCCAGACTCTGCCTTAGGGGACCGCTGTCCGAAACTTTTTGGACCATATGGTGAGTAGCTGCAGACTTGATAGTAGTTGTGATTCCAGGGGGTCTAGCCGGAAATTATTATTTCTTGTTAGTTCTTTTAGTAGACTATTTGGTACCGGATTTGTCTCCGGCATTTTGATGAGACTTGGATATTGTTGAGTTAGAATATTACTTGTTGACTTGTGTTGTGTTTAATTTTAATTTTCTGTTCGAAATCTTATCGTGCTGTAATCCTGTGATTGAGTATGTGTTCATCTTATTTGTGTCATCCGTGCCTCCTAATGGAGATTGGATGCTTGCGTGACATTAGTTAGATAGTATCAAGACCTTGACAGCGTTCTACCGCCGACACTGCGGCGTAGGCTGGACGTACCCACGCACTCGTGCCCCTAAACCGGGTGCGGGTCGTGACACATTTTTAGTGGTGGCCCATGCAGGTCAGACTTCGCGAGTTGTGCGATGTCGTAGTAGTGTAGCATCCTTGTTATACTACTGCGTGCCTGCGATAGAATCTAGGACATAGGATACTAGGACGAGAGCGAATACTCAATCACAATTCATTGAGAGATTCCTGGGATGACCCCTGAGAATCTTGTTAAAATTTCCAATTTAAATCATTCCCTTGTTCCGTCCATTCTCACTTATTGATGTTGAATTTGATTGTTGTTAATTAGGTATTAAATTAGGATTTTAGTTTCATTATAGGGTTTGATTTCATATTAAGATGATTTTTTAGACTGATTTATGGTATTATCTGATAACACATGTCGATGAGGACAGTGAAAATGATTAACATTAGAGCTATGGGACTACAGAAGGTGGATTTAAATCTTTAATTGAAGACTAAAAATAAATTGCAAATTTTTGGAATTTTTAGAAGTGAGATGTTGTTATAAAAACTTTTTAAGGATTCAGATTCAATTCAATAAACCTAGACAAGTCTGTAAGGATTTTTGTGATTAAGTTTTTACTTCAGTAATTAGATAATTGGTCTTGAGGAAGTGTATGCATTTACTTTAAAATTTTCGAGGAGTTAGTTTCGAGGACTTTGTTTGGAGGATAAAATCTTATAGTGGGGGAGATATATTAGTATATAGTAAATAAGATGCATGTGTAAGGATCTGTTGGCTTGAGCATAATTGAGATTTCACTGCAACTGACTTAAGTGTTCATCTAGGATGATATTAGAGAGAGCAGTACTTAGTATGGTGTGTTGCATTTGATATGCACTTGAGTGATAAGGATAACTAGTATCAGCAATTACAGTAGGTAAGGAAGCTAGCAGTGAGTGTGCTTGTGATAGAACTGTGGTACTTAGAGGGATAGAAGCATCCGACCTTGGATGTATCTTTGACCTGTGCAATCACAACTAGGATTTTTTCCAATCTTTTATCTTGAATGTTGTTCTTTAGAACTGTACTGTCCTTCCTTGATGATATCACATTTTTGCCTAAATTGATTCTTTGGGATCTGTCTTCAGGATGTCGCCGCAGACACGATCTATGAGAGCGGGAACATCAGCTTTAGAGGGGCCTGTCACCTCTCCACCTGAGGGACAGACAACCGTAGTTCCTCCTACATCTCCGATGCACGTAGGTGATCCTCCTCCCCCACCTGTTCAGAATATTGCCGCAGCTGTGACGGACAACCTTCCTCCTCCACCGACTCCGATTCCCGGAGGTTTGCCCATTGACGGGACGCAGATGTTTACCTTGATCCAGGGCATGGTAGATGCCCAAAGAGTGACGGCAGACGCTCAGCGAGTTCAAGCTGAGGCTCAGAGGGTGCAAGCAGAAGCGCACCAGGCACAAGCTGAGCTGATGAAAGAAAACATGAAGAATGCTCATCAAGTGACTCTCCAAGCTTTGGAAAGAGTAGCACAGTACCAGCAGTTTCCTGGCCAGCAACAGCAGAGATCAGGCACTATAGTGGATTTCAAGAGGATGATGCCTCGAGAGTTTAAAGGTACCGAAGGGATACTCTACGCTGACGACTGGCTAGAGGATATAGAGAGAAGCCTGCGATTGACCCAGATTCCAGAGAACTTGCAGATAGAAGCCGCTGGCAGTCAGATGTTCGATATCGCACTCACGTGGTATCGCACGGAGCCGAGAATTACTACGCAAGGACTTACTTGGGAGACCTTCAAGGAACTCTTCAAGGAGAAGTTCTTTCCCGACGTGGCATTGGGAACCTTGGAAAGTCAGTTTCATGACTTAGTTCAAGGAAACATGTCGGTCGACGAGTACGCTGCAGAATTCTGTAGATTGAGCCGTTTTGCATCGTCCATGATTCGGGACCCAGGAGATCGAGCCCGAAAATTTAGAAAGGGGCTGACGAGAGAGATTAGGTCGCGCACTTCTGGTCGTCGTACCGCTACCTTTGAGGCTATCTTGATGGATGCTCAGATTGCAGAAGAGGATCTGGATCTCAGGCCTAAGAGAAGTCACAATACTTTTGGAGATACGAATGGTAGCCCAGGACCAGCCAAGCATCCCCGTATTCAGCACCAACAGCAGTACCAAGTACCATTTCAGAATCAGCAACAACTATGGACATTTCAGCATCCACCGCAGTACCTAGCACCAGTTCCTATCCAGCAACATCCATGGGCGTATCAGTATCAACAACAGTACCAGACGCCAATTCGTATTCAGCAGGATCAACAGCAGCCTCCAAGAGAGACACAACAGACTTGTCATTTCTGTAAGAAGCCAGGTCACCTTTGCGAGAGCTGTAGAACGAGGCTAGGACTTTGTTTGCACTGCGGCGCTGCGGGACATCGAGTAAGAGATTGTCTTCTAGCCCCTTATCTCCCCGGCCAGCGCGCAGCTTCAGACTATAGAGATCCAGTTAGGCTACCTGTGGAACCGTACATTGCTCAGCACCTACAAAGGGAACCACCCCAGCAGGACAGGCATTTGCGATGACGGTCGAGGAGACCGATACTGCAGGTAATGTGTTAGCCGTTTCTGTTCTTTCCTTCATTCTGTTCCTATCTATTTGATTGATTGACTGATACCTTAGTACCGTAGCTTGTATTCATGATTTTGTTAGAATGTAGCTAGTAGTACGCCCTAGCAGAGACTGCAATACCATAACAAATGAGACCATAACCATGTATGTTCCCCCTAGATTGTATGTGGTATGACTATAGGTAGAATTTTCTTAGACCGTGATTATTGGTGTTGACTGTAGTGAAGATTCATGAAGGGGTTATGACTTGACAAGAGAGACAAGATGATTATTTCGAGGATACACATCGATTTAAATAGAGGGTTAAGAAATTAACATGGCATAACGGATGATTTATTAATTCCAGAAAGATTATGACATGATTAAATTGGTTATTAAAATTTGAAAATTTTGGGAGATTATCATTATATTTATTTGGTTGCAAGTTATGAAATTTAGAATTTTATATTTGGAGGTCGCATTTGGAGAATCCTTAAGTATCGTATTGTCGAGTATTTTGAGGAAGGGGAAATCGAGAAATAAAAATTTTGATGGACTAATGTTTGAATTCAAAACTTGTGGGACGAGATTACAATTATATATGTGCATTGATTAAATCAAATTTGAGGAGTGGATATTAAATTTCGAGTATTGAATTATTAACTAAAACTTTCAAGGAAATTTTTGATAAAAATAGACTTTGATCTCATTTCGAGGATTTTTCAGGAATGAAATAATATCAGAATTTTTGACAAATTGTGAAAAGACCTTGTGGATTATTAATTGATTCGTGGTTGATGAATTTAAATTGAGGGAATAATAATGTGTATGATTTAATGCTACTTTGAGGATTTTAAATTTCGAGGACGAAATTCTTTTAAGGTGGGTAGACTTGTCACTACCACATTCCGATACCACATTCCGAAAACAGGGGTATTTTCGACTTTTTACAATATTTAATATTATTGTAGTTATAATTAATTAATTGCATGATAGTATATTTGATTTAAATAATTATGTGTGATGTGTAATTAAATATAATATTATATGCAGTGTTCATTTATTTTGAGCTAGTAGGCTTGACCTAGAAGCCCAGTAGATGCCCACATGTCCGAATTGTAGAATTCTGTATTTAATTATTTTATCTAGAATTTAATTCTTGGAGTTTGTAATTAATTACCGTATTTTTATTAATTATTGCGCGTTGCCTTTGCTTCGATATTTGGAGCGCTACCCTATCTTTTGTCTGCCAACAAATTTCACAATCTTGCCCTAGACATGCCCGCCTTCCATTCTGTTATTTTTGCAACTCATAATTATGCTCTCTGTGCATTGTTTCTAGCCGCACAAAAATCGTCGCGGACGTTATTTAATAAATTCCTATTTTGTATCGTTGTGCGTTCCCATCGAAATTTGGGGACAATCTTGACCTATTTTTCGTGCGGCCCAAATTAGGGTAATATTCTGTTCTGAGTCTTCTTCATTATTGGTATTGATGACCTGACCTGATTTTGGCCCCATGTACTCCTAATTAATTTTAGAACACAACTTGCATTTATTTCTAATTAAATTGAGGATACTATTTTAACTGATTCTGAAAATCCCAATTTAATTCCAGTGCCCTGCTGATTGAGTCCATACCGATCATACAGCGCCCCCTGACCCTACAAAACACCAAACACCGAATCGCCCGCCAAATTTTCGTCATTTTATGTGTTTGTGCAATTTTCCAAATTTAAGGGGGGTTAATTTACAAATTGGCATTTTGGGTCAACACCCAATTGTTTAAACAATGAGGGAACCTAATATTTTTATTTAAACTCTCACCCTCTTTTCTCACATGAATTATTTTCTTCATGTCCAATCTGGACCGCTCATTCTAGGGGGTCAATCACAACCCTTCATTCCAACACCCTCTCTCCCTATATAATGTTATGTCTACATCAACCCTAATCCCTAGACAACCTAGGTTTTCCCCCACCTCACAAGCCTCCACCTCCCTCTCTTCTACGTATGTAATTCTTTTTCTCCATCCTTCTTCCTTTCTTCTTCTCTTTTCTTCTCTTTTTCTCCTCCTTCTTCCTTTCTCCTTCTTCTTTATTGATTTTCATTGAAAATTCAAAAGAGAGATAGGGGGGGAACACTGTTCACCCCCACATTCAGCTTTCCGGCGGTTCATCTCCGGCCTGTTCCCGAGCTCTCCCTGCAGCAACTCCTGACCTCCGGCGGGCGGGCCAGCAAGCCCCGACCACCCCGCGGCCTTGCCCCTCGCTCCGGCGGACTCCCTGCACCCCGGCGTTCACCCCCGCGGTCCGGCGAACTGCCGTCCAACCATCATCCCGCTGCTACTACCCCCACCACCATCTCCATCTACATCCGGCCGGCCAGCTAGCCGACTCCGGCGCCCCCTCTGAACTCCGGCCCGAGCCCGACTCCCTGCTGCATCCAGCCCGGCGGCCCTCTCCCCGGCGGCTGCTCCTCCCACCATCACTACTATCACCTCCACCTATCACCACCATTAATCCCGTCGAGCCCCCTCGACTTCAGTCCGACGCCGGCGCGACTCGAAGCCTCCTCCACCTCTCATTCTGCTGTCATCCCCGGCCCGGCCTGCACTCCGGCCATCTTCCGGCCAACCACCCCAGTAAGTCTCTTCCCTCTTCCCTTTCCCTGTAATACATGTTATATGTGTAATTAATCTATGAATTAGTATATACCATATGGTAATATATAAGTACTCTATGTATAATATATATATGTTTTATATAGGTATTAGTATAAATTAATTTACGTGTATATATGTATTGTATATAAATACGTAGATGTGTGTGTGTGGGTGTATACATAAAATAGGCATTGTGTATTATTTAGTGCATGTTCATATTATATATATTGTATTTTATTATTGTATCTATGTTTATATATATATATATACGCATATATGTATATATATATATATCACGTATTTCTCTATTATATATATATGTATTAGAATGTATTTTAGTATAATACATATTGGTATAATATATATGTTTCAGTATTTAATGTTATAGATAAATGTAAATTGGTATATATGTATATATATAATTTGTATAAGCATAGTATATGTGTATATACTTTAGCGTATGTATGTATTAATGTATATATATATATAAATGATATATGTTGAATAGTGTATTGTATTTTTCATATAGAAAATGTGTATCAAATATGTATAGTGTATATTTAGTACATGTATGTATTTATAAATATGTAAATTGTATATTATTTATTTATTAGTAATTAATTGTATAATTATAGTATGTATGATAAAATGAATAAATAGGTAAATACGTATTTTGGTATTGGTATATATATACTTAGTATATTTTCAAATATGTATAATGAGTATTAGAGTATATATTAATATATAGATATTTTGTACATACATTTATATACTTTCAATATATATATATATGATTGATATATATAAATACGTGTTCTGCTATGTGTATTAAATATGTATTATTTTGGTATATTTCATATAGAATACATGTAATAAAATACGTATTTTGGTATAAATGTATAAATATATATATTCTTATAATGGGACTTATGTACACTTTTCATAAACAAATAATTTATACTTCCACTAGGTACATACAGTTATACCTATTTTGTATACTTTGGAATAACAATATATATGTATTATGTTTAATTATTAACAGTATGTTTAATTGGTATATATATATGGTAGGTATTAATGATTAAAAATAGGTAATGTGTTTTATCCCTACTAGGTGACCCTAGCTGACTAGTGCCCTGCCTGGCATGGCCCTGAGGCCAGTGTTTATAGACTGTGTGTTAGCGTAGCATCTGATACAAGTGTTATAATTGTGTTATGTTTATAGGACTGTTGGGTTACCCAGGGGATACTCTGGAACAGGACATCCATAAATACCAGCTAAGGACCCAAGGCAAGTACATTCTCCGATAATTTCCAATTTCTTGATAATTTCTATAAATTCAATAATCTTGAAATGTTACAACTGAATCCTTGACACTGTGCTACACGGACTAGTATAGCTTGGATCTGCAGTCATGAGATGTTACATTGATTATCGTATTGACATTGTACACGACATGTATTTTAGACATCGTACATGATAGACTGGACTTGCTCGTGTATCGTGACGTGTCATGGTTGGATCCACAGTACTAGTTGGGGACGGGGAAGTAGTTAGTAAGAAATGTGATCATAACCTCTTATTGTAGTATAGAAATTGTAAGTGTTAATCATGCTCTTCACCCATGATTAGCCAGACCCTGTAGCTATCGTACATGTTCCCAAGCCGATCACATTTTGAAACTACTATTTCAAACACTTAGAGTAGATTACAGTTCCCTATTTTAAATCATATACTACATCACCCGTATATGATACTGTTCCTTGTTCTTTTATTTTCATACATGCACTGACTATATCATATTGTCTATTGCCTGTCTCTTTACATTGCCTGTCTCTCTTTAATTGCCATTTCATATATTTCACTGTCTTCTCAGTAGCTAGCATGACATATTTTATTGTATTATAGACATTATCAATTAATGGAACTGTTATTTGAGAGTGTTGCTTTGCTCCTTCCTGACTGGAAACATTTTTCCAGACTCTGCCTTAGGGGACCGCTGTCCGAAACTTTTTGGACCATATGGTGAGTAGCTGCAGACTTGATAGTAGTTGTGATTCCAGGGGGTCTAGCCGGAAATTATTATTTCTTGTTAGTTCTTTTAGTAGACTATTTGGTATCGGATTTGTCTCCGGCATTTTGATGAGACTTGAATATTGTTGAGTTAGAATATTACTTGTTGACTTGTGTTGTGTTTAATTTTAATTTTCTGTTCGAAATCTTATCGTGCTGTAATCTTGTGATTGAGTATGTGTTCATCTTATTTGTGTCATCCGTGCCTCCTAATGGAGATTGGATGCTTGCGTGACATTAGTTAGATAGTATCAAGACCTTGACAGCGTTCTACCGCCGACACTGCGGCGTAGGCTGGACGTACCCACGCACTCGTGCCCCTAAACCGGGTGCAGGTCGTGACAATATTCTATACTATAGCTAGAGTTGATCATGTATAACTTTACTCTTGCTAGTTCTCCTCTTTTGTACAATTAGCTTCATGATCATCTGTGTATGTATAGTTTGTGAGGCCTTATTATTATATGTGTGATGATGATAAATCTTGTAACATGTTGCTTGTTTGTGATTGAGACACCTACGAGTGCTTGACCCAAGATTGATCGTTGGATTATAGAGTAGACCCCACATGTCTTAGACAGCCGTGACCGTATTCTTGGGGTATTATGTACTCTGGTATACGTAGATGGCTTTGTCTGCCCCCGCTCTCCAGTATTCTGGTTCTGGGGTGTGGCCCATGCATGTATGTTTTACAGATGTGTGGGGTTTTTCCATGTATTTAGATGTCTCAATCATACCACTCATACCACTCCTTGATCTTCTATCCTACTACTATACTTTCCTGCATCCTTGACCCGTTATCTGCCTGCTTCTTCGATCAATCATGTTCTTTTCAATTTGATCTTCGTATCCTCTATCTTTCAGGGACCCTGTTTCCGATCATTCCGATCAGCCAGCTAGAGTCCCACCGGTAGTAGGACTACTAGCAGGCCAACAGCTTCTTGAGGTCCAGCCTCAGCATTCAGGGGGCAGAGTCCAAGATGGCTCAGAATATGGAACAACATGACCAGCCAGAATCTCCAGTTGTACCACCTGTAGCAGTTCCGCAAGTGCCACAGGATGCAGAAGGTAATACCCAGGCCTTGATGGGGATCATCAAGCAGTTATTAGCATCTCAAGAACGCCAGGATGACGTTCTCACTCAGTCAGTGCAAAAGGCCTAGGGGAAAGGCGGACATCTTGCCAACAACTCGGTGAGCAATTTTAAGCGCCTTCAACCCCCGTATTTCTATGGTACTGTAAACTCCCTCGACCATAATTTAGTAATTTAGGATTAGTTTTGATTAATTAGATTTATGACAATTTTTTTTTAATTTTTTTTATTATATATTGATTGTGCACCTGTTCATTACACAATTGATTAGGGCATCACACTAGCTGTTAACCCTAAACAAATTTCACATACCTGCCCTAGACTTGTTAGACTACATTTTCTGTATTTTTAGCAACTTCCAGAAACCTTGTTTGGTGCTTCATTTTATTTATTTCCTATTTAAATTTCTGCTCTTTACCCACCTCTGTACCCTAGTGATTTGAGGACCAATAGACACCTGTTTTGCCCAACCAAAAATACGATAATATTCTACTCTAATTGTATTACAATTATCGTATTGACACCGTAGAAAGATTATGACCCTAACAGCCTCAAAATAAATAGTAAACACCGTGCGCAGTATTTATTAAATAATAAATACGATGACCGTATCACCTGCAGAATCAGACCCTGCCCCTACCCAGACTCACCCCACACTGTCCAAAATATTTTTCCCCAGCTATTTCCCTCATTTTTGTACAATTCAGAATTACGGGAAATCAGTATCTGAAATTTGGTAAATTGCAAAATTACGCAAAATACAAAATTTATGCATTTATGCAATTATTAAAAAGTTAGGGGTTTATATGCAAAATTGCATGCTAGGTGGCCTAATCCTATTGGCTAGACCATAGGTGAGTGGGACCCATCCATAACTTCCAGAAAAATCTGCTGGAAAATATCCCAAATTATCAAATTACCAAAATACCCCTGAAGTTGCCATTAATTACAACTTTGCCACTCATTCCCAAACCCTATATAAACCCTATACCCTTCCCATTCAAATCCCCACAACTCCTCCCTCCGACCACCGTCGGCCGCCCAACTCCGGCCAACCCTTCGCCACCCTCCCCTCTTCCCTCCGGCCAAGCCCCACCGCCAGCGCCGCCCTGCTCCGCCGGCCACAGCCCCCGCAACCTCCCCCTTCCCTCGTTGTCCACAGCACCACCACCACTCCCATCTACCCCCAGCGCCGCCTCCGGCCACAGTGCACCGCCACCACCACCCCCACTCGACTCGCCGTCCTCCCCTCCACCGGACCACCAACCCTCACCGCCCCACGACACCTCCTCCGGCCACCCTCACCCCCACAGTGCCCCGGCCAGAATCCCGACTACACCACCACCCTCACCTCCGGCCGCCCCTAGCCGCCGCCACAGCCGTCGTGGACCCCCGCCACCACCACCAACCTGACCGCCACCCTTCCCTCTCCCAAACCCGCCGCCTGCCCGGCCACCTCCGCCGCTCCTCCGCCGGCCAGAGCCCCCGCACTCCACTGTTGCTGCTGCTGCTGCTATCTGCTACTGCTGCTGCTGCTGCTACAGCTCCTCCGGCCACCTCCGGCTGCCTCCGCCGCCGTCCTCTCGCCGGCGATACCGTGTGGGACCCCCCTGCCACCTGTAAGGTATATATACCTATACTATACATAAATACATATATAATCTCTAATACATGTCTATATATATATAATATATGTATATATATGTATATATATGTATATATATATGTATATTACTATGTATTTATATGAATAATTATATATATATATTTACAGTATATTATACTGTATATATATCATAGATATATATCTATATATATATTCTATACATATATATATTTATATATGTATATATGTATATGTATAACTATATATGTATATTTATATATTGTAGTATATAATTACTAAATAGGTATCTATATTTTTTTTATATATATTTATATGATATGTATATATAATATGCTATTATATAATTACTATACTATGCATTTTTCCTTTATTTTATTTTTTGCATTTATTTCCTGCACTTATATATATATATATATATATATATATATATATATATATATATATATATATATATATATATATATATATTATCTATATGTATATATATATCCAGCTGGATAATACAGCTTAAGTATATATATTATATTTTAATTCCTGCAATGTCAATTCAATATTATATATTATACTATGCTGGATATTACAGCCTATCTATATGTATATTTACAATGGTCACATATAGACCCTGATACTATTTTATATTATAATTGCTGAATAGTACAGCACTTATATACGCATTAAATTCCTGTACTGTCATTTCAATTTACCTATATTATATCTCAGTGGATATACCCTGACTATTATATTTATTATTATATCAGAGGATACACCCTGATAATATTATAATATTATATATCTATCGCAGTGGATATACCCTGCTACTATTTACCTGCATTTGTCTGTTCTTTAAATACTATATATATACTGCTATATATATACTATATCTATATACATACTATATATATATATATATATATATATCATATATATGTATATAAGTATAGATAAATGTATACTTATTATTTGCAACCAAGATATTCACAAACACTATCTGTTGTAACAGAAACCAACTACAGCACAGCCAGTGACCCCCTGTCACCAGCACCTTCAAACCTGACTGTGAGATCAGGTTATCAACAATATCAAGGAGTAGGCAAGTATACCTTGCCAAGTTTAAATGTTTAAATCCTCAAATATTGTTCTATGCTTCTTGTTTCTGAAATTCATATACTATGAGTACCAGAGACTGCCTCTGGTACAGTCAACTAATACGTTGACGATTAGTGTAAATAACTTAGCATTACAGACTCACCAACAGCTGTGAGAGTATTTTAATATTCTCCTAGACCCTATCACGGGAACACGCAACATGGTTGCATTACATATTGGGATGCGAGCTGCGTATGTGATTAGCTACCAGTACGTGTGACCCGCATCACGGATTAGAATAACTCAGGAAATGTACGACTTGACATTTAGTTTCATTGGGATGGGGAAGATAACTAGTAGACGTATGGGACACCCCCTCCATATATGATTTATACCTTCGTACCATGCTTCTCGGAGATGGTCGATTGCAGAGCTACCCGTGAGTCCGGGGGCATACGACACATATACTAGCCAGTCGTCACGATTGGTGAATTACGTCAGCGTATGTCTAGCCACACATTCCCATGCGTACTACAAGGTCTTTATTTGCATTTTCACATAGAATGGTTAACACCCTGTATTTATTTCCTTTATTCAGTATTTACATACATGGCATGTCATTTTCTGTATCTTGTTATGTCCCACTGAGGACCTGGTTCCCTGCCAGATCTAGACGAGGCTTTCTACCCCACTGTGTACGGCCCTGATCAGGAGGCCAGATGTGCTACTGAGGAGGAGCTCGAGGAGACGCCCTCAGAGTATGCTTGACCCTAGAGGCCTGCCACCAGGAGATGGAGATGTTTTGCTCAGATAGACACTGCTTAGTCTATCTGATTTTTCTGCGCTATTATCAGTTTTTGTAGTAGACTTGTATTCTCACCAGTTGTGTACTGTATCAGACTCAATTTTATATATATTTCAGCACTTATTTTTTTGACATTTTGTTGTGGATGAGATAGTTTTACCTGTTCTATACTTGTAGTATTTTAGGACAGCGTAGCACGTCCCTTTGGGTCCATCAAAGTGGATTAAGCCCATAGTGATGTGTCAGCTGGCCAGTGACACGTGGCCTAGTTCCTGACATTTTGGGACTGGGGCGTGACACGGTTTTAGTGGTGGCCCATGCAGGTCTATCTTTACATTGCTAGTGGTATGATGACATGCCCGGCAAGCCTGCAATAGGATAGAAACATTAGGTCTCATCCTCACTGACAAAATTTTAAATTTTTTTTTTTTTTATATATATTTGCATCTTGCTTGATTATCAATTATTATCTCCTTTGTGTTTTTTTTAATTACTCTATTTTCTTCAGAAATATGGACATACCCGGGAAACCTGCGAATAATGGGGCTGACCAAGCCACAAACACCTCGCCAAGTGTCCAAGGAACCCCGTCCAATCACCAGAATTCTGGCGAGGAGACAACACCGCAGGCGGAGACACCATTGCTTCCACCTCCAGCCTTGCCCATCCTAATGCCACAACTTGAGGGTCAACCTCAAATGTTGCAGTTTCTCCAGACTATGTTGCAGAACCAGTGGCAACAGACTGAGGCCCTGAGACAGTCTCAGTGGCAGCAGACTGAAGCTCTACGACAGACTCTGATGACGGCTTTGGAGAGAGCTACTACTCCGGCACCCGCACCTGTCCAACCAGCGGGCACAGTTCGAGGCTTCCGCCAAATGAGCCCGAGAGACTTCAAAGGCAACGAAACTCCTGAGGAGATCTCCGATTGGATCTCCAACACCGAAATGCTGCTAGAAGGATCGCAACTCACCCCCGACATATGGATGACCGCTGTAAGGGGCCAACTTCTTGGCAACGCCCATCACTGGTGGGAATCCATAGAGCGCAGCGTCGGCAAAGACCAAACTTGGCAACAATTCTTGGAGCACTTCAACGCCAAGTACTTTCCAGCGACAGTCCAGAATGCCCTATACTCTCAATTCCTGCACCTGGAGCAGGGAAACATGACTGTCGATGCTTACGACGCAGAGTTTAGCCGACTGAGTCATTTCGGTGCTGATCTGATCCCGAACGAGCTGAAGAAGGCTAAAAGATTCCACCATGGCCTTAACTACGAGCTCCAGAGGTACACAACAATGCAGTCAAGAATCTCCTACAACGAGGTTCTTACCGAAGCGAGGGAGCAAGAAGCAATTGGCCGAGGAGCAAAATGCTCAAATCCAACCTTCCCGGCCAAGAATCAGCAAGGAGTAGGAGGACCTATACGTCGTCCCCAATATCAGACTCAGCAGACAACGGGGCCTTACCAGAAGAAGGAGCTCCCGATTTGTCACTTTTGTGGCAAAAAGGGGCATTTTATGAGAGACTGCAGAAAGAAGCTGGGATTATGCTTGCTATGTGGAGCTAGCCAACACATGGCCAAAGACTGCCCACAACGCAGAGATGCAACACCTCAGCAAGGGCAGAAGCCAGGAGCACAAGCCCAGAAGATGCTACCCTCCACATCAGGAGGATATCAGAGAGGAGCACCCTTGCCTACTCAGGAGACCCAGTTCAAGGCCAGACAACAACCTGGAGGGCAAAGACAGGGACAAGTCTTTGCGTTAGCTGCAGTTGCAGAAGAGCCTGAAGGGGAAACTATATCAGGTACCATTTTAGTTGCATCATTACCTGCAATTGTATTATTCGATTCTGGGGCTACTTTGTCTTTCATATCCAGTAGTTTCGTAGCCATGCACAAGCTATCCACTTTCCCGCTACCCAAGTGTTGGAAAATACTTACTGGAGGAGGTATTGTTCCAGTTACCAACATTATCGAAACCTGTCCGGTAGTTGTTTGTAGTAGAGGACTAAGAGAGCAATTTTTGGTACTCCCCATTCCAAATTTCGACGTTGTCTTAGGCATGGACTGGCTAAGCCAGAACGATGCTATCTTAGACTGCCGTAAGGGTAGTGTTATCTTTAGACCCCCAGATCACCCGGAGTTCGAATATGCCCGAGGAACCATAGAGCAAGGAGTAGGCCAGACTCCTAGAGCCTACATG
Organism: Iris macrosiphon; assembly: GCA_036927795.1. Taxonomy (NCBI): domain Eukaryota; kingdom Viridiplantae; phylum Streptophyta; class Magnoliopsida; order Asparagales; family Iridaceae; genus Iris; species Iris macrosiphon. The sequence continues at coordinate 122,753,112 of JAYESA010000018.1, forward strand.
GCGATGGAGACAACACTTCCATCAGTTATAGCAGAGTTCGTGGACGTATTTCCAGAAGAATTGCCAGGCCTACCGCCTGACAGAGAAGTGGAGTTCATTATTGAGCTAATTCCCGGAGCTGCACCAGTATCCTCCAATGTATACCGACTGGCGAAGAAGGAGCTTGACGAGTTGAAGCTTCAACTGGAGGAATTATAGATCAAGGGATTTGTTCGTCCTAGTGCATCACCCTGGGGAGCACCAGTGCTGTTTGTACCGAAGAAGGACGGAACATATCGCATGTGTATTGATTACAGAGCCCTCAACGCTCTAACAATCAAAAACAAGTATCCCTTGCCGAGAATTGACGACCTGTTCGATCAACTAACAGGAGCCGTGGTATTCTCGAAGATAGACTTGAGATCAGGCTATCATCAGGTCAAGGTACGCAAAGAAGACATTCCAAAGACAGCATTCAGGACTCGTTATGGTCATTACGAGTTTCTGGTGATGCCATTTGGACTGACTAATGCACCTGCTGTATTCATGAACCTGATAAACCGAGTCTTCCATCAATATCTGGACCAGTTCGTGGTAGTCTTCATCGACGACATTCTGGTATACTCGAAGAGCAACGAGGAGCATGAAGAGCACTTAAGACTGGTACTAGAGACGCTGAGACGGGAGAGCCTTTATGCCAAGATGAGCAAGTGTGAATTTTTCCTTGATCGTGTTGCTTTTCTTGGGCACGTGATCACCGGAGAAGGCATCTCGGTGGACCCTGCAAAGATTTCATCTGTGGAGACATGGCCAACTCCGACCAATGTCTCAGAGGTGAGAAGCTTTCTAGGACTTGCCGGATATTACCGGAGGTTCGTAGAAAACTTTGCAAGAATCTCGGAACCGATTACTCGCCTTACCCACAAGGAGCAGAAGTTCTTATGGACTGAAGAATGCCAGACAGCTTTTGATGAGTTGAAGAAGCGTCTGACTACAGCCCCCATTTTGACAATACCATATGGATCTGGAGGTTTCGTCATCTATAGCGATGCATCCGGAAAAGGATTTGGTTGTGTCTTAATGCAACATGGGAAGGTTGTAGCTTATGCCTCAAGACAGCTGAGGACTCATGAGAAGAATTACCCCACTCACGACCTAGAGCTTGCCGCAGTCATCTTCGCCCTGAAGCTATGGAGACACTATCTATATGGCGAACGAGTGGAGATTTTTACCGACCACAAGAGCCTAAAATATGTCTACACTCAGAAAGACTTAAATCTGAGGCAAAGACGATGGCTTGAAGTGATGACGGATTTCGAGATTGATCTACAGTACCATCCTGGGAAAGCAAATATGGTAGCTGATGCTCTAAGCAGAAGACCCTCGGCATTCTTTATGATCACCCAACCAGATCTGTTGAGAGATCTAGCAAAGTTGGGAATAGAGGTCATTATGCCAGGACTTGACGGCCAGTTATCAAACTACCAGCTGCAATCAACCTTGGTGGAAAGAATCAAAGCTGCTCTACCAACAGATGCAAGATTTCAGAGGCTTCGCCAAAGAACAGAAGTTGGAATCCAGATAGGATATCGCATACACGAAGATGGGACTCTAAGATGTGGTGATCGTCTTTATGTTCCAAATGGAAAACTTCGTAATGAGCTGATGTCAGAAGCCCATAGCTCAACGTACTCTATACATCCGGGAGGTACCAAGATGTACAGAGATCTGCGACAATATTACTGGTGGCATGGAATGAAGCGGAAAATAGCACACTTTGTGGCTAAATGCCTGGTGTGTCAGCAAGTCAAGGCTGAACATCAAAGATCTGCCGGTCTACTTCAACCCCTCCCAATACCTGAATAGAAATGGAAACACATTACGATGGACTTTGTTACGGGCTTCCCAAGAAGTCCTAGTGGTCGTAATGCTGTCTGGGTAATTGTAGACAGACTCACTAAGGCTGCTCATTTCCTACCTTTCAGAGTCGGGCAATCTACAGAAGTCTTGGCAGATATGTACATGAAGGAGATAGTGATCGTCTTTATGTTCCAAATAGAAAACTTCGTAATGAGCTGATGTCAGAAGCCCATAGCTCAACGTACTCTATACATCCGGGAGGCACCAAGATGTACAGAGATCTGCGACAATATTACTGGTGGCATGGAATGAAGCGGAAAATAGCACGCTTTGTGGCTAAATACCTGGTGTGTCAGCAAGTCAAGGCTGAACATCAAAGATCTGCCGGTCTACTTCAACCCCTCCCAATACCTGAATGGAAATGGGAACACATTACGATGGACTTTGTTACGGGCTTCCCAAGAAGTCCTAGTGGTCGTAATGCTGTCTGGGTAATTGTAGACAGACTCACTAAGGCTGCTCATTTCCTACCTTTCAGAGTCGGGCAATCTACAGAAGTCTTGGCAGATATGTACATGAAGGAGATAGTGCATCTGCATGGAGTACCAGTCAGTATAATATCTGACAGGGATACGAGGTTTACATCTTACTTTTGGCGAAGTATGCAAGAGAGTCTTGGTACCCGCCTCAAGTTCAGCACCTCGTATCATCCGCAGACAGATGGCCAGTCAGAGCGCACCATCCAGACCTTAGAGGATATGCTGAGAGCCTGTATGCTTGATTTCAGCGGATCCTGGGAAGATCACTTACATCTGGTAGAATTTTCCTACAACAACAGCTATCAAGCGAGCATCCAAATGGCTCCCTTTGAAGCTTTGTATGGAAGAAAATGCCGTTCCCCAGTATGCTGGAGTGATGTTGGCGAGAGACAGATTCTGGGGCCAGAACTGATTATTCGTACGGTGGAGAAAGTAAAGAAGATCCAGGGACACCTACGAGCTGCACAAGACAGGCAGAAGCACTGGGCCAACATTCACCGACGACCTCTAGAGTTCCAAGTAGGGGAGCATGTGTTCTTAAAGATCTCACATACTAGAGGAACTATCAGATTTGGAGGAAGAGGGAAGCTAAGTCCAAGGTACATTGGACCCTTCGATGTGCTAGATCGCGTCGGAGAAGTTGCTTACAGACTAGCTCTACCTCAGACCTTGGAGGGAGTACATGACGTCTTCCACGTATCTCAGTTGAGGAGGTATATTCCAGACCCGAGTCATGTGCTAGACTACTCAGAGATCACTATCGGACCGAGCTTATCGTACCAGGAGGAGCCTGTAGAGATCCTGGACCGTAGCGAGAAAGTGCTGCGAGGTCAAACTATTCCTTTTGTTCGTATTGCATGGAGACATCAAGCACCAGGTGAATCCACCTGGGAACGGGAAGAGGATATTCGACAGCGTTATCCTCACCTATTTCCAAACCAGGGTATGTCCAATATTTCAAATTAAATTTTTTTTCTTAATCATCTTATGTCCTTAATTAATCTTTCATTCTTATTATATGGTTGTTTTTATTTCGAGGACGAAATATTCTAAGGAGGGTAGATTGTAAACTCCCTCGACCAGAATTTAGTAATTTAGGATTAGTTTTGATTAATTAGATTTATGACAATTTTTTTTAATTTTTTTTATTATATATTGATTGTGCACATGTTCATTACACAATTGATTAGGGCATCACACTAGCTGTTAACCCTAAACAAATTTCACATACCTGCCCTAGACTTGTTAGACTATATTTTCTGTATTTTTAGCAACTTCCAGAAACCTTGTTTGGTGCTTCATTTTATTTATTTCCTATTTAAATTTTTGCTCTTTACCCACCTCTGTACCCTAGTGATTTGAGGACCAATAGACACCTGTTTTGCCCAACCAAAAATACGATAATATTCTACTCTAATTGTATTACAATTATCGTATTGACACCATAGAAAGATTAAGACCCTAACAGCCTCAAAATAAATAGTAAACACCGTGCGCAGTATTTATTAAATAATAAATACGATGACCGTATCACCTGCAGAATCAGACCCTGCCCCTGCCCAGACTCACCCCACACTGTCCAAAATATTTTTCCCCAGCTATTTCCCTCATTTTTGTAGAATTCAGAATTACGGAAAATCAGTATCTGAAATTTGGTAAATTGCGAAATTACGCAAAATATAAAATTTATGCATTTATGCAATTATTGAAAAGTTAGGGGTTTATATGCAAAATTGCATGCTAGGTGGCCTAATCCTATTGGCTAGACCATAGGTGAGTGGGACCCACCCATAACTTCCAGAAAAATCTGCTGGAAAATATCCCAAATTATCAAATTACCAAAATACCCCTGAAGTTGCCATTAATTACAACTTTGCCACTCATTCCCAAACCCTATATAAACCCTATACCCTTCCCATTCAAATCCCCACAACTCCTCCCTCCGACCACCGCCGGCCGCCCAACTCCGGCCAACCCTTCGCCACCCTCCCCTCTTCCCTCCGGCCAAGCCCCACCGCCAGCGCCGCCCTGCTCCGCCGGCCACAGCCCCCGCAACCTCCCCCTTCCCTCGCTGTCCACAGCACCACCACCACTCCCATCTACCCCTAGCGCCGCCTCCGGCCACCGTGCACCGCCACCACCACCCCCACTCGACTCGCCGTCCTCCCCTCCACCGGACCACCAACCCTCACCGCCCTACGACACCTCCTCCGGCCACCCTCACCCCCACAGTGCCCCGGCCAGAATCCCGACTACACCACCACCCTCACCTCCGGCCGCCCCTAGCCGCCGCCACAGCCGTCGTGGACCCCCGCCACCACCACCAACCTGACCGCCACCCTTCCCTCTCCTAAACCCGCCGCCTGCCCGGCCACCTCCGCCGCTCCTCCGCCGGCCAGAGCTCCCGCACTCCACTGTTGCTGCTGCTGCTGCTATCTGCTACTGCTGCTGCTACAGCTCCTCCGGCCACCTCCGGCTGCCTCCGCCGCCGTCCTCTCGCCGGCGACACCGTGTGGGACCCCCCTGCCACCTGTAAGGTATATATACCTATACTATACATAAATACATATATAATCTCTAATACATGTCTATATATATATAATATATGTATATATATATGTATATATATATATGTATATATATATGTATATTACTATGTATTTATATGAATAATTATATATATATATATTTACAGTATATTATACTGTATATATATCATAGATATATATCTATATATATATTCTATACATATATATATTTATATATGTATATATGTATATGTATAACTATATATGTATATTTATATATTGTAGTATATAATTACTAAATAGGTATCTATATTTTTTTTATATATATTTATATGATATGTATATATAATATGCTATTATATAATTACTATACTATGCATTTTTCCTTTATTTTATTTTTCGCATTTATTTCCTGCACTTATATATATATATATATATATATATATATATATATATATATATATATATATATATATATATATATATATATATATATATATATATATATATATATATATATATATATATATTATCTATATGTATATATATATCCAGCTGGATAATACAGCTTAAGTATATATATTATATTTTAATTCCTGCAATGTCAATTCAATATTATATATTATACTATGCTGGATATTACAGCCTATCTATATGTATATTTACAGTGGTCACATATAGACCCTGATACTATTTTATATTATAATTGCTGAATAGTACAGCACTTATATACGCATTAAATTCCTGTACTGTCATTTCAATTTACCTATATTATATCTCAGTGGATATACCCTGACTATTATATTTATTATTATATCAGAGGATACACCCTGATAATATTATAATATTATATATCTATCGCAGTGGATATACCCTGCTACTATTTACCTGCATTTGTCTGTTCTTTAAATACTATATATATACTGCTATATATATACTATATCTATATACATACTATATATATATATATATATATATATATATATCATATATATGTATATAAGTATAGATAAATGTATACTTATTATTTGTAACCAAGATATTCACAAACACTATCTGTTGTAACAGAAACCAACTACAGCACAGCCAGTGACCCCCTGTCACCAGCACCTTCAAACCTGACTGTGAGATCAGGTTATCAACAATATCAAGGAGTAGGCAAGTATACCTTGCCAAGTTTAAATGTTTAAATCCTCAAATATTGTTCTATGCTTCTTGTTTCTGAAATTCATATACTATGAGTACCAGAGACTGCCTCTGGTACAGTCAACTAATACGTTGACGATTAGTGTAAATAACTTAGCATTACAGACTCACCAACAGCTGTGAGAGTATTTTAATATTCTCCTAGACCCTATCACGGGAACACGCAACATGGTTGCATTACATATTGGGATGCGAGCTGCGTATGTGATTAGCTACCAGTACGTGTGACCCGCATCACGGATTAGAATAACTCAGGAAATGTACGACTTGACATTTAGTTTCATTGGGATGGGAAAGATAACTAGTAGACGTATGGGACACCCCCTCCATATATGATTTATACCTTCGTACCATGCTTCTCGGAGATGGTCGATTGCAGAGCTACCCGTGAGTCCGGGGGCATACGACACATATACTAGCCAGTCGTCACGATTGGTGAATTACGTCAGCGTATGTCTAGCCACACATTCCCATGCGTACTACAAGGTCTTTATTTGAATTTTCACATAGAATGATTAGCACCCTGTATTTATTTCCTTTATTCAGTATTTACATACATGGCATGTCATTTTCTGTATCTTGTTATGTCCCACTGAGGACCTGGTTCCCTGCCAGATCTAGACGAGGCTTTCTACCCCACTGTGTACGGCCCTGATCAGGAGGCCAGATGTGCTACTGAGGAGGAGCTCGAGGAGACGCCCTCAGAGTATACTTGACCCTAGAGGCCTGCCACCAGGAGATGGAGATGTTTTGCTCAGATAGACACTGCTTAGTCTATCTGATTTTTCTGCGCTATTATCAGTTTTTGTAGTAGACTTGTATTCTCACCAGTTGTGTACTGTATCAGACTCAGTTTTATATATATTTCAGCACTTGTTTTTCTGACATTTTGTTGTGGATGAGATAGTTTTACCTGTTCTATACTTGTAGTATTTTAGGACAGCGTAGCACGTCCCTTTGGGTCCATCAAAGTGGATTAAGCCCATAGTGATGTGTCAGCTGGCCAGTGACACGTGGCCTAGTTCCTGACATTTTGGGACTGGGGCGTGACAGGTACCGAGAATGCGATTGCATTTGATGCATGGCTTCAGTACACATAAGCTATACTTGAGGTGGCAAGGGTTCCAGATAGGGAACGAGTGGCAGTAGTACGACTTGAGTTGTTAGACTTGGCTCAAGACTGGTGGGCAGCACTAGTTGTTTCCTTGGCAACACCTGTCTTGTGGGCAATGTTCAGTGAGAGGTTCCAGATGAGGTACCTTGACGCGGTATCGCGTTATGATCTGCAACAAATATTCAACAACTTGAAGCAGATAGGCAGGACTGTCGACGGCAATGCGGCAGAGTTCTGTAGGTTGATTTGGTTTGCTCCTACCTTGGTGGCAACCGAATTGGATAGAGCCATGAGGTTCCAGCAGGGACTTCACCTATAGATCATCTTGGCGGTGGAATAACTTAAGTTCCAGACATTATATGCCATGTTGCGAGCGACAATGAGGCACAAGTACACTTCCTAGAGGATAGTAGATAGAGTTGGCGGTCGAAAGAGGTCTAATACCTCATGAGGTTCTTATACCCAATCTTCAGCACCAGCTTCAACAATGTGAGCTTTGACGATTGGGATCCCAATAAGGGCAGCTTCAACAACAATATTACATCGACCCGCTTCGATGCGTTCTCAACAGTAGAGACCATCTTCTTCAGTGGGGTGTTCTTATTTTGGAAAACTATAGCACTTTTATCTGAATGTCGTAGAGCACAAGGGTTGTGGTTGGTCTGTGGAGCTTCAGACCATAGGGTGGGATCTTGCCCATGAAGAGCCAGTTCATCATTGTCTTCCCCAACAGGTCCACGGTATAAGGCTCCAGCGTCGGTTCAGCAGTACCAGGGTCCGAGGCCGTTGCTGACCCAATCTCAGACCTTCCAGCAATAACGTCTGCATCAGTATGCTCAGGCCCAAGCCCAAGTTTCGACCAGGCTAGGAGGTCCACAACAAAGGGGACCAACATTGGAGGGCGAGGCCAAGCTATGGTGCTCAATATAGAGGAGGAGTTAGCCTCAGGTAAGGTGGTGGCAAGTACCATTCTCGTCAACTCTCATTTAGTTTCAGTATTGTTTGATTCTGGTGCATCGTATTCATTTATGTCTTCACGATTCGTGACACGAGTGGGTTTGGAGCTCGTGTCATTATTAGTAAGGTTCAATATACTTACTGTAACGGTCTCGTGGGAGTAGATAGAGTTTATGCCTCGTGTCGATTCGTAGTGTGCTGGAGAGATTTTTTTTGCTAAGCTGATAGAGTTTTCGATGGGCGATTATGATGTCATCCTAGGAATAGATTGGTTGAGTGCTCGACATGCATCGATTGATTGCCATACCGTCAATGTTATCTTTCGTGTCCCTGACGAAGAGGAGTTCTTATTTTCTCGAGGCGATGTGGAATCTTCGTTGGTTATCCTGAGATTGGCTGTTGCAGAAGAAGTGCATTTCCATAGAGTTGTTAGCGATTTCCCAGATGTATTTCTAGAAAAACTTCTAGGCATGCCACCAGAGAGAGAGAAAGAGAGAGAGAGAGAGAGAAGAGAGAGAGAGAGAGAGAGTTCGAGTTCACCATTGATTTGGTTCCAGGAACAGCACCATTGTTAGAGACGGTCTACATAATGAGACCATTAAAATTAGAAGTCTTGTATCGGATGATTGAAGAGTTAAGAACCAAGGGATTCATTCATGCTAGTAGATCACCTTGGGGAGCTCCGATGCTTCTCGTGAAGAAGAATGATAGAACATCATGTTTATGTGTTGACTATCGTACCCTAAATGTGGTGACCATCAAGAATAAGTATCCATTGCCACAAATAGATGACTTGTTCGATCAGCTCATTAGGGCAATAGTATTTTCAAAGATAGATTTGCAGTCTGGGTACCATCAAATCAGAGTTAGAGAGCAAGATATACCCAAGACGATGCTAAGATCGAGATATGGCCATTAAGAGTTTATAGTGATGCCTTTTGGAGCAACCATTGCGCCAGCAGTATTCATGGATATCATGAATCGTATTTTCATGTCATACTTGGACAAGTTCGTGATAGTATTTATCGACGACATCTTGGTCTACGGTCGGAGTGAAGCGGAGCATGAGCAACATCTTCGCACAGTTCTTCAAGTGCTTAGGGAGCACCGGTTATATGCTAAGTTCAACAAGTGCGAGTTATGGCTTGATCACATTTCTTACTTAGGTCATATCATTTCTCTTTAGTAGACCGAGCTATTGTTAACGAGCCTGGATTGTATGTTCGGGTTGAACATGGGATACCTAGATCCGTTAGGAGACATAACCCTAATTTCTTCTCATGGTCCCTATCATAGCCTATATATATCATACATTCTCTGGCCGTCAGATGCATCAAAGTGAGCAGCTTTCTCGAAGTTCATTTTTCACATAAGGAGAGAAGGAGGGTCAGCCAAGGAGAAGAAAATGTTGGAAGATCGTTGCCTACACGACATCCAATCCAAGGAAAGAATACGACAGAAGATCTTGAGATCGTTGGTTGATCGAGTTTTTTGGAGATTGTCTTTTACTTCTCATCACTTCAGGTATAATTTGTGAACCATAATTTTTGCCATTAAAGGGTTAGATCACGACTTAAACCTGTTAATATTTTGTTGATCGATATGCACACCAATATGCGGTCTTGGGGATCCCCAGTTCCATCAATTGGTATCAGAGTAGGTTTTGGATCTGCGCATCGATTGATAAATCCATGTTGTCCAATAAAACTTGCATCAAAAATAGTCGATAGATGTAGATATGTTCAAACTCAGTTTTGCAGGCATCTTAAATCCAACTATTATGGTTTGAATGCATGTTTTGTTTCTGTTATTTAAACCCACGACATGTTGTGACTGTTGTTGTTCATGGATGTAATTAAAATCACGAGGGTTGATCATGCTTATTTATTTAATTGTCTTCAACCTAGATTATGTGTAAACACCTTATGGAGTCATAGGATTGATGTAATTTTATTTTTTTGACTTATCGTGATGGTTGTTTCTGATGCGGGATGAGATATTGTTTTTAAGCAGTTCAGAGGCAGACATATGATTTTCGATGAAGGAAAATATGGCCAAATCTAAAATAAAATACTCTACGCAGAGCAAGATTCTGGATTCGGTATAGTTGAGGAAAAAACAAGATATATAGCCATAATAGTTGGATATTTATTTTTTGTTTATTGCTATATTTGCTTATTTTGATTATGCATGTTTATTATTCTGTGAATATTTTTTATAAACTAAGCCCGCATAATAATAGACAACATGGACATAAATCAACTAGTAGAAAAACTCTTATTGTTAAATAACTAAGTAGGAGAGAAAATTTATTTAATATAGATTACATGGTCTCCATTACTAGTTTGTAGGTGATGTAATTATACTTGCGTATTAGCTTTAGTGCCTTTCTCCATATTGGATGAGTCTAATTATGAATCACCAGTACAAACTTCATTTGGAATAATTATAGAAAATTACCTAGTGTATGTTTACTTCTCAATCTGATGGAACACATTACGAATAATAGTATCCTTCCCAACGGAGTCACTACTATTATTTGTAGTACTAAAGTAAGACCAATAAATTAATTTTATTTGTCATAAATTTAGGTTGACATGATAGTAAAATTAATAGGAAAACCCTCCTTGGACAAATGTTGAATTGGTATACGTCTACACTATCGTGGCATACTAAATTCATGGTGTTTAAGGTGTTGGTGAACTTTTTATTATTGTTTTGAGGGAATCAATATTTATTTAGTTTAAAAAGTTTTTGCCCTACATAATTATTATATATGTGATTCTCAGAATTTCAAAAATGGGTTTATTAAGTCAACTTATGGTGATTCTTAGAGAAAACAAATTTACTAGCTCTAATTACATTGACAAGAAACGTAACTTGGATATTGTCTTAACTGCTGCAGAGTACAAATATGTACTCCATGAGGAATGTCCTCCTAAGCCTGATGCTAATTCTGATGAAGATGTCAAAGAGGCTTATAAGAAGTGGATCAAGGTAGATGAGATGACGCGGTGTTACATTCTGGTATCTATGTCAAATGTGCTGCAATATCAGCATTAGACCATGACCACACCTTATGACATGATGTACAACCTCAAGGAACTCTTTAGACATTATATTAGGGCAGCTAGGAAGTTTGCTATGAAGAGTTTGATGAATACGACCATGACTGAAGGGATGCCAGTAAGGGATCATGTTATTAAGATAATGAGTCATCTGAATGAGATGGAGATCCTTGGAGGTAAAATCGATGGGAAAACCCAGGTCGATATCATTCTCGGGACTCTGCCTAAAAGTTTTGACACATTTTGCCTTAACTACAATATAAACAAAAGGTTGTACAGTTTGGCATAACTTGCGAAAGGGCTTTAGGATGTTGAGGCTCTCATTAGGCCAAATGGTCATATTTACGTAATTGAAAAGGCTTCTACTTCTAAGTCGAAAAGCGATAAGAAAAAGAATAATATTCAGAAACAAGCAAATTCAGCAAAGAAGGGCATAAAAACTCAAGGCGCTGTGAAAAAGCCGAAAGACAAGTATTTCAAGTTCCAAGGGTCAGGACATTCGAAGAGTGGTTGTCCACTTCTCAAACAAGGGAACAAAGAAGATATATCCCATTTACTAGTAGTTGAAACATGTTTAGCAATATTATCTACTGGCACCTGGTATGTAGATACATGAGCCACTAATTATGTCTGTAATTCATTGTAGGGGTTCTAGAAAATCAGGCGGCTTAGTGATGGAGAGATATGTTTGTTCATGGGTGACGCTATAAATTAGCGGTCTTTGCAGTAGGAGATGTTATTTTATCTTTTGGTAGAAATAAGTCTTTGATATTGAGAGATTGTCTTCATGCACATTCACTTAGAAGGAATACAATTTTTATTTCTATGCTAGTTAAGGATGTATATTCAGTTTATTTTAAGGACAATATTGTTACTAGAAAAATAAGCATTTTATCTGTTCTGGTGCATTAGTTGATAATTTGTATGTCATTAATCATATTTCACCCACAATACAACTTATGGAAATAAATAACACAACTTCTAACTTAAATAAGAGAAAATAATCTTCTTGTATGAACTAAACATATCTTTGGCACAAATCATATTTTATCTATTGGTGTGCATATCGATCGATAGAAGATTAATAGGTTTAATACGTGATCTAGCCCTTCAAAGACGGAAACTAGGGTTCACGAATTATACCTGAAGTAACGAGAAGAAGATAAATGTTTTCATCAACCTTGATCAGTTAGCGACCCCAAGATCTTCTGCACGTATTCCTTCCTCTGGTTGAACGTCGTGTGGGCGACGATCTTCCAACATTTTCTTGTCTGACCTCACTTTCTCTCCTTACGTAAAAATGAGTTTTGAGAAAGCTGCAATTTTCTAATGCATTATGACGGCCAGAGAATAGATGATATATATAGGCTACGACATGGACCATGAGGAGAAATTAGGGTTAGGTCTTCTAACGAATATGAGTATCCTCATGTTCAGTTCGAACACACAACCCAGGCCGTTAATAATAGCTCGGCACACTAAAGACCAATTGTTGTACTACCTTCCTAATCCCAAATTATGTTTATGGGTTCCTTATTATATGTATGTTTGTCTCCCCATGCTAAGATATCGAATGCCAATCGATCAAATTAAGTTACTGACAACTATATTGATCGACGTCTTTTATCCTTAAATAGTATCACTCAACTTTATTTGTCATGTCAGATATAATCCACTATAGGGTTTACATGACAATCCTTATAAGTTTCTTAAGGGAACATCATCAACCCGATGTATCGGGACATGGATTCCTTTTTATAATCAACAACCCATCATACACACAATGTCATTACTCAATTCATAGAGGTTACTGATCCATAATGAATCTCACTCTTTTATGAGTCAAATTAATGCACATTGCATATACATATCTGTTATTATATCTGGATTAAGAGCACAAGCATCCATAATAATAGAGGTATTTGTTCTCTTATGTAGTCAGTACAAAGAGAACAATCTCAAGTGGTCCTCTTCAATACACACAAAGTGTACTAGTGTAAACCTATAGTCAAGATAAACAAATACCATATTACACTACAACTTTACCAATGGTTTGCCCAAATCCATCTAGATTGTGAACTATTTATATATTCCATAGGAAACTGATAATATGATCTACTGTGTGACACCACACACCATATTATCTACAATATAGAATAACAAATATTTGCATTAGCATTATAACAAATAAAACATGTAAACATTTGTCCATATGATTCTTATCCAAAAAATAAGGAAATATAGTTAATAATGCTTTTAGTATATAACCCTAACAATCTTCCACTTATACTCAAAGTATTACATTTACGTATACTGTTACAAATATTTCACTTATACTTAAAGCCATGATGCTACGCATCTGACTCCCATTCCTTTAACGTGACTATCAAAATACTTAGCGGGTAAGCTCTTTGTAAAGGGATCAACTAGGTTGTCTGTTGATGCTATCATGATCACAACAACTTCTCATCTCTTTACGAAATTTTATATCAGGTGGTACTTGCGCTCAATGTATTTACCTGTCTTATGGGCTAATGGTTCCTTCGAGTTTGCAACTGCACCATTATTGTCACAATAAAGTGTAATAGTCTTAGGCAAACTAGGTACCACATCTAAGTCTATTAGGAAGTTTCTGAGCCAAACTGCTTCTTTGGTTGCCTCTGAGGCAGCCACATACTCGACTTTCATGGTGGAATCAACAATACATTTTTGCTTGATGCTCCTCCATACTATGGCTCCACCTTCTAAAGTAAATATATAACCTGATGTAGATTTTCTAGAATCCTTATATGACTAAAAATTTGAGTCTGTATACCCCAAGGGCACTAAACTATCTGCATGATAAACCAACATATAATCTTTTGTCCTTTTCAGGTACTTTAATATATGCTTTACCGTAGTCCAGTGATCTTGTCATAGATTAGACTGATATCTGCTAACCATGCCAACGACAAAGCAGATGTCTAGTCTCGTACATAGTATTGCATACATTAAGCTTCAGATTGTCGAAGCATAAAAAATTGCTTTCGTGTCCTATCTCTTTAGGTGTCATTGGACACTGCTCCTTTGATAGAACAATTCTATGTCTAAAAGGTAAGCAACCTTAAAATTTTGCATGCTAAAACGAGTTAGTATAGTATCGATATAAGTAGGTTGGGATAAGTCGAACACCATTTTCTTACGATCTTGTAGAACTTTGATTCTAAGGATGTGACCTACTTCTCCCAAGTCGCTCATATCAAACTGTTTAGATAACCATACCCTTACATTAGATAACACCTTCATACTGTTTCTAAGGAGCAAGATGTCATCCACGTAAAGTAATAGGAATACCACCACGTTTTTGTCATACTTTTTGTTTACACATGATTCATCTGGACATTAATCAAATCCATACGAATTTATCACCTGATCAAAATGGATGTTCCAAGATCTAGAAGCTTGCTTAAGTCCATACATAGACTTCTTGAGCTTACAAACAAGATGCTCTGGACCCTTTTCAATGAACCTATTTGGTTGCTTCATATAGATCTTTTCCTCAAGACTTCCATTAAGAAAAGTTGTCTTGACATCTATTTTCCAAATCTCATAATCGAGATGAGATACAATAGATAAAATAATTCGGATAGACTTAAACATGGCTACCGGCAACAAGTTTTCTCATAATCAATATCCTCTTTCTGAGTAAAAACTTTCGCAACAAGCCGAGCTTTAAAGGTTTTAACCTTACCATCTGGTTCTCTTTTTCTCTTGTAGACCCACTTGCATCCAATGGCATTTACACCACTGGGTAGTTTTACAAACTCCCAGACCTGATTAGAATCTATAGATTCTATTTCAGATATCAATACTTTTTGCCAAGATTTTGCATCTTTATCTTGGAATGCTTCATTATAGGTGCAGGGATACAAATCTTGTTCCTCAGGGACAAAGTCTGATGACTCTCCCAAGAACATAAATTTGTCAGGTTGTACCACAACCCAATTACTACGACGATGCATTATAGGTTTTGGTGTAACATTTGTGACACGTTGTGCAGTTACTTGTGGTTCCTCCTATTGCACTGTTGGTACTGAAGTATTTGGTGTCTCACCTCTCAGTTCTTCTAGAACAACTCTACTTATGGATTTATGATTCATCACATAGTCTTCCTCTAAGAATCAGACATTGGTGCTAACAATAACCTTCTGATCCTTAGGACTATAAAATAAATCTCATTTCGTTCCTCTTGGATATCCTACAAACAAACATACTTTTGTATAAGATTCTAATTTATCTGCTTTTCCATTCAGCACATGTGTTGGACTACATCAAATCCGAACATGTTTCAGACTAGCCTTACGCCTGGTCCACAGCTCTGTGGGAGTAATAGGTACTGATTTAGAAGGTACCAAATTCAGATTATAAGCTACAATCTCTAAGGCATATACCAAAAACGAATCTGGTAAATCTGAATAACTCATCATTGACCCAACCATCTCCGTAAGAGTGATATTCCTTCTTTCTGCTACACAATTCTGTTGGGGTGTTCCAGGTGCAGCCAATTAGGATATAATTCCAGCCTTTGATAAATAATTCCAAAACTCTCCAAAGATGTACTTACCACCACGATCTGAACGTAATAAATTGATACATTTTCTATTACGTTTCTCCGTTTCAGCCTTGTACTCTTTGAATTTCTCAAAGCACTCAGGCTTACAGTTCCTCAAATAAATGTATCGATACCTTGAATAATCGTCAATAAATGTGACAAAATATTCAAAGCCACCTCTAGCCTGGACAGCCATGGGCTGACACAAATCATAATGTACCAATTCCTCTTTGACCCTATACCCCTTTGTCGTAAAAGGCCTTTTAATCATTTTACCTTCCAAGCAGGATTCACAGACTGAAAGTGCTTCAACTTCCAATAAACTCAATTGTCCATTTTTATCCAGTCTTTGCATTCTTCTTAGATTAATATGCCCCAACCGCAAGTGCCAAAGATATGTTTGGTTCATACAAGAATCTTCTTTTCTCTTATTTAAGTTAGAAAACGTATTATTCATTTCCATAAGTTGCATTGTTGGTGAAATATGATTAATGACATAAAAATTATCAACTAATGCACCAGAACAGATAATTTTTTTTTTCTAATAACAATATTGTTATTAAAATAAACTGAATATCCATCCTTAACTAGGATAAAAACATAAATTAAATTCTTCTAAGTGAAGGTACACAAATTTCACGACCCGAGCCTACGATATCGAGTACGAGTGCGTGGTCAAAAGTCCAGCCTATGCCACAATGCTAGTGGTAGTCAGCTGTTTATACCTTATCAATCGCCAAGTAACAAAGATCAATCATCAAATCACAATGCTACAACGAGAATCAAACACAAACTCATGCAAACAATCCACTAGTATGATCTTTTGTACATAATACATGTCAACCTCAACCGGAGACAAATCTGATAAATCATAAAATATACAATCACCAAATAAATACATCAATGGATAGTACATCGATAATCTCTACTAAATGCTCCAAGTAGCACAACTGCCTCAAGTGTCACTTCCCTGATATCTGTATCAACTGTCCAGTCATGATGGAGCAAAGTACATCTACACAACACTAGGAGTATAATATGAAATGACATGAACATGAAACAATAAAAAACAAGTATAGTGAATCAATATGCACAAGAAAAACAATTATACCTAACACGTGATTTGAATACCTTTGCCATGGTGAACAACTAAAAATAATATGGCGTGCCGCACGTCATGCACGACCGCTACGCTACTCGACACGATTGTGAATAGGGTCATCCACACATGACTCTGGTATTCCCCTCTTGACACAAATAATGATCACAATACAATGACAATAGACACGACATGAAATACAGTAAACATAGTACAAGATGCAATAACACATCAAGAGAAACATTGTGTCGCGAAACATGCAATGGAAATGAATAAAGAGTTGCAGAATAAACAATGTATAGAACTTGCAATAAAATAATAGATAATGAATTACTGGAATTGAAAAATGAACTTGCAATGGAAAAGCAATACAAGTGAAGTACAATTACTATACAAAAACTTGCAATAAAATTCACAAAATACAAGAATTGAAAGATAGCATCGTATAGAGTACTTGCCTTCGTCCAAAGCTCCTGGAATTTCCTAATCCAAACCTATTAAAATACAAGATTCCGATATTAGTTCCTACACATTTCTATCTAGATATTTCCAATAGAATCCCTTTATAACTAATTCTTGACTATCACTTGACTAATTCTTGATCTCCTTTATTATCTCTTACTAGTTGCTAGGCCAACCCATTTATATAATTCATTTCTCTGAAAATTCAATGAAGATAATGTACTGATAGTCCCCTATAGTCAAACTACTTCTCTACTTTGCTTCTATTTCTGGAGCATAGCCCACATCACAACAAATTATAATAGTAATAAAACCTAATCCAAGCATTGTGCTGACCCACATAAGAAACTCTTCAATGTCTAACTCGAGCCCCTTGGACTCAGATTTGCTCTGCTCGAGACTGACTCATCTCCCTGTTAATTAAACTCTCAAATACGATTTGAACATGACACATGAAAACAAGAGCAGGATGATACCTAAATCGAAGCTCTGCCAAGCCTGGACACTATCATTAGTGACCAACGATTCTTGTCGTCACTGGAGGAGACAACAAACACTTCGATCTCACGATGGATCGATCACCGAAGAATCGAGTTAAGACTCCGATCCTCTGCATATGAGAATACGAGAGCGCACGAGAAGTCGTCGGCGTCGGTTCTTGTTGAGGAAGAACTCCTTTGCGGTAATTAAACAAACACTTGGTGCTCAAAACACTTACAAATTGAATTCGAAATTGAAATAGAGGAAAAAAGAATTCAAGATCATTCAAATGATCAAACCGAAACTGATCCATTGAACCAACATTCGAAATAGAAACAAATTGTATACCATTGCACTTGAGAGAGACTCACCGAAGAAAGCAAGCACAGAGGGAGGAAAGAACTCACCTCGTCGATCATAGTCGTCGACGTCGACACGTTGGGGTTGTTGCCGCCGCTTGGTCGGAGAAGACGATCACAGAGATCGATCGAATCTCCGGGTTCGTGATGATAGACTCGATCGCCGGAGTTGGCGCTGGAACGAGCTTCGCTATGGCCAGATCCTCGCCGGGAACGACAGACCTCGTCGCCGGAGGAGAAGACCAGAACGACACCTCGACTGAACTCGAGAGCGCCGGAAAAGATGACAGCTTTGCTCGCGGATCCTTACCGGCTGCTTGGTACAGCAGTGGCAGCCATGGCCGAGCTCGGGGAGCGACGGAGGGTTCCGGGTGGGTGGACGTCCGCCAGCGTTCGGCGGAGCTCCGCCGGAGAAGCTTCCACGACGGTCAGGGTTAGGGTTGGTGAAGTCCCAGAAGAAGAAGAAGAAGAAGAAGTAGTAGAAGAAGAAGAAGAAGAAGATCTGCAACGATTTCAGAGGGATGTTCTTGATCCTTGGAAGGATTGGAAGATTGTAGATTTTTGACTTATAAAGAGGCTGTGGGCTTCATAGTGATGGGCTCGATTATTTTTGGAATGTAATTATTCAGTTGGGATGGCCCTATTTATAGAGGTGATTTGGAGGCTTCTAGATCCTATGTGGTTCTAGAAACATCCCACCAAATTTCTTTCAGGGTATTTCCCAAAGTACTCTAACCTTTTCATAATTGCTAGTTAAAAATAAACTGATAGTTCAAATTCAAAAATTCAAATTGAACTAAACATTATTTTCAAAAAACAGGGATTACAATAAAAATAATCTCTTAATGTCAAAGGCTATTTCTACTAAAAAATAAAATAATATCTCCTACTGCAACGACCGCTACTTTTGTAGCGTCGTCCATGAATAAGCATATCTCTGCATCACTAAGTCGCCTGGTTTTCTGGAACCCCTGTAATGAATTGCATACATGATTAGTGGCTTATCTATCTACACACCAGGTGCCGGTAGATAACACCGCTAAACATGTTTCAACTACTAGTAAATGAGATATACCTTATTTGTTCCCTTATTTGAGAAGTGGACAGTCACTCTTCGAATGTCCTGACCCTTTGTACTTGAAACACTTGTCTTTCGGCTTTTTCATAGCGCCTTGAGGTCCCATGCCCTTCTTTGCTGAATTTTCTTATTTCTAAATATTTTTATTTTTCTTACCACTTTTTATCTTAGAAGTAGAAGCATTTTCAGTCATATAAATATGACAATTCTGCCTAATGAGAGCCTCAACATCCTATTGTTCTTTCGCAAGTTCTGCCAAATTGTACAACCTTTTGTTCATGTTGTAGTTAAGGCAAAACGTGTCAAAACTCAGAGTCCCGAGAATGATATTGACTTGGGTTTCTCCATCGATTTCAGCTCCAAGGATCTCCATCTCATTAAGATGACCCATCATCTTGAGAACATGATCCCTTACTGGCGTCCCTTCAGCCATTGTCGTATTCATCAAACTCTTCATAGCAAAATGCCTAGCTGTCATACTCTGATGTTCGAAGAGTTTCTTGAGGTTGTACAACATGTCATAAGCTGTGGCCATGGCCTGATGCTAATGTTGAAGCACATTTGACATTGATGCCAGAATGTAACACCGCGCCATCTTATCTGCCTTGATCCACTTCTTATAAGTCTTTTTGACCTATTCATCAGAATTAACATCAGGCTTAGGAGGACATTCCTCATGGAGTACATATTTGTACTCTTCAGCAATTAAGACAATATCCAAGTTATGTTTTCGACTAATGTAATTAGGGCTAGTAAGTTTGTTTTCTTTAAGAATCACTATAAGTGAACTGAATGAACCCATTTTTGAAATTCTGAGAATCATATAAATAATAGTTATGTAGGACAAAAACTTTTTGAACTAAATAAATATGGATTTCCTCAAAACAATAATAAAAAGTTCACCAACACCTTAAACACCATGAATTTATTATGCCACGATAGTGTGGACGTATACAAATTCAACATTTGTCCCAAAAGGTTTTCCCTATTAATTTTACTATCATGTCAACCTAATTTTATGACAAATAAAATTAATTTGTTGGTCTTGCTTTGGTCCTACAAATAATAATAGTGACTCCGATGGGGAGGATACCATTATTTATATCTAAGTGTACACCATTACTTAATACTAAGTGCATTACTTCGTAATGAGCTCCTTCAGGTGGAGAAGTGAACACACACTATATAACTTCCTATTATTATCCATAAGGAAGTTTGTACTGGTGATCCAAAATTAGACTTATCCGATATGGAGGAAGGCACTAAAGCCAATACACAAGTATAATTACATCACCTACAAGCCAGGAATGGAGACCATGAAATTTATACAAAATAAATTCCCTCTCTTACTTATTTAATTAACAATGAGGGTTTTTCTACTAGTTGACATATGGTCATATTGTCCATTATTAATGCTAGCTTAGTTTAAAAAACATCCATAGATAATAAACATGCATAACAGAGTAAGCAAATATAGCAATAAACAAAAAATAAATATCCAACTATTATGGTCATATATGCTTCTTTTTCCTCAACTGCTGAACCAGAATCTAGCTCTGTGTAGAGTTATTTATGTTCAAGTTGTCCATTATTTATGCGAACTTAGTTTATAAGAAACATCCACATAATAATAAACATGCATAATCAGAATAAACAAATATAGCAATAAATGAAAAATAAATATTCAACTATTATGGCCATATACCCTGGTTCTTCCTCAACTGTGCCGAATCCTCAACAGTGCCGAACCCAGAATCTTTCTCTACGTAGAGTTTTTTTATTTTAGGTTTGGCCGTCTTTTTTATTTATCGAAAATCATGTTTGCCTCCGAACTGCTTAAAAATAACATCTTGTCCAGCATCATAAACAACCACCACCGCCATTATAAAAAATTAAAATTATATCAAACTTATGACTCCTGACGGAGTTACACATAATATAGATTGAAGAAAATTAAATAATAATGACGATCAACTCTCGTGATTTTAATTACATTCATGAACAACAACAGTCCCAACATGCCGTGGGTTAAATCATAGAAATAAAACATGCATACAAACCATAATAGTTGGTTCTAAGATGCCTACAAAATCGAGTTAGAATAGATCTAAATCTACCAACTATTTTTCGATGCAAGTTTTATTGGACAACATGGATTTATCAATTGATACGCAGAATACCTGCTCTGATACCAATTGATGGAACTGGGGATCCCCAGGACCACATATTGGTGTGCATATCGATCTACAAAAGATTAATACGTTTAATACGTGATCTAACTCTTCAAAGGTGGAAACTAGGGTTCATGAATTATACCTGAAGCAACAAGAAGAAGATGAAGGTTTTCAGCAACCTCGATATTAGCGACCCCAAGATGTTCTGCACGTATTCCTTCCTCGAGTTGAATATCGTGTGGGTGACAATCTTCCAACATTTTCTTCTCCTTGGCTGATATCTCTCTCTCTTTACGTGAAAAAGAGTTTTGAGAAAGCTGCTCTTTTCTGATGCATTATGACGGCCAGAGAATAGAGGATATATATAGGCTACGACATAGACCATGAGAAAAAATTATGGTTAGGTCTCTTAACGAATCTGGGTATCCCATATTCATCTCGAACACATAGCCCATGCCCGTTAACAATAGCTCGGTCCACTAAAGAGCTATTATTGTACTACCTTCCTAATCCCAAATTATGTTTGTGGGCTCCTTATTATATGTCTGTTTGTCTCCCAATATTAGGATATCGAATGTCCATTGATCCATAATGAATCTCACTCTTTTATGAGTAAAAGTAATGCACACTACATATACATATCTGTTATTATATCCGGATTAAGAGTACAAGCATCCATAATAACAGACGTATTTATTCTCTTATGTAGTAAGTACAAAGAGAACTACCTCAAGTGGTCATGTTCAATACACAAAAGTGTATAGTGTAAACCTATAGTCAAGATAAACTAATACCAGATTACACTACAACCTTACCAATGGTTTGTCCAAATCCATCTAGGTTGTGAACTATTTTTATATTCCATAGGGAACTGATAATATGATCTACTGTATGACACCACACATTATATTTTCTATAATATAGAATATCAGATATTTACACTAACATTATAACAAATACTATATGCAAACA
Organism: Iris macrosiphon; assembly: GCA_036927795.1. Lineage (NCBI taxonomy): Eukaryota > Viridiplantae > Streptophyta > Magnoliopsida > Asparagales > Iridaceae > Iris > Iris macrosiphon. The sequence goes on from JAYESA010000018.1 coordinate 122,775,578, forward strand.
TTTGTCCGTATGATTCTCATCCAAAAATAAGGAAATATAGTTAATAAAAAGTGATACTTTTAGTATATAACCCTAATACTTTTGAGTTTATTAGAAGTCCAAGTACTTCCAGTCTGTGAATCCTGCTTGGAAGGTAAAATAACCTAAAGACCTTTCACGACAAAAGGATATATGGCCAAAGATGTGTTGAAATTGGTTCATTCTGATTTGTGTGGGCCCATGACTGTCCAGGCTAAAGGTGGCTTTGAATATTTTGTTACATTCATTGATGATTATTCAAGGTATGGATACATTTATATGATGCGCCGTAAGTCTGAGTGCTTTGAGAAATTCAAAGAGTACAAGGCTGAAACGGAGAAACGTCATAGAAAATATATCAAGTCATTACGTTCAGATAGTGGTGGCAAGTAACTCTTTGGAGAGTTTAGGAACTATTTATCAGAGGCTGGGATTATATCCCAATTGACTGCACCTAGAATACCCTAACAAAATGGTGTAGCAGAAAGAAGGAATAAGACTCTTATGGAGATGGTTAGATCAATGATAGTTATTTGGATTTACCAGATTTATTTTGGGAATATGCCTTAGAGACTGTAGCTTATATTTTAAACTTGGTCCCTTCTAAGTCAGTACCAATTACTCCTCTAGAGCTGTGGACCAGACACAAGCCTAGTTTAAAACATGTTCGAATTTGGGATAGTCTAGCACATGTGTTGAATGAAAAAACAGATAAGTTAGAATCTCGTACAGAAGTACGCTTGTTTGTAGGCTATCCAAGAGGAACGAAAGAAGGTTTATTTTATAGCCCTAATGATCAGAAGGTTATTGTTAGCACCAATGCTCGATTTTTAAAGAAAAACTATGTGATGAACCATAAGCCCATAAGTAGAGTTGTCCTAGAAGAACTCGAGAGGTGAGGCACCAAATACTTCAGTACCAACAGTACAATAGGAGGAACCACAAGTAATTGCACAATTTGTCATAAATGTTATCCCATAATCTATAATACCTCATCGTAGTGGAAAGGTTGTGATACAACCTGACAAATTCATGTTCTTGGGAGAGTCATCAGGCTTTGTCCATGAGGGACAAGATTCTGATCCCTGCACCTATAATGAGGCACTCAAAGATAAAGATGCAGAATCTTGGATAAAATCAATAATATCTAAAATAGAATCTAATCAGGTCTGGGAGCTTGTAAAATCATCCATTGGTGTAAATGCCATTGGAAGCAAGTGGGTCTACAAAAGAAAAAGTGGATCATACGGTAAGGTTGAAACCTTTAAAGCTCGACTTGTTGTAAAATATTTTACTCAGAAAGAGGGTATTGATTATGAGAAAATCTTTTCGTCGGTAGCTATGATTAAGTCTATTTGGATTCTTTTATCTATTGCAGCTCATCTCGATTATGATATTTGGCAAATAGATGTCAAGATAGCTTTCCCTAATGGAAGTCTTGAGGAGAACATCTATATGAAGCAACCAGACGTGTTCATTGAAAAGTGCCAAGAACATCTTGTTTGTAAGCTCAAGAAGTCCATTTATGGACTTAAGCAAACTTCTAGATCTTGCAACATCCATTTTGATCAGGTGATAAAATCCTATGGATTTGATCAATGTCCGGATGAAGCATGTGTATACAAAAAGTGTGATAGAAACGTGGTGGTATTCCTAGTACTTTACGTGGATGATATCTTGCTCAGTGAAAATAATGTGAAGGTGTTATCTAATGTAAGGATATAGTTATCCAGATATGAAGGACTTGGAAGAAGTTGTAGCATCCACTACCAAAATACTGTATAATAATAATAAATAAATAAATAATACAATAGTAAACTTTTATGATTTTTTTTGGAGATACTAAGTATAGTTTGGTAATGATAATAATATAAAACTAGACTACATATGGTTCAAAGAGACTCACAAATGGGTTTAAAATCATGGTTAGGCTATTTTAGAATTTATAGGATTTTTTGAAATTTTTGGTTAATTAAAACTTAAGATACCCAATTTCCTAGGATTTTTAGGAATTATTGTAGGAGCATATGAACATAAAATGTCCCTAAGTATTTATTTTAGTGTTTATAATAACATTCTACTTTTCTGGATTTTTTTGATAATTTTACATATTTATTTGAAGTTATTTAGTTTAAACTGATTAATAAATGCATTTCTGGAAATAAAAATCTATTTTCTAAATTAATTGCCCAGTCAGCCAAAATTGGGCCCGCATGTCAGCCAACCGAGCCCAAAATTGGGCCCTACTAGTTAGTGGCTGAGCCAAGTGGGTGTGCGGGCCGCTCGGGTGACCAAGTCCGACTTCTAAGTCAAGCCGGACTCGGAGCCGAGCCGGCCTGGTCTCACGTGTCCCCCTGAGCTGGACTCAGAGCCGAGCCAAGCTTGGTCTCACGTGTCTCCGTCTGATCCTGGGCGGGATTGAGCCTGGGACTAACACGTGTCCTCATGTGCCACTCTTTTTTCTCTCTCTTCCTTTTATATATATATATATATATATATATATATATATATATATATATATATATATATATTCTAGGGTTCATTTATTCAGCCAAATTTTAGAGAGAGATAAAACTAGGGTTTCCTCAACTTCAAGAAGCCATTGTATAGTGTCCCATGCAGGTCCGTCTTCGCATCAAGTGCGATGTCATGGTTAGTACTTCAACTTAGTAGTACTAGCTGTGAGCCTGTGACTATGAGATGCTCATTCACAATTATGATTGACTAGGAATAAGTATACCGTGGACGTGCTCCATAGTTTTGGATTTTACCTCTTGGGTAGTTCAGGGTGTTATATAGGCTATGTGATTAAGATAGGGACATATGTTAAACTTTGAGGTAACCCTTTTAGACGAATGTGAGACATTTTTATGTGAGGATATAATATTGTATTTTGATAAGATGGTTTGATCTAAGATGGGTAGACTTCTCGACTAGCAAATTAGTTTTTTTGAGGTTAATCAATTGTTGAAGAAGAGAATTGTTAAATTTGAAGCTTTGAGGCTTAAATTTCTATGTGGTTTGATAAGTATAAATTTCTTTCTAAGATAAGGTTAATTTTTTTAAAGAAATTGTTTTTGATTAAAATTGATGATAAATAAAATTGCGATAAGAAGTTGGGAATTTATTGAATTTAAATTATTTTTCTTCTTGGAGATTATTATAGTGGATTTAATTTTAAGTTTGGAGAATTTAAATTTTGAGAATTTAAAATTTGAAATAAAAATTTGAGGATATTAAAAAATTGAGAAAATTAAAATTTTGAGGACGTTTGGAAATAACGATAAGGATTTGAATTCATGATTATATTGTTTGTTGAATTAAAATTTTGATGGGAAAAAAATAAAAATTAAAATTTCAAGGATTTTTTTATTTTCGAGGGCGAAAATTTCTAAGGTAGGGTAGGTTGTAAGCCCTTGTATCACGATTCAAAATTTTGAGATTTTTTTTGTATTTAAATAAAACTAGTCAAGGGAAATAATTATTAAGGAACTAGATAATAAAAATATATATATTTAAATATTTAAACCTATCCTTGATTTAAATAAAAACTTAATCTATCCTAGGAACCCTATCAAATTCTAATCCTAAAGTCTATCATAAATCTATATAGTGATTATCCCGTAAAATAAAGAAATATATTATATTAAAATATCCTTGGAACAATATAACTATAAAATAAATCCTTTAATTCTCTAATATATTTTTTAAATTAATAAAAATATGACGAATACTAATAGTATATTATGATAAAATCCTGCATAATAACTTATAGATATGGAGAACCCCCACCTTCTTCTTATCCATAAAAAAATCAACCTAATCAATCTATGCAGCCAACAACCGACTATTAGTTATATATAATAAACCCATCACCTCTCCTTATATTCATCTCCTTTCTCTACTTTCAAAACCTCCTCTCTATTAGTTAAATAACCTAGATTTGACCATTTCCTTTTTGGAATAGAAGTTGTCAAATTTAGATCCACTTTAATAGGATTTGTTAGCTTATTTTTAGGGTTGATTTGTTACCATAGTGGCTATATAAATATGTGTAGTTGTTTGTTTAATATGAAGAAAGAAATAAAACATTCTCCAAATACATTGTGTTCATTGTCCTTGCCTCCTGAAGGTTACAACCCGCTGCTTCTAGCCAACATTTGGTATCAGAGCCAAGTGTAAGCCAAAGTACCTTCGACTCAACAAGATGTCAATCGTCGAGCACTCGACGGCACCAGCAACAAAGGAGGGAAGCATAACCTTGCACTACCCGATGCTGACATCTGTCAACTACTCCACTTGGGCGATCAAGATGGAGGTCTTCATGGAGGCTCAAGGCGTTTGGGACGCCATTGAACCCGCGGCCGGGATGGTCGTAGAAAAGAAGAGAGACAATATGGCGTTGACGTGCATTTTTTAAGCTGTCCCCGAGGAGATCCTACTCTAGCTGGCCAAGCACAAAACGGCTAAGGAAGCTTGGGAAAGCCTGAAGATAATGTACCTCGGCGCAGATCGGGTGAAGAAAGCAAGGATTCAAACCTTGAAGAGTGAGTTCAAGGTTTTGCATATGAAGGAAATAGATTCCATCGATGAGTTTGCGGGGAAATTGACGACCCTCGCAAACAAGATTCGTGAATTGGGTGACAAGATGGAGGACGTTGTCATCGTCAATAAGCTGCTCGTCTCCGTCCCAAACAAGTACCTGCAGGTCGTTGTTGCGATCGAGCAGTTTGTGGATGTGGAGACCATATGTAGCGCCCCGTTCTCCCGATGCGGAGATCGCGGCTAAGAAACACAAGACGGTATCGTTCGATCGGGATAGATTGAATTAAGAACTCGTCCTCGTTATGGATTTGTTTCTTCGGAATCGATTCCCATATTCAGTGGACTGCGCCCCAAGGATCGTCTTAGCGGCAGAGTCAGGAGGGACCTCTCCGCTGCTATCTTTTATTGCCTCGGTTTTCGATGTCGCTTGTTGCTTTCGTGCTTTGAGTTGGTTTTGGGGATTTGCTTGTTTTCCTTGAACGGTTTCGATGGTTTTCATTGTTTTCGTTCATAGACTTGCACTTCTATTCCGAGAATGGAAAGAGAGGAACAAGAAGTATTAATCGAGCTGTTCGTGTGCAGGTGAACGAGCAGTAGGCGGCTTGCGAACGGAGTCGTGAAGCGCCTCTTTCCTTCTTCTTTCCAAAATCTAAGTGAGTGGCTACCAACCCGATTAGCTAGCTCTGCTTCCAGCTTCATTCCTTTGCCCCGATCAAACGATACCAAGTAATAATAAAAGAAACCAAGATAAAAGAGAATAGACTTGGTTATATGCTTGTCACGAACGAATACTTAGATTCATGCTTGTTCGCTTGGAAATAATCATAAACTGTTGCTTGTCTTGTGCAAATACATATTTCATGCTCGTGTTGCCTCGAAGGCGTAAACATATTCGTGTTGCCTCGAAGGCATAAACTTGTCGTGTTGCCTCGAAGGCGTAAACTGATTCCTTAAGTTAACGTATTGTTCGATCATGGACAACTTGTGCACAAGGGTAAGTTCTGCGGACGGTCGCTGGGGCACTGGCACCGTTCCGGTCCGGGCGGAACTCGTGTGTAGTCATCGTGTGCTGGAGGGGATAGCTTGCAATGTATCGTGTGCTTGTCGTGTTCTGGTTGCATGCTATCCCTGTCCTTGACTATGTCCGTTATGGCACCACGCCAGTGATCATCGTGTATATTTAAACCTGTTGCATACTAACTTGTGTCTCTGTGGCAGGGAAGGCAAGGTAAGTATTGTGCAGGTAATTCAGACGGTCAGGTAAAATCCACCGAACGGTGGCACGTTCATTTCAGTAAATTCAATATGCTGCTTAACTGTGAATGAACTAAGGCAAGATAGAAACCCACGAATATGCATGCTTCACTAAACAACGTGTTGATTGGTATAGTCAGGCTAGCTCGCCTTCACCAGCATGTTTCGATATGCTGACCCTCGTTGAAACAGGTTCTCCGCACTAAGGCGAACCGAGCGAGGAGCCGAAGTCGTCTTCCCGATCCAGTCCAGCTGTTAGCGCGTCTTCACCGCGCCTCGAAGCCTTCTGAAGTCCGAAGCCTGCAACTCTTCATACACAAATGCAGCTTCGTGGCAAAGCGATCCTCCAGCCTGGAGGTCTTTATCGTTTGAGTTTATAAAAGGATGTAATGTACAGGACTGCTATCTCATTTTGAGTCAACCCTTTTGTAAGCCGTTCGGCATATTAGCTGACTCGTTCAAGAGTTTGTAATAGATGTTCATTATCAATAAAGAGAACTTTTCTATGTTTCAAATCTGTGTTTCAATTTATCTGCGTACTCTGAATACGTGCTTGCTATGCAAATCATTAAAAAGCCTTGTGCGGGCGCAAATCCAGGCCCGCACGGCGGTCACGACTCGGGGGACGCCTCGGGGCGTGACATAGTGGTATCAGAGCACAGATTCAAAGTTCCTTAGACTTCGTGCTGGAAAAGTTCCTTTAACGATCAAATTTCTGTGCGAACTCTTGAACTCGCTAGGCCAAAATGAGATACGTTCATGCAATAAGTCCATAATACATTATGATCCTAATGTAATTTACCTTCTTTTGAAGGAATGGATCCAGCGCAATCTGCAGCGCTACCACCGATCGAAACACAAGAGAGCAGTTCAGGCAATTCGGGAAGCTCTCGGAGCCAGCGAGGCATGTCTCAAGTCGACCCGCTAGAGCGGTTAATGAAAATGCTAGAAGAGCAACGACAAAGAGACGATGCCCGCCAAGCCAAGCTCGAGAGTAATTTAGAGACCCGTTTCTCAGTCCAACAGAAGCAGGTAGATGCCCTGCAACAAATCGTTCAGACTTTGGCTGCCAATCATTCCGCCGCAACAGCAGCGACTCCGGTGGAACAGCCCGTGCTTGAAGTGGAGACGCCTCAAATTCCAAGGCCGAGGGACGTGACTGCCTTCAACTTGGGACACTTCAAGAAAGTTTGCAACACCCCGTTCGACGGGACTGAGGACGCTGTGGTAGCTCTAGATTGGCTAGCCGAGATTGAAGATCACTTCACTCTGCTAGAGGTCCCCGAAGATAGGCGCGTCGCCTGCGCGCAACTGCAGCTCCGCCTCAACGCACACGATTGGTGGGACGTGCATCGACGATCTCTCCAACTTGATCACGGAGAGGAGGCGATCTCGTGGACGACCTTTCGTGCCGCGTTCGAAGAGGAGTTTATACCGCCTCCAGTACAACGTCAAATGGAAAACGACTTCGTGCAACTGAGGCAAGGCAGGATGACAGTTAAAGAGTATTCCGCCGAATTCAACCGACTCTCCAAATTCGCTAGGGCCTATTTACCTGATGTAGCGAGTCGAGCCAGAAGGTTTGAAGGTGGACTACGCCCTGCCATCCATTCGCACGTGGTCAATAATCAGTATGGGACAATGCGTGAAGTCATGAATCATGCCCTATCTCTCGAACCACTTTATCCTCATGTTGCTGCCGGCGCTGTGCATACATCCAGTCACAAACGCCAAAGCAACGAGGGAGGAAATACCGCTACAAAGCGCCCGAATAACACTGGTCAGCAGGACGGGGATTGGAACAAAACTTGTCACTTCTGTAGGAGAAAAGGGCACCTTAAGAAGTACTGCCGTAAAAGACTTGGATTATGCCTCGCTTGTGGCGATCCAGCCCATGCTATTTCCTCCTGTCCGAACCTTCATGGTCGTCGTCCTGAGCAAAATAATCCCTAACGGTAAGTTCTACCCTAAGTTTCGGGACGAAACTTCCAATTAGTTGGGTAGGATGTAGCGCCCCGTTCTCCCGATGCGGAGATCGCGGCTAAGAAACACAAGACGGTATCGTTCGATCGGGATAGATTGAATTAAGAACTCGTCCTCGTTATGGATTTGTTTCTTCGGAATCGATTCCCATATTCAGTGGACTGCGCCCCAAGGATCGTCTTAGCGGCAGAGTCAGGAGGGACCTCTCCGCTGCTATCTTTTATTGCCTCGGTTTTCGATGTCGCTTGTTGCTTTCGTGCTTTGAGTTGGTTTTGGGGATTTGCTTGTTTTCCTTGAACGGTTTCGATGGTTTTCATTGTTTTCGTTCATAGACTTGCACTTCTATTCCGAGAATGGAAAGAGAGGAACAAGAAGTATTAATCGAGCTGTTCGTGTGCAGGTGAACGAGCAGTAGGCGGCTTGCGAACGGAGTCGTGAAGCGCCTCTTTCCTTCTTCTTTCCAAAATCTAAGTGAGTGGCTACCAACCCGATTAGCTAGCTCTGCTTCCAGCTTCATTCCTTTGCCCCGATCAAACGATACCAAGTAATAATAAAAGAAACCAAGATAAAAGAGAATAGACTTGGTTATATGCTTGTCACGAACGAATACTTAGATTCATGCTTGTTCGCTTGGAAATAATCATAAACTGTTGCTTGTCTTGTGCAAATACATATTTCATGCTCGTGTTGCCTCGAAGGCGTAAACATATTCGTGTTGCCTCGAAGGCATAAACTTGTCGTGTTGCCTCGAAGGCGTAAACTGATTCCTTAAGTTAACGTATTGTTCGATCATGGACAACTTGTGCACAAGGGTAAGTTCTGCGGACGGTCGCTGGGGCACTGGCACCGTTCCGGTCCGGGCGGAACTCGTGTGTAGTCATCGTGTGCTGGAGGGGATAGCTTGCAATGTATCGTGTGCTTGTCGTGTTCTGGTTGCATGCTATCCCTGTCCTTGACTATGTCCGTTATGGCACCACGCCAGTGATCATCGTGTATATTTAAACCTGTTGCATACTAACTTGTGTCTCTGTGGCAGGGAAGGCAAGGTAAGTATTGTGCAGGTAATTCAGACGGTCAGGTAAAATCCACCGAACGGTGGCACGTTCATTTCAGTAAATTCAATATGCTGCTTAACTGTGAATGAACTAAGGCAAGATAGAAACCCACGAATATGCATGCTTCACTAAACAACGTGTTGATTGGTATAGTCAGGCTAGCTCGCCTTCACCAGCATGTTTCGATATGCTGACCCTCGTTGAAACAGGTTCTCCGCACTAAGGCGAACCGAGCGAGGAGCCGAAGTCGTCTTCCCGATCCAGTCCAGCTGTTAGCGCGTCTTCACCGCGCCTCGAAGCCTTCTGAAGTCCGAAGCCTGCAACTCTTCATACACAAATGCAGCTTCGTGGCAAAGCGATCCTCCAGCCTGGAGGTCTTTATCGTTTGAGTTTATAAAAGGATGTAATGTACAGGACTGCTATCTCATTTTGAGTCAACCCTTTTGTAAGCCGTTCGGCATATTAGCTGACTCGTTCAAGAGTTTGTAATAGATGTTCATTATCAATAAAGAGAACTTTTCTATGTTTCAAATCTGTGTTTCAATTTATCTGCGTACTCTGAATACGTGCTTGCTATGCAAATCATTAAAAAGCCTTGTGCGGGCGCAAATCCAGGCCCGCACGGCGGTCACGACTCGGGGGACGCCTCGGGGCGTGACACCATACCGGTCGAGGAAGTGATCGGCTGCCTCAAAGCGTACGAAGAACGCATACGTGGTCGAGGCGAGAGCAACAGCGGACAACTCCTGCTTACTCACGCTGAGTGGCAGACGCGATCAAAGAAAGGCAGCACTGATTTGTCGTCGAGCGGAAAGGGGCACTCTAGCGACGACCGGGGCCGTGGCAAGCCCTGTGGATGTGGCCGCTAGCGCGGCAAGGGTGGTCGTGGCGGCCAAATAGTACAATACCAGGAGGGTGAGGGACTCGCGGTTCAAGCTCCAACCGTGACAAATCAAAAATCAAGTGCTTCAATTGTGAAAACTATGGGCACTATGCGTCGGAGTGTCGCAACAAACGTCGTGATGAGGAGGCGAACCTCACAAGATCGCAAGACGAGGAGGCCGCATTGCTATTGGGAGAGACTCAGGAGGAGACGCCTGACCTCACCATGCTCAATGAAGAGAAGATAGTACCAGACTTGCGCAGTGCTGGCGAAGCGCATGCCGACACCGATGTGTGGTACCTCGACAATGGCGCTAGCAACCACATTACGGGCCACCGAGGAAAGTTCAAGGACCTTGATCAGGATATCACCGGCCGTGTCAAGTTCGGTGATGGCTCAACCGTGCAGATTGAGGGCAGGGGATCAATCCTGTTCCAATGCAAGAATGGCGAACGTCTTCTATCAGAGGTATACTTCATTCCAAGTTTATGAAGTAATATATTGAGCCTTGGTCAATTAACAGAAGATGGAAGCAAGGTGGAGATTGTCGGTTCCTACTTGAGGGTGTACGACAGGAACGACATTCTGCTGATGAAGGTGAGGAGATCACCTAACCGGCTGTACAAGATAGCTCTTGAATTTTGCAGGCCGATATGTCTAATAGCCAAAGTACAAGACCCAGCCTGGTTGTAGCATGCAAGGCTCGGGCACGTGAATTTCTTCGCGCTCAAGATGATGGCAGAGAAGGGAATGGCCACCGGGCTGCCAAAGATTTCTCATCCAAACCAGCTCTGTGAAGGGTGCCTCATCGCCAAACAAGCACGACTACCGTTCCCTCTGCAGGCAAGCTTCAGAGCTGAGAGGCCACTGCAACTTATGCATGCTGACATTTGCGGCCCGATTACACCCGCTACACTTGCTGGTAACAAGTACTTTCTTCTACTTGTTGATGACTTCAGTCGCATGATGTGGGGGTATATGCTCAAAGAAAATAGTGATGCCTTTAATGCTTTCAAGAAATTCAAGTCTCTTGTAGAGAATGAATGTGACAGCAAGATAAAGACACTAAGAACTGATCGAGGAGGTGAGTTCCTGTCCAAGGAATTCACAAGCTTCTGTGAAGGCGAAGGCATACAACGGCACCTCACCGCACCATATACACCACAATAAAATGACGTAGTAGAGCGTCGGAATTGTACCGTGATGGCTACGACAAGGAGCTTGCTCAAGAGCATGCATGTTCCTGGAAGTATATGGGGCGAGGCGGTCAGACATGCTGTGTACCTGCTCAACCGGTTGCCAACTAAAGCTCTCAGTGCGCTCATGCCGTATGAAGCCTGGACTGGTAAGAAAGCAAACCTCGAACACTTAAGGATGTTTGGATGCGTCACACACATGATGACTACATGTCCTCATCATAAGAAACTTGATGACCGTAGCACGCCATTGGTGTACCTTGGCGTGGAAGAGGGATGCAAAGCACACCGTCTCTATAATCCTCAACGTAGCCAGATCCATGTGAGCAGGGATGTTGTGTTCGAGGAAGAAAGGAGATGGGATTGGAACAATGGTGATGGTACCGAACCACAAGGCTGGGTAGAACTCTCAGTCGAAGATTCTGTTGTCGAGACAGTGATCACTCCACAGAGAGCAGTGGGCGCGACTATGCACACGCCGGAGGGCACAGGAGATGCGGCAACGCCTATGACGCACGGAGCGGCAATGGCATCAAGGGAGCCTACTACACCACAAGCTGCGGCCACAACTTCGAGCGGCTCACCCACACCGACGACAAACTCGAATGAGCCAAGGAGATACCACTCAATTGTTGACATATATGCTGAAACTGAGGAGACCTTTCTTGATCCAGAGATGTTGTTTTTGTCGGCTGAAGAACCGGCAAATTTTCAAGATGCTACACTTGAACATGAATGGCGGGAAGCTATGAAGAAGGAGGTTGAAGCCATCGAGAAGAATGGGACTTGGGTGCTTACTGAGTTACCATCTGGGCACAAATCCATCGGTTTCAAATGGGTATACAAGGTGAAGAGAGACAGTAAAGGCAAGATCCTCAAGCACAAAGCAAGACTTGTGGCAAAGGGCTACGTCCAGCAACATGGAGTTGATTTTGATGAAGTATTTGCTCCAGTTGCCAGACTCGACACAGTTCGCTTGATCATTACCCTCGCAGCCCATCACGGATGGGAGGTTCACCATTTGGACGTTAAATCTGCGTTTCTGAATGGTGACCTCAAAGAGGAGGTATATGTAGCTCAACCTGAAGGCTTCGTCGTCAAGAACCAGGAGCACAAGGTGTACAGGCTGTCCAAGGCTCTCTATGGCTTGCGACAAGCACCGAGGGCCTGGAACACATGCCTGGACAGTTGCTTAAAGGAGCAGAGATTCATCAGATGCACTCAAGAGCATGTTGTGTACACAAGGAGCAATAGAGAGGGTGCACTCATTATCGGAGTGTACGTTGATGACTTAATCGTCACAGGCACAAGAGCAACTGCAGTAAAGGTTTACAAGCAACAGATGATGCAGAAATTTAAGATTAGTGATCTTGGGTTACTCTCTTACTACCTTGGTATAGAGGTAGACCAACAGGGTGATCGCATTACACTGAAGCAATCAGCATATGCGAAGAGAGTTTTGCAGCAGTTTGAAATGAGAGATTGCAATCCAACCAGGTATCCCATGGAAGCTAAACTGCAACTCAGCAAGAACTTTGAAGGAACACCGGTCGATCCGACACAATATAGGCGAATCATTGGCTGTCTCAGGTACTTAACTCATACTCGCCCGGACCTTTGTTATGCTGTCGGAATGGTGAGTAGGTACATGGAGAAGCCAACAACCATGCATCACCAGGCTGTGAAACAGATCCTCAGATATGTGAAGGGAACACTTGAGTATGGACTCATGTATGGAAGAGGACATGGTGAAGATGAACTGCATGGATTCACCAATAGCAACTTAGCCGGAGATATCGACGACAGGAGGAGCACCAGCGGAATGGCGTTCTACCTCAACAAGAACCTGATCACTTGGGCGTCTCAGAAGCAAAAAACTGTCACGTCGTCCTCCTGCGAAGCTGAGTTCATGGCAGCAACGGCTGCAGCATGTCAAGCTTTGTGGCTGAGGAATCTAGTTAGTGAAATGACTGGCCGCGAACCTAAGCCAGTCACGCTCTATGTTGACAACAAGTCTGCAATTGCGCTGATGGAGAATTCAGTATTTCATGGGCACAGTAAGCACATTGATACTCGCTTTCATTTAATTCGCGAGTGTGTTGAAAGAGGGCAGATAAAGGTGGAGTTCGTGAGCACTGAAAAGCAACGTGCCGACATTCTCACGAAGGCTCTTGCCAAAGTAAAATTCGTTGAGATGCAGCAGGTGCTTGGAGTTATCAACCTTGATCAAACCTAGATTAAGGAGGAGAATATTAGTTAAATAACCTGGATTTGACCATTTCCTTTTTGGAATAGAAGTTGTCAAATTTAGATCCACTTTAATAGGATTTGTTAGCTCATTTTTAGGGTTGATTTGTTACCATAGTGGCTATATAAATATGTGTACTTGTTTGTTTAATATGAAGAAAGAAATAAAATATTCTCCAAATACATTGTGTTCATTGTCCTTGCCTCCTGAAGGTTAGCCAACACTCTCAACTCGTCTTCCGTGCAAACCTATATGGAGCTCTTGCCAAAAACCCCATGGATGACAGACGCAACCCCACCGGCACCAATAATTTGTGATCTCCTCATCATTATCGACCTTCCATCTTTTCCCGTGCACAACATCACCACCGTTGTACCACCGGTCCCAGAGCTACTGCCGAACCCATTCAGATCGTCGCTCTTGCTGTAGACGCAAGTGACGGTCACCGTTGGACCCGAGCGACCGGCGCTGCCATCTCGCGTGGCCATTTTCCACTAGTGTTGGGTCGAGTATAACTCCGTCCGAAGATCGGTTCTCGCCTTCCGTACCTTGATCTCGCTCGACACCGAGCATTGTATCATCACACCTCCTTTCTCTAATTGCCACCTCGTTTGCACCTCGAGTTCCAACTGACAGTGCCTCGACTTGCATGCTGGCGATACAGAGCCTGCACATCTCCGTTCTGGTCGACACCAGTGGCCATTCCTAGCGCGATACTTCCTCCCCAGGCCACCGTTCGAAGCACCGTTCGTTTCTTCTTCAAAGTGAGCATTCCCTCTCCTTCCTCTTCTGTGTTTTCCTAACACAATAATATATATATGATGGTTAAAATATGGTTAAGGAATGAAGAGACGTAGGATGGACTTTTGGCTCTTCATGTTAAGTATATAGACCCTATGGTTATTAGCAACAATGATAGTAGTACAAGAGATTATAACAAATCTTAAGAGTAACTACTAGATAGATAGTTGTGGTTCTTAGCTTGCATAACTAACGAAAAGTAGTATATAGAATAAGAACGGTGCAAGCCAATTCACACCAAGCCTTATACAAGGTTACCATGTGACCACCTTCTCTCTCTCTCTCTCTCTGAATGAACTAAAGAGAAGCAGAGATGTGCGAGTGCACCATTGTGATTTGTGAATGTGTATAGATAAGAAATAATAGCTAAGTAAAAGAAAAGGAAGCGAAGGAATTAACATAATTAAGAAATGAATTAGAATAAAATATTGGACCTTAGGCTTCCAACTTCATAAAAAAAAAGTACAAATAAAAATACCTTGAAATCTAATTAAATTTTTTATACAAATAAATAATTGTCAGGCATCTAATTTTTATAGGACTCTGGGATAAGCGAAGTGCATGCATATCTTGTCAACTGTTTGATTCACATAATTTGAAGGCTAAGGCGAGTACATTTCTTGTTTATTTCCAGTATTGTTAGTTACTATTTTTTCATGATTAGTAATATGATATATGATGCTTGATATGCTTGTTACACGGATTAGTAGAATAAATTCTTGTTACGAGATATGTGACTTTTCTGGACTATTGTTATTTCTTCGTGTCTGGTTCTGAATCCATATTGTACTAGTCGGGAGGAAAAATACATAGTAGATGTGTGAACATATCCAGAACTATCCCATGGTCTTACTTTTATCCCATAGTCGTTCATATGTCTACGCGGTATTTCAAATCATATAGAATAGTTTATTCCCATTTGTTTCTTCTATACTTATCGTCATATTCCTTGTTTACCTATGGTTACTTATTTCACTCTATTTTCCATGCTCTGAATCCAGTTTATATTCTGATTCTAGTTTTACTTGCTTATCTTGTATTCCATGACTTTTCACTGCTTTTATAGTTGTTATCATATATGTGAAACTATATGCAATGAATTATACTCATTCTATCCTGACTGGATAAACACTTTTATGTGACTTGCTACCTTCTCTTGGACATTCATTCATTGGAGATAGCGACGCTTTTGGAGGCCAATATTAGAATTTAGATAGTTTAGTAGTTTCTTGAATTTGATGTTTAGCGGGTTTGTTCCAGAGTGACAATTTAATTGTAAATTGAGAATCTTGTAAAACTATATAATTGTTGTGAATGAGAAATATATGAGAATTTTGATTAAATATTATCTATTTGGATTTATGGACCAATGTTATCATATACAGCGTACTACCCCCGATGCTGCGGTATTGGCTGGGCTTGGCCACGTACTCGTATCCCAAAAGTAGGAGTGGGTCGTGACACATTGCGGCTAGCTCCGGACTCCAAATGTGTTCCCGTTTATTATGTGGAACCATATTGAGGTAAAATTTCAAGATATATAATTTATTTTAATTAATTATGAACCTAGAAATCACTAAAAATTTTTGAGTGCTAGTTGTCCAAAAACTGACACGTTTTATTATTTTTTAGATTTTTGGAGATCCTGAACTTGTTTTCACAAAACGTTTGAAGTTTCGGAAAGCTGACACAAAGATATATGATATATATTTTTTCCAAAATTTAATAGAGTAGTTTATCATTCTGTTTAATTCCTTGAACATAAGGGTAACCATTGAACTGCCGAAACTGTAATCTATAAGCCATATTGTCCATAACTTTTTACTGATTCGAGATCCGATAAAACCGTCGATTCTAGCATTCTTGTAGCGCTAAAATATACAGTATTTTATTCTAAAATTTTGGTTTTGTGTTGGTTGATTTTTTGGTCAATGGAATGCCTAGATTTGCGTGCCACAGATTCCAAATTTGTAAACTTGACTTTCTTTGGACCAAAATCTAGGGTTAACCTTGAAATAAAAATATAATTAGATTAAAATAGTATTTTAGATTATTTTATTCATAATTAAAATAGAAAACCTATTTATCACTTTTGTAAGTCAAACTTGTTTAATTTATGTGACGGGGTAGATCAGGCGACGTCTCGAGTTGGGACTTCATCCTCTTCCGGAGCAGGCAAGTATCACGGCGACCTATAATTCCTTTATTTTATGTTGCATGTATCTTGTGTCACCGTTACTTCTTCATATAATATGTTGTCATTATTCCTGATTCACCATGACTGTAATTATGCACGAGTATTAAAATTATAAGAGTATTTATACATGTTCATACTTGCCCTATTGTTTATCTTGTTTACTGTTTATCGTCTTGTTATTTTTTTATTGAGAACATGTATTATAAGCGAGTCGGATGAGAGAATACAATGAGTAAGCATGTGGTCTACGAATTAAACAACCCCTAAAATTGAGTGTATTATGGATATCAGACGTGCACCACATGCCACAACTGACTTATAAACCTATGACCGTCCACATGCATAAAACTTGTCTACTAAAATATACTGTACACGTGACTTGATTCATGTTGCTATATTGTCGAGTTGTTCATCTTTTCTCGCGTATACTTTTATGTTGTTTCCATGTCATAGTTGTACTTTCAAACTGTTTCCATGTCATAGTGATACTCTTCTTGTCATATCGTATCAGGTTATACTTCATCTTTCTTTTACTGTTATTCTTCATGCTTGTATATTATACTATGTAGTGTAGTATTATAGTAATCTTGCTCCAATCCTGACTGGATATATTTTTTAACTTTAGATGACGTAATTTGCCTCGAGGTTTATGGTGAGTACCTTGGTGACACCAATGTTACAGACATGCTAGTTTCTTCTACAGATGCGGAGTAGCATATATCATTTCTTATGCTTTTCATATTATTCTTAGCTAGTAGGCTTAGTGGATTCTAGTTTCTAGTTACATTTATTTTAATTCTATCAGGTTTGTCCCCGAGACCATCTGAGTTGTAGTGGATTATTTTTTTAAATTATTTTTTGAGACTATTAGTTTAATTCCCTGCCACGACATATTTTATGGATGATATGTTAATCATGTACTTGTTGGGGACCATTGTTATCATAGACAACGTACTACCGCCGATATTGCAGCGTAGGATGGGCTTGACCACGTACACGTTTCCCAAAAGTGGGAGCAGGTCATGATAAAAGTAGGTCACATCCTTGGGATAAAAGTTCTACGGGATCGCAAGAAAAGAATATTGGGTTTATCCCAAGCTACCTATATCGATACTATACTAACTCGTTTTAGTATGCAAAATTCTAAGAAAGGTTTCTTACCGTTTAGGCATGGAATTGCTCTATCAAAGGAGCAGTATTCGAGGACACCTAAAGAGATATAGGATATGAAAGTGATTCCTTATGCTTCGACAGTAGGAACTTAATGTATGCAATGCTATGTATGAGACCAGACATCTGATTTGCCGTTGACATGGTTAGTAGATATCGGTCTAAGCCAGGACAAGATTACTGGACTGCGATAAAGCATATTTTGAAGTACCTGAAAAGGAATAAATATTATATGTTGGTGTCACGACCCGCACCAAAAAAATCGGGCATGAGTCGTGGGTACGTCCAGCCTACGCCACAGCATCGGCGGTAGAACGCTGTCTAGGTCTACTATCTAGCTAACAATCTCATACAATCAATATATATACCTGTCAGGATCTCAACTCCAAACGGAGGAGCAATATCATAATGATAACACAAGTACTCAATCACGAATCTAAGCACGATAAGATAACACAGAAGTCTAACAACTAAGGTCTAAACAACTGCTGCTAAAACAACAACAACATCAATAATAATAATACAACAACATCCTGAATCATATACAATACAAGATCTCAATCCAAACCGGGGACAAATCCGGGTACCAAAGGCTAATAAAAACAATAACTGAGGTCCTACTGATCCCGGCTACCAACCCGGAAATCACTCCTAAACTAGGGGGTTCCTATCTGCACCATCGACATGCTGAGGTCCATAAAACGTCGGACACCAATCTTCCGGATCCTCTGGAAAAAATATGTCCAGTCAGGACTGGAGCAAGTACACCTCTAACAGCAGTTCCAGTTAAATGATAAAAACTATAAAATAGTTGTAGCAAGTAGCAAGGTGAAGGAAATAAAGTATAAACAAGATATATATACATATCACTGGTGCATAAAGGTAAAGATGCATGAATATCAGAAGTAAGATAGTAATGACTGCAAGATACAAGAAATCTAAACTAAGAGTAAGTCTGTGCACAAGAACGTGTAGTGAGTCCAGCAAGAATACATGTAATGAGTCAAGTCCAGAAACTATAAGTGAGACCAGCAAGAAATGCAAGAGAGTCTAGACCAGAAAGAATGAACTCGTGTCTTTGAAATATCTGTTTCGACATGTAAACGGCTAGGGGTACGTATGGCTCACCGCACACTGGGTATGCGGCTGCTATCATTCCAGATTAGACACGAGGGGATGATTCGAGTGATTCCAGTTGGAAATATTTACATGTCTACTCGAGTATTTTCTCGCTCCGACTAGTACAAGTGAATCCAAGACCCGATATGTAAATCAAGTATGAGTCCAGCCGGATACATGAGTGATGCCTGTAGTGATGCCTGTGGGTGATTCCAGAATAGAGGCCAGAAACATGAAATATACGTATCGCAAGTAAATGAATCCAGAAATACTAGTCCGTGTCATGCCAGAAAATTAGATGATACTATACTAGAAGCTGAATCATAATAATCATCAGATAATGGAAACTATCAAAGAATGTACTCGCTTGACGTCCTGAGCAACTGGCGATCCGAACTGGTGTCGCAAGGACATATTGGAAAAAATAAGGTTAAACAGGTATTTAATGAGTTAAACAGATATAAAATAGCTAAGAACAAGCTTCTAGGGTCGTTCTAGGTCAAACGGGTCAAACCGGTGAAATCTGGGTCAAAAAGTCAACTTTGGGTCTAAAAAGTCAACTCTGGGTCAAAACTAGGTCAAAAGTTGACTTTGGCGGTCAACCGGGTCAACTACGATCAACTCTAGGTCAAACTAGGGTGTCCCTAAAATTCTAGGTCAAACTAGGGTGTCCCTAAAATTCTAGGTCAAAACTAGGTCATTAAGCTAATAAACCCTCAAACTTGCCTCCTTGAGATACCAGGATACCCTCGGTATCCGATACCTTAACCTACGCTATACGCCCCGCCTATACCCTCTATAATATATACTAGCACGTATAAATATATACAATTATATATATAAAACTAACTCTAACCTTAATCCTAGGCTAAAACTCAATACCTTGCCCCGATGCTCAATACCTTGAGTATCTCAAGGTATTGAGATACTCAAGCCTTACCCCTCACTAACACTAGCTAACTAACTAACTATCCATATATATATATATATATATTACCATATACTAATATATATAACATATATCTAACTATATATCTAACTATATATATATATATATATATATATATATATATATATATATATATATATATATATAACCTAGTGTATAGGCAAATACCTCAATACCCTACCTCCGATACCCAACTTATCTCAATACCTTGGTATCTCAAGGTATTGAGATACCTTACCCTCTAATTCTAGGTAACTTAGCTAGCTATCTATATATATACTTATATATATACTACTATATGTATAACATCAATATATATATATATATATATATATATATATATATATATATATATATATATATATAATCTAGTATTAGGCTATACCTTAATACCTTACCCCTAATACCTCAATACCTTGGGTATCTCGAGGTATTAAGATACCCAACTATCCCCCTCTCTAACACTAACCATAGCTAACTATCTAACATATATATATATATATATATATATATATATATATATATATATATATATATATATATATATATATAATATATATATATATAGGCTAATATATATCCACATACACAAATACATATATTCATACCATATATATATATCCATCTCTAACTATATGTATATATATCTATACTAATCTATATATCTATCTATCCATATAAATATACCCATATATATATACACATCTATATATATATATATATATATACATATATATATATAAAAGAAGGGGGAGGGGAACGCGCGCTGCGAACTGCTGAAACGCGCTCCTAAAGCAAGCTGCTGCTGCTGCCATTGCTGCCTTGCTGCCTTGCTGCTGCTGCTCCCGCTGCAACCGCAGCGCTGCGCGGCGCTACTGCGCACCTGCAGCTGCTGCTGCTGCGCCTGCAGCTGTTGCTGTTGCTGCTGCGCCTGCAGCTGCTGCTGCCGCGGCGCTGCTTGGCTGCTGAAGCTGAAACGCGCTGCAGCGCTCGCTGCCTCCAACGCTGCTGCAGCTGCTCCGCTACCCTCGCTCTCTCTACCACTCACTCTCTAACACTCACTCCACCTCAGTAACACACACGCCATGACACACAAGCACACACACACACACACACTGATACATATATATACAAACACACTCACATATATATATATACCTACACATACACACACACACACTCATACATATATACATACACAAATATACATACACAAACATATATCCACACACACACACGCTCACAAACACACACTCACACTCACACACTCTCACACACACTAACACACACACAACTACACATACATAAATATAATATATATACACATACACACACACATATATATATAGAAACACACACACACACACACACACACACACACACACACACACACACATATATATATATATATACACACACACACTAGCACACTAACACAACACACACAACCACACACAACACACAAACACCAATGCACGCACAACTATCCAAACACCTAGAAATATTTATAAATATATAAAATATAATCCGAGAACTCTAGAACATACTCCCCGAAGCTAAACCAACGTGCACACAAGCCCGAAACCAAGAAACTAAGTCGAAATGGCCATTCGGTCATTTCGACGAACACGTGGAGTGCGGTTCGCGAAATCTCGTGAAATGCACACCAAACCTACACGGAATTGGACTAAAATTTACCACGGGTTCTAATCAATGTCTAGATCTTAGAAAAAATACTAACTCATCGATTCTAGGTCCGTGGCAAAAACGCGCACGCACATAGAACCTACGACGACGAAAACCCCCAAATCGTCCGAAACGCTCAAATCTATGCGACACGACCTCACGTGTCCGAATGGAGACACGTACTTATCCTCAAGACACCCAAGCACGTCTACCTAGGTCCGTCTAACCTAGGGCAACACCAAAAATTGGGCCAATCTCGGATTTTACCCAAAATTGACACAAAACCTAATGTCAAAGTCTCCAAACACATCCAAATAAGCTCCAACTTCCTCCTACGGGTAGCCCTAAGGTCTAGGAAGGTTCTAAACTACTAATTACACTATATTAGAGTAATCACAAGGAGAAAAATCAGGGTTTACCTCTTGGGAGTTGGAATCCCAAGCTAAAGTCTCCAAAAAGCTCCAAATTCATCACACCAAGCTTCCAAGCTTCCAACCCAAGCTCCAACACTAAATCTAAGCTCTACACACCTAGATTAGGGGAAAGCAAAGGGTGAGGGTTTGCATTAGAGAGGAAAGCAAGTCAAGGAAGGGAAGAAAAATGGAAAAACTTACTTGGAATGTAAAAATTGGAAGAAGGAAGAAGAAGAAAATGGAGAATAGAGAGTGGGAATGAAGAAGAAGAAGAAAGAAAATGAAATTAGGGGGGGGATGCTGGTTTTGATCGGCCATGGGGGGGGATTAGGAGATAGGTTTAGGGTTGGGTTAGTGAAATGACTAAAATGCCCTCCAATTCAAGTCATCAAAAATAGGATTTGGGTTGGGGTTCCAAAAGCACTCTAATAAATCCCTAATCACTCTAACTAGCCAATAAAAAAATAAGTAACTATTCTAAGCCAATAAATAAGTCTGACAAGGGTATTGGTTGGGTCTGACATGGGTCCGCTAGGGTCTGACATAGGTCCAGCTAGCCAAAATACTAAAGTAACTAATAAAAAATAATACAACCAACAATTAAATATTAATACAAATATTTATGATAAATACACAATTAACCAAATTAAAATAAAAATAAATAAAAAAATACCCTGCTCTGGAAATGGGGTAGTGACAAGCCTATCCTCCTTAGAAAATTTTATCCTCGAAATTTAAAGTCGATCGCACTCCCTCTAGGTCAAACCCCCAACAATCACAGTCAAGAAATTCTACCTAAACAACATGCAAGATCATGGTCCTACTGGTCGTGTTATCACAGTCTCAATCAGGGTCGCTACACTATCTATCACAGCACAAAGAAAGTCTAACATGTACTAATGAAGTACACCACAAGGAATGGAAAGGACAGGAAGAAGAACAAAGAGACAGACCTGCTAACCCGACACCCATAGCATCGGCCTCCTCGACCGTCAACGCATAAGCCCTGCCCTGCTGGGGTATATCCCTCTGCTGGTGTGGGGCATGATGTTGTGCCACAGATGGCCTAGCTCCAACTCTCTGATCCTGTGCTCTACCAAATGGAGGTGCAGTGGGGGCAATCTCGCATCTGGTGAGCAGCGGATCCACAGAACAAACACACCTTCAACCTCCTCCTACAAACATCCCAAGTGTGTCCTGCCTTCCTGCAGTAGGCACAAGTGAGCACTCTCTGATCCCGACCCTGCTGCGCTATTGCAGTTTCAAACTTGAGGGAACCACGAGCCCATAAGATAGGTAAACACATTGAGAGCAAGTACCATCTGATACAAAATTTCGTAAAGAAAGAATAAGTTGCTGTGATCAAGATAGCATCAACAAACAACCTAGCCGATCCCTTTACAAAGAGCTTACCAGCCAAGGCTTTTGATAGTCATGTTGAGGAAATAAGAGTCAGATGCATAACAACATATTTTTAAGTATAAGTGAGAGATTTGTAACAGTATACTAAAAAGTAACACTTTGAGTATAAGTGGAAGATTGTTAGGATTATATACTAAAAGTATCTCTTTGTATTAACTACATTTCTTTACTTTTGAATGATAATCATATGAGCAAATGTTTGCATATTATAATTGTTATAATGTTAATGCAATTGTTAGATATTCTATATTATAGATAATATGGTGTATGGTCACTACAAGAAAAAAATGTTTTTACAGCGCGCAATGTGTGTCGTAAATCACTTTCGACGATTCATATACGCTGTCATGTCCCAGAACCAGAATACTGGAGAGCGGGGGAGTGACTCAGCCAACCACACCTTACGCAATACCGAAGTAACCTGCAATGTGCTAAGGTTGTCTAGAGACAAGGGATGCATGCTATAATCAAGTCACCTAGGGTCAAGAACATCTATGTCTCAATCATCAACCAAGAAACAATAAGAATGTATATATAAGATAAAGCAGTTAGACGTCTCTAACGCTCTATCGGAATGATCATAAAACTAGTTATACAGGATGGTACACTAGTACAATATTAAGAGTACATGACTATAAGTCAGCTGTGGTCTTAATAATATACAATCATGTAGAGGAAATAATATCCAGATAAACCGGCTAACATGTGCCGTCGACTAAATGCCAAAAAGGTAATACAAAATGATACTCATAGTGGGGGAGAAGAAACCTACTCAAGTTTCTCGGCGGACATCCTCCTGGTGTCCGCCATCGGTCAGATACAGGACAGGATCCTCGGGCTCTACTACTAAACCTAGCCAAACAAAACCAGCGAGGTCAGACACCAATAGCAAGTACCACAAAAGAGCACAAGTGAATGAAGAAAAAACCAATAAAGTACATAAAATAGAAAATTCGTACCATAACTGCAAACGTATGACCTTTCATCGGAGCAGTATGACACCTCTACGACCAAACAAGGACAAGAGGTGTCGCACTACTCTGAGACAGGGTACGACTCACCAATTATGAACACGATAAAGATACAACACATCAATATAATCCAGGACACACATGCCATAATACAAGCTAAGATATAGATATAATATACAGCTTCGGTACATGACCTATTGTGACACATTGGCACAACCCTACAACCAAATAAGGACAAGGGTTGAACCGTCGCACCATAATAGTTCATGTCCCTACTAGCACATACTCTTTTAGATCGGCCAATCAATCCTACGTCTTGTTATGTGCATTCTGAGTTATCTCAGAAGAATAATACAATATTGGAATCCTCAGATCATACTGATGGTGAGGCGGACTGGCCGAGCCAATAAATGCATATCACATAGTATGTAAGCACCAGTCTAACATAAGGCCACCGCACAAATAATCATGTAATAATATATAATATAGCCGGATACTGCACTTTACTACTGTAGATGATATACGGTATCCATTTGGGACCAACATGATGCCCTAGGACATATCTCCTAACGGTAGCTACCATGCATGATCTCGAGATTCCATTCCCTCCTAATGCTCTACAAATTCAGTTACTTAATTAGCCTATAGTTATTAGAACATCGTGTCATGGTTATACGATCTTCCTCCTTAGATGACGCACTGTGGTACGTGTACGCTTGGTACGAATCCACATTGTTGCTCGAGAGCCAAATCTGTACACCTCCAAGCGTAATACAACAAATCAATCAAATAAATATCCTAACCACGCTATGGTTGTTGACCCACATACCATGCCCGTGCTGGAGAAATAATATAATAATATCACATGTCGCGTAGTATATGAGGCATTTTCGATGCACAACCCGAACATGTAATCTTATAGCACGTAGCAAGTTACATCGCACCTCAGTGCACATTATAACACATGTAAACGTAGCACGCAGTAATTGTATCAGCACAAATACAAGAAATCGGGTCGAATCACCAAATTTATAGTTGATCGTATGAGCCTTATCACATTGTGACACTTGGTCAAAAATATAATCTTCTCAAATCAGGTACACAGACTATCAATCAATTGAAAGCCTAAATTTATGATGTGAACTCCTCGAATTAATGATTTTGCCGCCGAACGTGAGTTAGGGAAAAAGTGTAAACTACTTTGGAGCAGATCCACAATCCTTAAACCAAACAAGGACCAGAATTGCAGATCATCTCCCGAGCAGAACTACGTCCCTCACTCTATTCAACAAACAAAGGATAAGTTAATCTACTAATCTGAGTTTACTGTGGGTTGCCACATGGTCTACTACAGCATATAATCATACTATACGCATAGTCAGTTCTAGCACATAGCCATGTCTAGCACAGTCTGGTTACTAAGTCCACTCTTTATTAGAATAACACAAGCAAGAATCCATAATCAACCACATAGGGTACAATAAGAAATATTCTAAATAAAATAATTAAACCCAAGAAATCGTGGAACGTGTACATAGATTACTAGGATCGCATAGGATCACATACGCGCATAAGAAGTGCACGTATGGATTGCCGCATAGGTCAGGCCGCATGCACTGATCAGACGCATAAGCAACTGGCCGCATGGATGAGCTGGCCGCATGGACAAGCTGGCTGCATGCTTCCCCAGGCCGCATACTACCCAGGTAGTATATGGCTCCAGGCCGCATGCTACCCCAGGCCGCATGCTCCCACAAGTCGCATGCTCTGGACAAAAGTCCACTCTCTTGGAACAAGTGCCGAAGTAACGTGTATTAAATGCGTGTCTGTGAAGTGACTGAAGTGATGGATGTGTCAGAGAGAAATGACAAAAACTATGAAAAAATATGCCAAATAATCAGAGTCATGCGTCCGAAGAAAAGTGGCCGCATACTCTGCTTGCCCATGGAGGTCGATGCCGCATGGAGGTCTCGGCCGCATATTGCACTAGCCTCATGAGAACTTCGTCTTCTCCAGACAACAAGTTCAGCCATGGCGAAAAAAGCTCCAAAAATCCAAAAAATATTTTCTTCATAAAAACTTTATTTTAACTCTGAATCAAGTGAAACAAAAGCCAATATGCTCAAAATAAAGTGCTCCATTAACCACAAAAACTTTTTTCTTTCTTTCTTTCTAAAATATCATGTTTTAATAGATCAAAATCAAGAAAAAAAATTTGGAATCCATGAAAACCCTAATCTTAAAACTCAGATCTACTCAAAACCATTCATCAAAACCAAAAACTCCATGAACTAAAACTAATGAGAACATCACGAAGAATATTTACCATCAAACACATTTTAATTTACTAATCATATAAAAAATCCAAAATTTTATGGCTTCACCACTTTGAGCAAGATGTACTTGCCTTGGTGGACTACAAACATCTTCCTAGAACTAAGTCTAGGGATAGGGATTAGGGTTTCGATAAGGGAGCTCTTGATGGAAGGAGAAAGAAGAAATAAGGAAGGAAATGGAAATGAGGAAGAATGAGAGAGGAGAGAGAAAACCATATATATATATACCAAGTGGGGAAAATGAGGTTAGCCCTAAGATTATGTCATGACACTCTCCAACCAAATCTTAACCATCCAAAATAGGCTTAGTGGTTCAAGAGTGAATCGGATCTGGTATCCATCCTGTATATGGGTTCTAGCACGGGTCCATGACAATTGCCAATGTGTTCACTACTGGTCTCAGGTAGTCTCCCACAATAAATATGAGTATAATTAAATAAATACAACATATTTAACATGAACCAATATATAAATACAACATGAATACATCTACATGAATTTTTTTAAATATCATAAATTCACGAATACCAAATCTGGGAACGGTTGTTACGTACGTGCGATGTATTAGCCCACATCGTAAAAAACTGGCAGTTTAGGTGACATAATTTATGCGTCGTCCAAAGTCAATTTGTGCACCGTCTATAGGCATTCACAACATTCAATGCGTGTCGTTAAAAGGCAATTATGACGTGCATTGTCGTGCCGTTAATGCTCAAAGAAGACATTCAATGATATGTCGTTAATACATATTCACGACATTCTTTGACACGTGGTTAATGCAAAATTATGACATACTCTGCGTGCCGTCTATACGCTTTCACGACGTTTAGTGCGTGTCCTCAGACTTTAATCACGACATTCATTGTATGTCATGGAAAGTATGTTATACATATCAATTAGGGCATATTCTGCACGCCTTAAATTATCTTCCTTTTTTTTATTTCCTGATTCTTCTGTAACCAATTTTACCTTTGACATTCAATCACAAAACATACAATATATAAAACAATTATGAAATGTACTAACTTTCATTCAAATAATAATGTCAAATCATCTAAATCCAAAATTACTTTATATATTATGCACAACAATTATGATAATTTATAATATATATTAAAATATCTGAAATCCGTACAAAGTCTCAATAAAAAATAATATTGAGAACAAACAACAAAGTCTATTACATAACAGATTCCTACTAGTACTACTTAGCGCCTAACTTTTTCCAGCATCAAACTCGAGCCTAAGCTAAACTAATCAATTGATCTGCACAAAAAAAATAAAAATTAATATTTCGACTTTTAAACTGACCATGCAAATACTACTGCATAAAAAGCATAAAAATTAATATTTCAGCTTTCAAACTGGCCAAAAAAATAATACATTTAAACATTCTATACCATTAATATTCATGATAACAATTTCTCGATATTCTAAGATAACAATTCTACTTTGACAGACTAAAGAGAGAACACCTAGTGAGTCTCTATACATTCATCAATGACTAGCAATCCTACCTCATAACCTCCTTACAATCTTCTGGGTTGTAACTTGAGGAAAATGTTATATCTTCAAATGATGATATATGAGAAAATTCTAAATTTGAAAAAGAATTAAAGAGAACTAAAAAAGAGAAACAGGAATATACACATGTACCTCTACATGGGACAGAATCAAGCATCTTTGTTGGCTACTTAACCTATTGCAAACACTAAGTTAAAATGAAGTAACAGAGGAGGTAATTCAAATAAGACACTAGAAATCAAAATGTTGTTATAGATCAAATAAATGTGTATATTGCAGCAAGATATACTAAATACAAGGGTATGGACTGAGTAAGTGATACCTTTACCTAAATTTTACATATTCTCATGAACTTCAGAACTATTCTGGTTCGCTAGATTCAAGAGACAGTTCAAAAAGGAGTATAGGAAGGCACTAGTGTGGCAGCCATTGATGTGGGATATGAAAAGATTGAAGCAATTCCAGTATTTTC
Organism: Iris macrosiphon; assembly: GCA_036927795.1. Taxonomy (NCBI): domain Eukaryota; kingdom Viridiplantae; phylum Streptophyta; class Magnoliopsida; order Asparagales; family Iridaceae; genus Iris; species Iris macrosiphon. The sequence continues at coordinate 122,803,820 of JAYESA010000018.1, forward strand.
CTAGATAGAAACCAACTTGTTACTATTCTTGTAAGATGAAGAGGATGTAGCTAGGAAACACATAAGTAAGCACCAAAACACAGCGTCGTGTCCGTGTCCAATGGTATCATTACTCCAAACTGCTACCTTACTACCTTGTCTTTGTCACATTGTTCCTAATGTGTTATACCTGAGTACTTTTTGCTTTCTGTGCACTTGTGTGCTGTAGTGTAAAGAGTATAGGTGTGTGCGTGTTTACTCATATGTGTGTGTGTGTGTTTGTGCATTGAGTATCAAAGAGGGACATTTTTTTTTGGGTAAACCACGTCCACGTGGGGCCTTAGCCTTTATTGAAAAATAAAGCACTTGGCGCAGGGAGATAGCCCATACAGCCTACAATAGAGAGGGAGATAGCCCTTTTCAAAGAAATATGAGAATACATAAGTAGAAAATAACCAAGAAAAGCTACTTCCTAAAAATAGGGTGACCCATCTGATCTGAAGAAAGCAGACCGCCCACATTATCCGGAAGATCCACTGCCTGACCAAAGCTCTGATCAATGCCTGTTTCCATAGCCAATTGAGCCAATGCATTTGCAACCCTGTTCTCCTCAGTAGAGATATAGGTAATCTGTCACGCCCCAGTCCCAAAATACGTAGGACCAGAAATACGTGACACGCCAGCTACGCATTCGACCAGACTCTGGTCTGACTCGAATACGTATAAGCTGTAATATAAAGGGCACTATCTAGATATTCCATAAATGTAAACCTCTATGTCTCAATCCACAATGTACATCAGTCTACAAGAAAAAGCTATATGTGCTAAGGTCGGCCGCCCAATAACACACTAACTCGAATAGACTCGAGAAGAAGTATGAGTCTACAAAACTAGGCTAAAACAGCAGATGAATAAATAATGTATAATAATCATAGTGTCGGTAGATATAATGTGAGTACCTGGTACCATGCTCGCAAGATATGCCACTCCATCAGTATCTCCAAGTACTCCGTAATCGTCTATGCTGCAAAACTGGCAGGGAACCAGGTCCTCAGAGGGACGTAACAAGGTACAGAAATATAACATGCCAAGTAAACAGAAAGTACAAGTGCACGACAGGGTACTCTATCATAACCAACTAGTGTGACTCAGTTTAAAGACAACGTTCGACGCGTGGGCTGTCCAAAATAAAACCATAGCTCCGGACACGGAAACACACGGCACGTACCGCAGCTCCGGGCAAAGAGTCACACGGGTGGAACAACTATACTAGAAACAGGTATCACTAGAAACAGGTATCACTAGAAAATACTACATATATATAAGCGCGTGCAGAGTAGCCCAAACGTCTAGTAACTGTCTTCCCCTTCCCAAGCGGTCAACGATTGTGCGTTGAACCTGAACCTCTAACTACAGTCTCGACACAAGGAAATAACCCAACAGACGCGACCCTAAGGTCGTCCCAGTCTCTGGTCATGATGTCAGTATCAGGATACAGGAATCTGGCACGATCACAGTGACCCTAAGGTCGTCCCAGTCTCTGGTCATGATGTCAGTATCAGGATACAGGAATCTGGCATGAACACAGTGTATAAGTGTGTCCTGGGGTATCGATGTACTCTGGTACGTGCATCGAGGTTCTATGAAACATCAGTAATTACTCTAGGTCGTTAAGTCGAATGTCACACCCGGTTGTGAACCGGACACGGAATATCGAACATCAACGTAAATACGCGCACAATGTACAAAAAGAATCACAATTTCTGTAAACTGAAATACTGGGTGGCAAGGTACACTTGCCTGCGTGCGGCTGCTGATGACGGGGATCGGGTACCGCGTCCAAGTCCTCAGGTCCCGCAGTACCTGGAGTCGAGAAACAAGCTCAAACAATAAACTATCACGAAGCTGAAATAAGGTGTGACACACGTCTACCGTATGTTCAAACTCAGCTACAACTTACATGGACACGAAACTAGAGGGTTTACCAAGGTTGACTCAGGGTATGTTACATCTAGTCCAATTAATCATCTGTACATTATAATCAAACCAAACCTCAATCTTAATACATTCATCACGATGTTCGGTAGTTCGATCCATGATCAAATCCTCAGTTTCATCCCGGGTCTTCAGAGACATTAACATGCACGTTGACCTATCTCATCCTCAAATAAAGTAACAATTATTTATTAAACCCTCGAATATACAACCTTCACCATTTTACCTTAAAATTACTCGTTTAGAATTCATTATTATTTTCAGTCCCCAATCGCTGACTAGTGGTTCGATATTACACCCATTTTACCCTAAATCACCTGTTCCTCAATGCCCATCAATATTCTAATATTATAGTATTATTCCTCTACAATTTAAATCTGTTCATCAATATGCATATATTAAATAGGACAACACCCTAAATGTCTCATATGGCACTTAAATCCAACTTCATTATATATCACGTTTCCAACCGTCTTATTTATACATTTCATATCCTCAATCAATTCATATTTAAACCATAAATTTTCAACTTAGCATTTCACCATCATTTGCATATTATAACATGCAATAAACCTAAAATCTCGTATGCATATTTAACACATCTCTAAAACTAACTAAACTATATACAATATACAACAATACTAGACTAACCCTAACAATACACAATATACAAACACAAGGGGAGGGGTGAGAGTATACCCTGGCGGCGTGTGGTGGTTGCTGGCCGGAGCGTGGCCGGAGTAGGGTGGTGATGGTGGTGGTAGTGATGGTATCCGGTGGTGGTAGTGATGGTAATGGAGGAGTGGAGATGGAGGAGGGGAGATGGAGGAGTCAGCACAGTCCGGCGGCTGTGCTGCCATGGTCGGCAGGGAGGCTGGCTGTGCTGCCATGGTCGGCAAGGAGGCTGGCTGGCCGGCCGGAGCCGCCGCGGGGGCCGTCAGTGCACCGCCAGAGCGGGGTGCATCCGCTGGAGCTGCTGTCCACCACCGCAGTCGCGGGCGGGTCTGGTCGGAGCGGGCAGTCGGGAAAGTACAGTGGCCGGCCGGAGCAACTCTTTCAAGGAGAAGAAAGGTAGAAGAAGAATGGAAGAGAAGAAGAAGAAGGGAAGGAGAAGATTTGCTACGTATGAAATGGAGGAGGGAGGAGAGAGAGTGGGGATGAGGTTTCCCAAATGTTGGGATTAGGGCCGGTTGGGAAGTGTGAGGGTGGGTGATGTGATGCTTTATAGGAAGGGTTGTGTTGGATGGAGGGTGGAGAATGATTTGAATTAATACAATGGATGGTTGAGATTCATCATGAAGAGGGGAGGGTTTCTTCATGTGAGGAATGAGGGATTTGGGTTTGGGACCCCATATTGGGACCCAACAATTAATCATGACCAATGAGGTGTAGCCAACAATTCAATAATTGCAAATAAGCCCCGTAAATTCGGAAATTTGCATGGGCACATGAAATGACGCGAAAATTGTGCCGAAAATTGCGTTTATTAAAATGTATGACGAGGGGGTAATGTGGGTGAGGAACGGGTTTAATTAAATGGGCATTGGGATTAATTTAATATAAAAATAGAATTTACAGAGTTGGTAAATCCCGATTTAATTAAAGATAACGCGTTCCGCGAATTTAATTTAATTGGGGTCCGCGGGGTCAAAATCTGGAAACGGCGCAAAGGCCAAAAATGGTGGGGGCTTAGAGTCGGTCTTGGACCCTTTTGTTGGTCCGGCTCAACGGGTTAAGTTGGTACCCCAAAATCGAGGGTAACGACACAGGTGTCCGATACAGAATTAAATACGGGTTACGATTTTCGAAAATGTTGCACAATTAATTTAGAGCACACAAGAGTTGATTTTAACAGTCAGAAAAGTCCAATGCCTAATTTGGCGAGTTGAGTCGAGTGTACAATATTTGTACGGAATTTATGGACTGATAATGGGCTCCGAATAATTAGACAAAGATAGGGTGTGCCAATGGTTTAAATTAATTGGATTAAAATTCCAGGTAAATATCCTCTACTCTAAACCTCGATATCTTCTATCAAAATTTTCCAGATCCACTCTAACTATCTACAGAATAAATCGAGGGGGTTTACATTCTTCCCAACTTAGAAAAATTTCGTCCCCGAAATTAAAAGTAAAGCACGATAATATCTAGCAGAATTCTAAAATAACTTGTAATTAAACTGCCGTACGTAAATTCGTACCTTGCTCCTCAAATAAGTATGGGAATCGCTGCCGAATAGAATCCTCGCGCTCCCAAGTAGACTCGCCTGGTGAATGGTGCTTCCATGCCACTCTGACCAGTCGAATCGTCTGTCTTCTCAAAGTCTTCTCGCTGCGATCGAGAATCTCAACAGGCTGCTCTACATAAGACAGACTAGGCCCGACTGTAATCTCCGAATGTTCAAGCACGTGGCTAGGGTCTGCGACATATCTCCTCAGCTGCGATACGTGAAATACGTCATGTACTCCCTCTAATGATGGAGGTAATGCAAGACGATAAGCCACTTTGCCAACTCGTTCCAAAATGTCAAAAGGTCCGATGTACCTTGGACTCAGCTTGCCTCTGCCTCCGAATCTGATGGTACCATGAGTGGGCGATATCCTCAGAAATACATGGTCACCTTCCTTGAACTCCAATGGTTTGTAGTGCGCATCTGCCCAATGTTTCTGTCTGTCTTGCGCTACACGCAGGTGGCTCCGAATCTGCTTGACATTTTCCACTGTCTGTGTCACCAACTCTGGACCAAGTATTTGACGCTCTCCCACGTCACTCCAACGAACTGGCGACCTACATTTTCTGCCGTATAGTGCCTCATAAGGTGCCATCTGTATGCTGGCCTGGTAACTGTTATTGGAGAAGAATTCCACCAAGTGTAGGTGGTTCTCCCAAGATCCTCCAAAATCAATCATGCACGCTCTCAACATATCCTCTAATATATGTATCGTGCGCTCTGACTGACCATCAGTCTGTGGATGATATGCAGTGCTGAACTTGAGACGAGTTCCTAGGCTCTCCTGTATACTCTGCCAAAAATGTGACATGAAACTGAAATTACGATCCGATACGATGCTGACAGGCACTCCATGTAACCGTACTATCTGCCTCATATACATGTCAGCTAGTATCTCTGTGGATTGCCCAATTCTAAAGGACAAGAAATGTGTAGACTTGGTGAGTCTGTCTACGACAACCCAAACTGCATCCTTTCCGCTAGGGCTCCGCGGGAATCCTGTGACGAAGCCATGGTAATGTGTTCCCACTTCCACTCGGGAATGGGAAGTGGCTACAATAATCCTGCAGTCCTCTGATGTTCAACCTTGACTTGCAAACTAAACACTTCGTCACAAATCTTGCAATTCCTCTCTTCATCCCATGCCACCAGAAATGCTGTCTCAAGTCTCGGTACATCTTCGTACCCCCGGGATGAATGGAATATATCGAGCTATGAGCCTCTGTCATCAACTCTTGGCGTAGCTCGCCACTCGGAACATATAGGCGATCTCCGCACCTCAGCGTTCCGTCTTCATGAATCCTGAGTCCTGTCTGCAGGCCGGCTTCTGTTCTCTCTCGCAGACGTCGAAATCTCGTATCTGTAGGCAATGCTGCCCTGATCCTCTCAATCAAAGTAGACTGAACCTCAAGACTGGCCATCTGTCCATCTATGCCTGGCAATACGATCTCTATCCCAAGCTCCTGGAGATCCTCTAGCAACTGTCGCTGCGTCGTCAAAAAGTATGCCATGGGCTTCCTGCTTAAGGCATCTGCTACGACGTTCGCCTTGCCAGGGTGGTACTGTAGCTCAATGTCACAATCTGTCATCAACTCTAGCCAACGTCTCTGCCTCATGTTGAGCTCCTTCTGCGTGTAGACGTACTTCAGGCTTTTATGATCTGTATAAATCTTAACACGCTCACCATAAAGGTAATGTCTCCATAGTTTTAGTGCAAATATCACCGCAGCTAGCTCCAAGTCGTGCGTCGGATAGTTCTTTTCATGAACTCTCAACTGTCTCGATGCGTAGGCTATCACCTTGCCGTGTTGCATCAGTACACATCCCAATCCGCTCCCTGACGCATCACTGTACACTACAAATCCTCCTGATCCTGAGGGTAGTGTCAAAATCGGTGCTGATGTCAGACGCTTCTTCAGCTCATCGAAAGCCGCCTGACACTTGTCGGTCCAGATAAACTCTTCGCCTTTACGCGTCAGTCGCATCATAGGCGCAGCTATCCTCGAAAAGTTTTCTACGAACCTCCGATAATATCCGGCAAATCCGAGGAAACTCCTAACCTCCGTAACTGATGTAGGGGTAGGCCAGGTCTCTACTGCAGCTATTTTCTCCGGATCAACTGATAGTCCATCTCCGGTGATTATTGTGTCTCAAAAATGGTACTCTATCCAAGCAGAACTCACATTCGCTGAGTTTGGCGTACAGCCTCTCATGTCTCAGCGTCTCCAACACGATCCTGAGATGCCTCTCATGCTCCTCCTGACTTTTGGAGTATATCAAGATATCGTCTATAATTTCCACCACGAACTTATCTAAGTACTGGTGGAAAACATTGTTCATCCAACACATAAATACTGCTGGCGCGTTGGTTAAACCAAACGGCATGACTAAAAACTCATAGTGACCATACTTCGTCCGAAAGGCCGTCTTCTGGATGTCCTCTTTCCGTACCTTGATCTGATGATATCTGGATCTGAGATCGATCTTCAAAATTCATATGCGCCACTTAGCTGATTCACATAAATCTTTGATGTGCGGCAATGGGTACTTGTTCTTTACCGTTACTGCATTAAATCTTGTAATCGATACACAAACATACCGTTTCTGAAATCAATACGCAGACGTACCGTCTCGTCCTTCTTTGGTACTATAAGATGGTTGCTTCTCATGGAAAAACACTAGCCCGACCGAAACCTTTGTCTAAGAGGTCCTCTATTATGGACTTCCAACTCAACCAAACTCTGTCGGTGCTAGTCTGAAGACAGAAAAATAATCGGCTCGGCTCTTGGAGTCAACTTTGTAACAAACTCTTTCTGTCAGGTGGCAGGCCTAAAAGATTATCTAGAAAATATCCTCCACTCTGCTATAACATGGTGGTACACTGGTTCACCTCCTGTATTGTATGCCTCCAAGGTAGATAGGCACCATGCTTCCAGGCTCTCTAATAACTCAAACTCAGGTTAATCCGGTGGTCTAAAGGTGACACAACCACGACGGCAATCAAGCATTGCGTGGTGTCGGTTCAACCAATCCTTGTCTAGGATAATGTTATAGTCTAGTCTTAAACCTCAAAATAATTTCTCCCGTTCTGTTTCCAACATCAATCCTCAAAAGAACAATTTTCCGTGCCTAATGTATAATTATCTTCTCCTCAAAGTTTTCCCCTAAAATTCTATTCCTCGAATTTCTTCTTTTCGTTATTTATCTCTCCAAGTCACATAGTGCAATTATAATAATGATGTCACCCAAGCACATGCTAAAATTTCTGGTATTAGATCATCATCTTCCAAGTGAGAGCTTGAAATTTTATCTCCTCTAGTCCATAATGTCATTCCTGGTATTGCTATCATATACAACCACTAGTTTCCATCATCAGGCTTTGCATTCCTATAAATCATTCTAGGTCATGATCAACAGTCCTTCTAGCTCTCAGTACTTCCAAGATCACTGCTACCTCAAGCACGGGTAGGGAACTAGTGGGTCCAATTCTCTTGCCAACCATCCTTACTAGATCTAGAATCCAATGAACCCATCAATCTATCCTGATAAGGTAACAATATTCTCCGAGAAAGGTATATGAATTATGTCTTCTGTCGTCTGGTCTTCGATCTTCTTCTGGAGGGTAACCATCAGTCACAAGCATTCGTCTCCCCGAACAATAGGGGACGAGGAACAAGGATAGAGATATAGACGAAGATTGATCGAATGCAAAGTGGAAGTCCAAGGGCGATAATCACATACAAAGAGTTTTAAAATCGATTATGGATTGAGATCCTATTCAACAATCATAACATCTATTCCTAATTTGCAGGCTCGCTTGGCACAGTCAGGTGACCAAGACGATTTAAATCGGACCTGCATGGGCCACCACAAAAACATGTCACGCCCCAGTCCCAAAATACGTAGGACCAGAAATACGTGACACGCCAGCTACGCATTCGACCAGACTCTGGTCTGACTCGAATACGTATAAGCTGTAATATAAAGGGCACTATCTAGATATTCCATAAATATAAACCTCTATGTCTCAATCCACAATGTACATCAGTCTACAAGAAAAAGCTATATGTGCTAAGGTCGGCCGCCCAATAACACACTAACTCGAATAGACTCGAGAAGAAGTATGAGTCTACAAAACTAGGCTAAAACAGCAGATGAATAAACAATGTATAATAATCATAGTGCCGGTAGATATAATGTGAGTACCTGGTACCATGCTCGCAAGATATGCCACTCCATCAGTATCTCCAAGTGCTCCGTAATCGTCTATGCTGCAAAACTGGCAGGGAACCAGGTCCTCAGAGGGACGTAACAAGGTACAGAAATATAACATGCCAAGTAAACAGAAAGTACAAGTGCACGACAGGGTACTCTATCATAACCAACTAGTGTGACTCAGTTTAAAGACAACGTTCGACGCGTGGGCTGTCCAAAATAAAACCGTAGCTCCGGACACGGAAACACACGGCACGTACCGCAGCTCCGGGCAAAGAGTCACACGGGTGGAACAACTATACTAGAAACAGGTATCACTAGAAACATGTATCACTAGAAAATACTACATATATATAAGCGCGTGCAGAGTAGCCCAAACGTCTAGTAACTGTCTTCCCCTTCCCAAGCGGTCAACGATTGTGCGTTGAACCTGAACCTCTAACTACAGTCTCGACACAAGGAAATAACCCAACAGACGCGACCCTAAGGTCGTCCCAGTCTCTGGTCATGATGTCAGTATCAGGATACAGGAATCTGGCACGATCACAATGACCCTAAGGTCGTCCCAGTCTCTGGTCATGATGTCAGTATCAGGATACAGGAATCTGGCACGAACACAGTGTATAAGTGTGTCCTGGGGTATCGATGTACTCTGGTACGTGCATCGAGGTTCTATGAAACATCAGTAATTACTCTAGGTCGTTAAGTCGAATGTCACACCCGGTTGTGAACCGGACACGGAATATCGAACATCAACGTAAATACGCGCACAATGTACAAAAAGAATCACAATTTCTGTAAACTGAAATACTGGGTGGCAAGGTACACTTGCCTGCGTACGGCTGCTGATGACGGGGATCGGGTACCGCGTCCAAGTCCTCAGGTCTCGCAGTACCTGGAGTCGAGAAACAAGCTCAAACAATAAACTATCACGAAGCTGAAATAAGGTGTGACACACGTCTACCGTATGTTCAAACTCAGCTACAACTTACATGGACACGAAACTAGAGGGTTTACCAAGGTTGACTCAGGGTATGTTACATCTAGTCCAATTAATCATCTGTACATTATAATCAAACCAAACCTCAATCTTAATACATTCATCACGATGTTCGGTAGTTCGATCCATGATCAAATCCTCAGTTTCATCCCGGGTCTTCAGAGACATTAACATGCACGTTGACCTATCTCATCCTCAAATAAAGTAACAATTATTTATTAAACCCTCGAATATACAACCTTCACCATTTCACCTTAAAATTACTCGTTTAGAATTCATTATTATTTTTAGTCCCCAATCGCTGACTAGTGGTTCGATATTACACCCATTTCACCCTAAATCACCTGTTCCTCAATGCCCATCAATATTCTAATATTATAGTATTATTCCTCTACAATTTAAATCTGTTCATCAATATGCATATATTAAATAGGACAACACCCTAAATGTCTCATATGGCACTTAAATCCAACTTCATTATATATCACGTTTCCAACCGTCTTATTTATACATTTCATATCCTCAATCAATTCATATTTAAACCATAAATTTTCAACTTAGCATTTCACCATCATTTGCATATTATAACATGCAATAAACCTAAAATCTCGTATGCATATTTAACACATCTCTAAAACTAACTAAACTATATACAATATACAACAATACTAGACTAACCCTAACAATACACAATATACAAACACAAGGGGAGGGGTGAGAGTATACCCTGGCGGCGTGTGGTGGTTGCTGGCCGGAGCGTGGCCGGAGTAGGGTGGTGATGGTGGTGGTAGTGATGGTATCCGGTGGTGGTAGTGATGGTAATGGAGGAGTGGAGATGGAGGAGGGGAGATGGAGGAGTCAGCACAGTCCGGCGGCTGTGCTGCCATGGTCGGCAGGGAGGCTGGCTGTGCTGCCATGGTCGGCAGGGAGGCTGGCTGGCCGGCCGGAGCCGCCGCGGGGGCGTCAGTGCACCGCCAGAGCGGGGTGCATCCGCTGGAGCTGCTGTCCACCACCGCAGTCGCGGGCGGGTCTGGTCGGAGCGGGCAGTCGGGGAAGTACAGTGGCCGGCCGGAGCAACTCTTTCAAGGAGAAGAAAGGTAGAAGAAGAATGGAAGAGAAGAAGAAGAAGGGAAGGAGAAGATTTGCTACGTATGAAATGGAGGAGGGAGGAGAGAGAGTGGGGATGAGGTTTCCCAAATGTTGGGATTAGGGCCGGTTGGGAAGTGTGAGGGTGGGTGATGTGATGCTTTATAGGAAGGGTTGTGTTGGATGGAGGGTGGAGAATGATTTGAATTAATAGAATGGATGGTTGAGATTCATCATGAAGAGGGGAGGGTTTCTTCATGTGAGGAATGAGGGATTTGGGTTTGGGACCCCATATTGGGACCCAACAATTAATCATGACCAATGAGGTATAGCCAACAATTCAATAATTGCAAATAAGCCCCGTAAATTCAGAAATTTGCATGGGCACATGAAATGACGCGAAAATTGTGCCGAAAATTGCGTTTATTAAAATGTATGACGAGGGGGTAATGTGGGTGAGGAACGGGTTTAATTAAATGGGCATTGGGATTAATTTAATATAAAAATAAAATTTACAGAGTTGGTAAATCCCGATTTAATTAAAGATAACGCGTTCCGCGAATTTAATTTAATTGGGGTCCGCGGGGTCAAAATCTGGAAACGGCGCAAAGGCCAAAAATGGTGGGGGCTTAGAGTCGGTCTTGGACCCTTTTGTTGGTCCGGCTCAACGGGTTAAGTTGGTACCCCAAAATCGAGGGTAACGACACAGGTGTCCGATACAGAATTAAATACGGGTTACGATTTTCGAAAATGTTGCACAATTAATTTAGAGCACACAAGAGTTGATTTTAACAGTCAGAAAAGTCCAATGCCTAATTTGGCAAGTTGAGTCGAGTGTACAATATTTGTACGGAATTTATGGGCTGATAATGGGCTCCGAATAATTAGACAAAGATAGGGTGTGCCAATGGTTTAAATTAATTGGATTAAAATTCCAGGTAAATATCCTCTACTCTAAACCTCGATATCTTCTATCAAAATTTTCCAGATCCACTCTAACTATCTACAGAATAAATCGAGGGGGTTTACATAATCTGGATGTCTTGAGAAATTAATTTCCTGATCTTTCAAATTTTATAAATACCAGACCAGTGAATATGGCTTTTACCCATAATTGTATCACAAAGAATTTTGGAGCTGGAGTCAATATAACTGATGACAATATTATTACTCCTACAAAATTTAATGACAGATAATAGTGAATCTATTTCCGCATTAATACTTTGCCCTCCATTAATAACTTTTTGGAAAGCGGCTACCATTTGTCCTTCAGTGTCTCTGACCACCCCTCCACTAAAGGAGTCAACTCCACTAAAGGAGTCAAGACTATTATTCTTAGAAATAATATTCAGCTTAAGACCCTGTTCCGACGGTTTTCAATGAACCCAGGTGCCTCTAGCCCTAGTGTGAGTTTGAGGAGTAATATAGAAGGCCGCCATGATATTTTCCTCCTCCACAAAGAGATTATCTTCTTGGTGAAATTTTCTTAAAATAAGTTGAAGACTAGTGGTAATCCGACAAATGGCATCATTAGCATTAAGGTCAATATTCTCAAAAATAATATTATTTGTATGCTTCCAAATCTCCCACAAGCCCGAAGCAAAAATAATATTCCTACTCAGGCCAATAATATTTTTTTGAGAAATATTGAGAAGCCAAACTTCAACTAATTGCTCCACAGTAGATGCATTAATATTTAAGTAAAATATAGGGGCAAAATGAGACCATACCGAAGCAGCAAGCTCACTAGTGACAAATATCAGAGAGGGAATCCTACTGTAGAGATGTGCAGCAGTGCAAATTGCAAGGGAACAACAACAGGTAAGTGTCTGTGTATGTTGTGCATATATAGTTGTGAGTTAGTGTATGTAAAATTTGAAATTAGCATTACTACTAGAATAAGTAATAGAAAATAGTTGCTTTAAGAAAATGTACGCTAGAAGAACATTAAGAAGGTCTAATAAGCCAACAAAATCTCCCAATACACCCAGCTCAAAGTAAGCAAAGAAACCATTTTGAAACATATCATGGCATGCAATACAAACATATGATGATAAGAGAAACAATTTAAATGTAAGGATTCCAAATCGCATGCTCTATGAAAATTCAATAATGTTGGACAAATAAATAAAAATAAAACCTTTTGGATTCTATACCCAAATAATCAAAAGAATCAGATTTAAGGGAGTACATTAGATACAGAGTCATTTTAACTTGTAAGGCATAAGCTGGGTAAAATAGTCTATTACAAGGACGAGTAGTCTAACCTGACAGGATTGATTTAGATGTGGATGAAACTCAAAGAAATTTATATTCATAATATTCTATTCATTTTCTTTCTTTCTTTTTCTAGAAAGTTTTGATTAGATTTTCACTATGGAGAAAGATAATAACTAACTTTTTTTTTTATCTCTTATTTGAAAGAGTTCGTAATAACATTAAAAACTAATCCAGCTCTATTGAATCGTCAACAAGTAACAAGTAGGAGAACATAAATTAGTTTCTGTCAAAGTAGTTGAGAATCTTAACTTTCGGAACAAAAATTAGTTTTTGTCAAAGTGTTACTATTTGAATCCAAGCTTATATCACACAGAAAGTTGAAAAGAAAAGGAAGACTGAAGTTAGCAACACTTACTTGTCCACATCAAAGCACACATATTTGAACAGGTATCAAGTAGTTTAGGATTCTTTAAGAAACCAAACACCCAAACATCCAAACATTCCCAACAACAAACCACACGACAAAAAATAATCCAACACCATTTTGAAGTGATTAACAAATACTTTAAGCCTGCAAAGCCAAGAACATTTCTTAAAATAGTCTATTTAGATTTCTAGCTAGCAGAAGTTAGGATACAATAAGAAAGATGAAGCTATCATGACTAAAAGCAAAAAAGAATCCAATTAACAAATAAATTCTTATTTGAAGATTAGGTACATAAGTTTTTGAATCCAGTGTATAGATCTCACAATTAGTAAGTGTCAAATGCCAAACAAACTAAAGCAGGGCCTATACACGGGCAAGAATACTATTCATAGTTAATGGGTGTCTTTATCACCGTCGAAGTTCACAACCTACTTATCTAGCCAACTGAATTGTGTGGAAAGAAGATATACATAAGAAATATACTTATGCCAATAATTATGCTGTCCTTTTCCAAATCAAGAAAAGGAAAGTGAGGATACGCACTTCCACACTACAGCTAGTAAGAAAGTTCGCTGACTATCTTAATATTTGAAATATATATTAAGGGCATGCCATCATTTGTTGACAAGAAGAACCATGACTGATTGTTATATAAAGAAGAACCATGATTGTCTGTTTTATCTCTTTATTCAACGGACACATGAAATGCAGAACATTTGTAGCTATTGGAAACGTAGGAATGCTTGAAGTAGAGTTCATTTAAGAAATTCTCCAATCTAATTGATCTAGTAGTAGTGATATAGTACATACCTTTAAAAAGTAATAAGAAAATTTGGTATTACAACATTATTTTACCATTCTTGCCAATTGTGAAACATCCAAGTAAACCATTTGTGCTTGAAAAAGGAACCCCTGAAAAAAAAATCCCAGATCGACCACAACCTTCCTGTTGTCGTTTTCAATTCACTGCCTATATGTGGAATTAGTTTGGGCATCCAAATACGAAGTAACAACTATGTATTGATCATAAATCGTGTTTTGTTGCAGAGGAAGTGGTGAAAGAGAAAGAAGATGGAAGAAAAAGAATAAGAGAAATGAAAATAAATTTAATATACTTGTTTGGTGCCCAAGAAAAAAAGAAATTAGAACACATAAAAATTACAATAATATGACAGAGCTAAACTTACACATGACCTATTCATATTTTGACTTGTTTACAACGTTCAGTAAAAATGTACGTCGTGAATCAATTATTTACGACGTACTATTTAAATACGCCTTAAATTTGATGTCATAAAAAGTTACTTTTCTTGTAGTAAATTATTTATAGAACTAGACGTAGAGAATATGTATAACATATTTATACAACTAGACTTTCCAGGTTCTTAGACCAAATGACTAAAGTGCAATAGATTTTCTTTCCATGTGCCATCCAGTTCAATTTATTTGCTGTTAAACCCTTCCTAAATATAACATCTACTTACTAGACTTAAAGGTACATGCTCTAATTCACTCATACTTACCTATAAACATAGGAACTTCCTTCTTGCCCTCATTACTTAGTTCCATCCCAACCAATACAAGGAGCACATCTATGGCCATACCTACTGCTATGCATAAAGTAAAGAAAAAAAATACTCTCTTCTCCAACAATAATCACCCGGTATTAAAGAAAATACACTCTCTCTCTTCTCCAACAATAACTACCAGGTATCCCATAACCGATGTGCTATTTTCCTTAGTCTCTTTTCATTCACCCAAACACACACATCATAGATACATAGCTAACAGTCTCATAGAATAGAGGGATGTGACTATGTAAAGAGAACTGTTATTAATCCTAACTACTCAATCCTTTAGAATGAAAGATGTATAGTGAAAATATTAATTTCTTTATGTATAGAGCACCCAATATCTCTAACAATACTTTAATCTAGGAGTTAGGGAGACTAAAATGTGTACAGTGGATTGAGTTCTTATAGTATCAGAATAACTAATAATTAGTTCTTATAGTCATCCATTCCAAGTCAGCATCTTACCATGGTGTGATACTAGCTCGTATCAGACTAACTATACTAAGTTCTTATAATAGCGGTAAAACTAAACTGCTCTTAAAAATTCTTATAGTGGAAAGTTATTACAGTAGAAATTGACACTTGATAAAATTCCTAGGTAACACAGTAAATGTGATAGTTAATATTTTATGTATAGAAAAATAATATTCAAAGAGTGGTGAATTGGCATGTTAAAAAGCACACCCCAGGTGACACACTATATGTGATAGTTATTTTTTTATCTCATATTGTTTCTATGTGTGCATGCAACATGAGGTTGGGTTAAATTAGAGCGCTTTAAATGTGAGAATGAAGAAAAACATTATATGAAGATTATTTGGAATATTTGGAGGTTTGGATCTAAACATGTAGTTATAGTGTGTATCTATCATGTGAATGTGTGACAAGATTTGCTCTTTTTCGGAGAATTTTTTGCAAATTGGATGACAATGGGATCCACAAATAAGAGATGACCAGAGGTGAGGAGGCAGAATGGCCAAGTGGATATTGGATGTTTACCATTATCGCATCGCTAGCAAAAGCTTTGCAACAATGTCTCCCATTTTGTTCAATTCTGAAACATCAGGCTCCGCAAACATGCTAAAGAGAAATTTCTGGGAACATTCCTGAATAGTTTCGTCCTATATTGGAAATGATGAAAAATATAAGTTACCAAATAGAAGCTCATGGCATGCACATGAACTCAATTTGCTCCAAAGAATTAATAATGTTGTATGAATATTGGTACTGTATATGACTCCCTGTAAGTTTCGTAATTGGTCATTGGCAATATTAGCGCTTCTGAATGGGTGTAGCAGATATCGAGTTTCGAACTCTAGTAAGAAATTCAAAGAATGTTAAATTTTAATTGAAGGAATTGTTAAGAAATTTGAAGAGCATAAAAGCACAGACAATAACAAAGACATTCTCCCTTTCTTATTTTGAGATATATGGTTGAAGTAAGAACACACCCAAGATTTGAGACTTTGACTTCTCTTTCGAGTAAAATATATCAACCAAAGCCAATTGGCCAGTTTTGGATTGGAAACCAACAAAACTGAAACAAGATGCTTTACAAAGTTATAATTTTAGGCAAAAGTTAAGGGGATAGACTGGCTCGGCCTTAGCAGGAAAAGGATATAGGAAAAGGTGGTTAGTGTATTCTATATAAAAAAAGATAAAGAAAGAAAGGAGACGAGTTGAAGATCTGTTGCCTTCATTTAATAAAAAGAACAAGAAAGAAAAACAACAATAAAATAACAATATATACCCATATTATACTAAAAAGATAAAGCAATAGCATATTCCATAATTAATATATACACATAATATCCTAAAAAAACAAGAAAGAAAAACAACAACGAAATAACAATATAATACCATCTGATCAACAATCATGAGTATTTTTTAAGTGTAAACTTTCGCTTGCAATAGTTGAACACGGCTTCCAAGCTTGGCCCAAGAAGCCAAAATCACTTAATGTAGGGAATTTCATTTTTGTTTGAAATGATATTATACTCTCCTTCAAAACCAAACCACTTCGTTAGGAAATTCTAGCTTTTTTGAAATGCAAAGAATCCAAAATCATAATACTGACAACCAAAGATGATTAATTGATGTATAGAGCTTCCTAACTTATACCCTGAAAAAGCATATGCAATTTTGATTCATAGTGAAGCGAGGATGCTTAGTCTTAACAGATTTCTTCGAAAGACAATTATGTTGAAGTTAAAGACTTGCAACAAGTTGCTTTCCCTTTAAAAAAAGAAAACCAACCAAACTGTAAAATCAAGACTAGCTAGTCATGTCACAACTTGGAGTAAGTCAAGCTTCTATCTAACTTCAAAACCTAAAAAATATCAAAACAACATAAGCTAATATTAATATCACAAGTTTGCAGTTTGCATGAATCCTGGGTACCCATTTGACCTGAGACTAACATTGGCCACTACCATGAGTTCTACAATATATCTCACTCCAACAGTTTCGAAGTTGCAAATTACTATTCAGACAACCTAGACGCATTTCCAAATCCACTTTGAAATCAGATACTCTACATCAGGATTATGGATCTAGAATCTGAGTATATGAATTGGTCCAATCTAAAATAATAAATTACAAAATAAACAAAGAAAAGGCAGAAGACAAAAATCATTTGAATCATAGAAATTTTTGATGCACCATTATCATTAATATCACAACATAAGTCCAGATCCCCTTCAGTAATTTCATATTATGGATGTTGAATTTGACCTATATCTTGGAAGCTTTAATAATAAATTTTGAATTTCATAACTTGGTGATACTCGATACACAATTTATATCAGTCAACCTGAAAAAAATAGTCCAAAAATTAGCTATGAGAAAAATGCATAGACTAGCTGAGTAGGAAGGAGAAAAGTTGTGGATGGAAGAGGAGAGAATAAAAGGTAGGTAGACTGATTAATACTTCTTCTAGTATGTATTCTTGAAATTTGTATTTTACCAAAACTACTATTGAAATTCGATCCAAAAGCACTAGTCTCTCAAAATGATAAACTAAAACTCTTAGAAAGATTTAAAATTTTAATTAGACTAATAAGAAGATGGATTTCCCTATCCTTCTTTCTCGATAGGAAATTTTCTATTAGACTAATTCAATAATTGGAAATGTGGACGCAAGAGCGCAAAAAACTAATTAATGTAGCCAAGATAAAGACGTAAGCCGAATTACTATTAGAATAATAACATGTAAACTATATAATTGCATCATTGTCATGATTGATGGATCGATCAATATCACTATATATAATACACATTACAATGCTAGCTTAGAGGACACATTCACTAACTTTTACCTACTTTAGTGTACTTAACTTAATGATATAAAATTCTCCAGATAAACATAACATCAAAAAACCATGATTGTCAACCACCAGTTAATTATTTGATGCTCTCCTAATAGTATTTGTCAACAACAACTACAAAATGCAATACTCGATCAAATTTTAATTGATGGATATCATATGGAAATGCATGGAAACCAAACACTGAAAGCCATATAACAACTAAATAAAAGATTTTGATCTAATGCACGAATATACAGAGACAAACCTAGCTATTGGCAAGGGCTTGCAATGGAGGAGATTGGCCAAAGCAGAGAGAGACAGAGCTCTTCGGATTGGCCAAAGCAAGTGATGCCTCTCTATGGCACCTCACCACTGGAATCGTCGTCACCGGTATAGCTCTATCTAGTGGGAAAAAAAAAATCAAATTTCTTATGGAAAAATTGGGGGAAAAAAATAAAAGCGTATCCATCGGAGTCAAAGTCGAGTGGCAGCCATCGGTCTTTTTGGTGATCCTAAAATTTTACATGCAAAATTGAGAATAAATATGTATGCCCTAAAAATCAGATCGACCTAAATAAAAAAGGTAAAAACCCTAAATAAAAAAGAAGAAATTGGGAGAAATAAAAAAGAAGGAAGAAAAATTAAATGACAAAAAAGACCGAGAGATGCATGTAGAGAGAGAGAGGATAAAGAAAAATGAGAGAGAAGGATCATGAAGAAGAAGAAGAAGCAAGAGAGAGAGAAAGAGAACCTGCGGGAGAGAGAGAGAGAGAGAGAGAGAGAGAGAGAGAGAGAAGGAAGAGAAAGAGAGAGAACCTGTGTAGATCGACGAGAGCAGCGAAACCAGACGAGCAGCGGAAGAGAGAGAGGGGTTTGTGTCTACAGCTGCGCAGAAAGCTTTTCCTATGCTTTTAGGAATACATCAAGCGAAAAACATAAAAAATAGGCATACGGCTTTTGTATGTGTAGAAATTTAGGAAATTTACTGTGCGCCGTTGTTTTGTATAGTAAAATATGACGTTCAATGCACGTCGTAAATAGATATAATTGTTACATTCTAATGATTTTTACGACATTCACGAAAATGTACATCGTTAATTAACAATTTACGACATACTTTTTATGCACGTCTTAAATTCAACGTTGTAAAAAGTCATTTTTCTTGTAGTAGGTGTCACACAGAAGATCATATTATCAGTTCTCTATGGAATATATATATATAGTTCATGACCTAAATGGATTTGGAAAAACCATTAGTAAGGTTGTAATGTAATATGGTATTAGTCTATCTTGACTATAGGTTTATACTAGTACACTCTGTGTGTATTGAACAGGACCATTTGAGGTTGTTCTTTTTGTACTGACTACATAAGAGAACAAACACCTCTGTTATTATGGATACTTGTGCTCTTAATTATCCGGATATAATAACTGACATGTATATAAATGTGCATTACTTTGACTCATAAAAGAATGAGATTCATTATGGGTCAATAACCTCTATGAATTGTGTAATGTCATTGTGTGTATGATGGGATATTGGTTATAAAATGAATCAATGTTCCAATACATCAGGTTGATGATGTCAAATTAAGGATCTTATAAGGATTGTCATGTAAACCCTGCAAGTGGATTATATCTGACATGACAAATAAAGATGAGTGGTACTATTTAAGGATAAAAGATGTCGATCAATATAGTTGTCAGTAACTTAATTTGAGCGACGAACATTAGATATCTTAACATGGGAAGACAAAGAGGCATATAATAAGGAGTCCATAAACATAATTTGGAATTAGGAAGGTAGTGCAACAATAGCTCTTGAGTGGACCGTGTTATTGTTAATTGGCCTGGGTTGTGTGTTCGGGCTGAACATGGGATACCCAGATCCGTTAGGAGACCTAACCCTAATTTTTTCTTATGTCCCTGTCGTAGCCTATATATATCCTCTATTCTCTAGCCGTCAGATGCATCCAAGCGAGCAGCTTTGTCGAAGTTTATTTTTTACATAAGGAGAGAAAGATGGTAAGCCCAGGAGAAGAAAATGTTGGTAGATCATCTTCCACACGATGTCCAATCCGAGGAAGCATTAAGGCAGAAGATCTTAAGGTCGCTGGTTGATCGAGTTTTCTGGAGATCGTCTTCTACTTCTCATCACTTCAGGTATAATTTGTGAACCATAGTTTTCGCCATTGAAGAGTTAGATCACGACTTAAACCTATTAATATTTTTTCGATCGATATGCACACCAATCTGCAGTCCTGGATCCCCAGTTCCATCATTAACGAAGCCAAACTTTGAGCCAGCCCCTCTCTAAGGAAAAATAAAGGCGAAAATTGAGCTCAAGCTCGTTCTAGAACCATTTGGGTAAATTGAAAAAGTTGATGAACTTGAATTCTAGATAAGCTTATGCCTAAACTTTGCTTAGTGGTCATCCCTAAATAAGCTTATGCCTAAACTCTAATTCCACAAATAGTTCCTGGGTTGTCAAAATTTCGATCAAGATCCCATCAAAATCATTTATCAATGATCATGCCGACGCGGCACCAGAAAATGACTATTGGATGGACGTTTTCTCTAGGAGAAATGTCCTTCCAACGGGTGTTTTTGTCTTATAATATTTTTTACTTAGTGGCTGACGGAGGGCAAACTGAGTCAGAAATAAAGTAAAATGTTTATCTAAAAGGCTTTTTGTAATTTTATTTTTTATTTTTTTATAAGAAAATATCCTTTGGAAGGACTTTCTTGTGCTTTTTTTGGAATTTTGGAAAACTTTGTGCTTTCACTGAATTTTTATGAAACTGTTATGCTGTATACAAATTTTTTTGATATATATATATATATATATATATATATATATATATATGAGGGTCCCCAAGACAGAACCACTTTTGTTGCTCATCTTCCACAACCTAGTCGGTTGCTGCTCTAGTCTATGATTACTTCCCTTGTTGTTCGGTTGGTGTCCTTCATTTAGCTTTATTCTATAAGAACCTTTTCCTTCCACGGATTCACTAGACAATTGAGCGCAGTGACGTAGCCACATGGTGTTGGGAGAGCGATTGCGTCCCTTCAGATTTTATATATATATATATATATATATATATATATATATATATATATAATGGATCCACATTCCCTATTATGCATTTCCAAGCATCCACATGTTTATAATAGTTGTATCTTGTTTAAGTCATATAATCTTAACCGTTGATTTGAACCATTCAAATCAATGGTTAAGATTATATGGCTTAAACAAGATCCAACGGTTGATAACATGAGGATGCTCAGGGATGCAAAAAATTGAAGATGTGGATCCCTCCTCATATATATATATATATATATATATATATATATATATATATATATATATATAAGGTAAACGAGATATGAGCCATACTGCTCATATTTCTACATGAGTCATGCACATGTGGACCAATAGGAATAGAGTGTACTAGTTCACATGGATGCACATGTGATGTAAGATTCTATTCCTATTGGTCCACATGTGCATGGCTCATTTAGGAATATGAGCACTATGGCTCATATCTCGTTTACCCCCCCCCCCTCCACACACACACACACACACACACACACACACACACATACACACACACACACACACATATATATATATATATATATTTGGTGTCCTTTCTTCAAGCCGGACCGTGGCTATATAAGCCACCCAGCCGCCCAGGAGGAATTCGAACCCAAGACCTACCTGTGGGTGTCCCCCCGCACTACCACTATGCTAGTGCCTTAGGGACATGATCCCTCCTCACACACACACGCACACACACACACACACAATCCTGACATTTTAGGTATGAGAAATCTTATAAAGCTTGGAGCAAATCATCATACATGTTGATTATTTTACTAATGACACCATAGTTCATGCAACGTTTAACATGTCTGTTAGGAAAAAGTGGCACTAATAGTTATATTTCTCAGAAATATATACTAACTTTTGTTTTGGATTTTTTTTGTTCTCTATCTTCCGACTTTTGTACCTTAGTAAAAATCTAGAGCCATATTTGTCGATTTTTACTGTATGATAGTCGAGATGTGTATATAACACAAACCTCCTTATGTTGTCCGTCTTGAATCTTAACATCTTAAATTGATATATGTGACTTTAATATGTGTAGCCACATGTTGCCTTCGCGGAAGGATACCAGGATATATCGCTATGTTTGGTTTATTGCACTTTACTTCTTTATATTATTTGCTTGATGCATTTTTGTTGGTATTTGCAATTCTTTTAATTGGTAATTCATGTCTTCACCCTATTCACCTCCTCTAGGGTTGCCTACAAAAATATCTCATAAAATAATTAACATGTAGACTATTGTGTAGATCCTAAACTATACAATATGTTAGGGTGCCTATTCACAATATTTTATGAATTATTAGAATTAATTTTTAAAATTTTTTATTTGGATTGAGGTAATCAAGTTATTCTTAAACTAGTTTAGTTTTATCTATTTCATATGTATGATAACAAATTTATACATCTCAAATTAGATAGACTTTAAAGTTTGAAATACACAGCGAATAAATTTTATATCTATTTAAATTTAATAATTTAATAAATTATATATATAAATATTCTTTAAACTTTATAATTAAATAATATATTTTTATATTAAAATTGGTGTTTTAAAAACCAAACCGGAGATCGACTCGGCCAAGGCACTGGTCGTGTCAAATTGGTTCAACCACTGGGTTCACCTAAGTGGCCCAACTTTAATCCCTTATGGACACTGATTTGTACAAAAATATTCATTTGCAATCAGATTTTAAAAAAATAGTGGGTCAATACTGAATTGGACCGAAAAAGTTACCAGTTCAAGGATCAACCGGTTGAACTTGTCGATCCGGTCCAGTTTTTAAATCTCCTATTAGAATATTTAACCATACATATCTCTATAATCTATTTGGATTATGATTTTATGTTAGAATTTTATTCAGAGTACTTTTGGTCTATATTAGTTTGGTATATGGCTGCATTCAAGCCGAGTCGAACTTTCCATGTTCAAGTTGGTTTTATTTAGGATTGGTCCTTATCCAGATGAGCTCGAGCTTATAAGAAGATGTTAAGCTTGAGCTCATTTTGTTTGTTAGCCGAGTTGAGCTGCTCATATGCAGTTCAAGGTGTTGGAGTTGGAGCTCGATTCCTGGGCTTTATGGGATATGGTCATCTATAGTCCAACCATGTTAAGTATGAGGGAGGCTTTTGCCATCTTTTTTTTATAGTATTGTTCCCATTCACATTTCAGTTTCCAACCAACATGGGACCGATACCAGGCTATGTTAATTATGAGAGAGCTTGGAAAAAGATAAGTCTTTAATTTTCTTAACAATTTCACATTCAAATCTAGAAAGTTAGAAAATTATATACGGCTACTTATGTTGGCTTGCTCAAAAGAGTCAAGTTGAACCTATCCGATTACCTGTTGAGCTTCAAAGGAAGATTTGTTTATGAGCTCGCAAGCTGAGATTCCTATGTTCAAGCCACTGTTGTCAATGATGCGTCGAGACGTGCTCTTTTGGCGTATGGCACAACATGGCGTATTAAGGTGCCGTCTCATGAAATCTAATATGAACTTTAGATTTTACTTTGTTTTGGCTCAATTATGAACCCATAACATGCACCGTACTCTAACGGTCTGACCTACCACCTCACAAGTACACTTTAATTTTCTACTTTCAGAATTCTATCTTAACCCTCTTTTATCTCTCGACTCTCTTTCAATTCTTTAGCAATCATTGTTGACTATCATCCCTCGATTGTCAACAACTTATTCCTAGCCAAAGGATGGATTCAAGTTATTTTTAATTTGCAAGTTTTCTTTTTTCTTTTTTATAGTAATTTTTTATAATTTCAATTTAGTTTTTTGATTTTCCTGCATCGACAAATTTTTTTTCCTCTTTAGTTTAGTTACCTTCCTCAAGTGTACATTTTATTTTTTAGCTTATTTCTTGTGAATTATTTTATACCTTTTTTCTCTCTCACAACATTAAATAATTTATCATTAGGCTAGCATCTATCTTTCTTTACGGACCGCTTGCCATCGTCGAGTCTAGCAGCCCCTTGCCTTGGGTAAGAGCCCCTTGCCTCGGATGAGGTTTTTAAAATTTGTAAGTTTTCTGAACTATATATACAATAAAAGGACTAATTAGGATATTGCAATCAATTTTATTGTGTTTTTTTTAGAGGTTTATAACAAATAAAAAATGTCTCACTCCAACGAGAGACACATCACGCCACACGCCTCGAATGTTATGTGTTTCTTGTGCCTCGCTATGCGCCTTATATTGTGACAATACTGGTTCAAGCACGACTCAGTAAGGTAATCAAACTTATTTTTATGTTCAAGATCGACTCATTAATGGAACCGGGACAAGTTTTTATCGAGTAAGTCGAGCTTGTGAGCAAAGTTCGTAATATCGGCTGTATCATATCGTCTTTTGGTATGTCGATAGTGACTCCTTCATATAATGACCAATAGTGGGCGGTACCTACATTGGTACTTATTAGATTTATTTTATTTTTGTTATTTATCTTATGAGGGTATAATAGTAATCATGGATGTATTGTATATCAATATAAATAGACATGAGATGCAACATAGGGTTTCATGCCCTTATAATCTCCTTTCTCCTTTTTTCCCTTCTCTCCTCTCATTTTCTCTCTATCTCCATCTCCAAACTTTACTTGGTATCAGAGCATCTTTTTGGCTATTTTTTGTCTACTTTTTATGATTTGTCGTTCATCGTTCGTGGTTCATTTATGAGATCTAAAATTTCTACAGATCTCCGTTGGTTGTTCGTTGTTAGTTGTAGTTCATTGTGAGATCTAGGGTTCAAAGATCTCATCTTTCTGTTGTATCTACAAGAATAGTGGCGATCGAATCTTCTAGAGATATTAATAGTGCTACTTGTGGTGGTAGCAGATATGGTTCTCCTTTTACTGTTATTCATAATAATGAATTGAAAAAATCAATTACTGCGGTAAAACTCAATAGTGCGAACTACTTTTCCTGATCCAAGTCTATCAAAGTGGTGATGGGGGCGAAGAAGAAGAAGTTTTTGACAGAAGAACCCCCGCCTAAAATGTTCGCTGAGTATGAAGATTAGATGAATGCATATCCATATATTATGTCATGGTTGTGGCATAGTATGGAGTTGAACATCGCTGCTGAAGTTAAGTGGTGTAAATCCACTAAACAAATTTAGGCATTTCTGGAAGAATCGTATTTGCAGAAGAGGAAAGTTGCTTGTATCTATGACTTGTACAAATTATTGTTTAATACAAAACAAAATGGGAGGCCTGTGAATGAATATCTGGCTTCAAAGAAGGCTTTGTGGGAGAAATTGCTATAATATCATCTTGTTACTACTGATTTGAAGGAAGCTCAGCGATAGAAGAAAGATTTTTATGTTTTACTTATCCTAGCCGGCTTAGATCCTTCACTCAAACCTTGTAAAGCTCAGATCCTTGCTGGAGAGCAGTTACATACGGTGGGCAGTGGCAGATACTTTCTTCCGTCTCAATGGTTCCTTTCTAGGACAGAGTTCTATGGTGCAAAGTACTGACTCTTCTATCCAAGTTACTAGTGCTGTTAGTCGTGGTAGTAGACGTGGCGGTAGAGAAGGTGGTCGTAGTTTTGGTTGAGAAGGAGGGCATACTGGCAGAGATAATGGTCGTGGTGGTGGCCATGGTCAACCACAGAAGTGTTACTATTATAGAATGGTCGATCATATCGAAGACTATTATTGGAATAAGTGGGACAAACCAGAATATGCACATCAAGTGCATGATAAAAATATGTAGTTCCAGGTCACCAGTTCTGCTCCCAAAGATGATACTTTCGGGTTCAATCTGACTTCAACATCCGATACCTCATCTCTATTCGAACAGATTCTTCAAAAGTTGAACGCGCTTGCTAATACCACCTCCCAACCTACTGCAACCATGGTATATATAGGTAATCCTATTTTTATGGGAACCCAGTCATCATCCACCTCTTGGGTCATCGACTCTGGAGCAAGTTTTTATATTTTTGGTATAACCTCTTTCTTTCATAATCGTAGTCCCACGAAACATAATATTATCTTGGTTGATGGGTCTTCTTGGGAAAGGTGTCATTCACCTTACTTAATCATTGTCATTATTTGATTTATATATTGTAGAAGCATGAAATATGCTGGGGAATCATGCGAGTAAAACCCCCAACATACATGAAGTCCATGTAAAATAGAGCTTTAATGCTGTATGGCATAAAAATATGACTTCAGAGCTATATGCGTAAAATAAAGCTTAAGACTGTATGGCATAAAATATGGCTTCAGAACAGCCCGCGTAAGGCAGCACTTCAAGGCTATTTGGCATAAAAAGGTTACTATACCCCCCTGCGTAAAATATGTTTGCTTTTAATGCAATGTGAAGTTGTACGAGGAACTCTTCGTATTCCTTGAATGAATCTGTCAGACAAAACAGTGAACCTAACTCCTGACAAAAAGTACTGCACGACGATCGAGAGGACGACTGTGATGATAATTTTGTACAGAGACCCAGGCTGTCATTTAGTGATATATTCTTGATACAAGTCATTGTTACGCATTCAAAGAATACGCTGCCTATTCTACATGGGCAAAAATGAGTCTTTACGCTCGAGAAGAGACAAAATTAGACGCCACGTCAAAAGCTGCTACTCGTACAGAGCTCGAGGCATATCTCTGCATTTAATGCACGAGATGGGGGCAGATCTCTACATTTAATGCACGAGATTTTGTTCTATTTTTTAAATGACTGGGAAAGCTAAAACTGTGACTAATACGCTCACATCACTATCCTTGCATTTTACGCCAACTAGGCTATTTTCAACTATAGGAGTACGCCGTATGCTATCTCCTCGAAATACGTCAACTCGGCTATATTTGCAAAGGCATGTGATAAGGCTATTTAGCCAAGAATACGCTCAGGACCTCAGTCATGATGGTTAATCGGCTACTTTAGGCTGGTCGCCTGTTCTTCATAAATCCTCAAAGTTTTACGCAGAGCTTGGCTTTTACGCCAACAAGACATTTATTTGACTTTTATGCCAAAAAGATAGTTATTTGGCTTCTACGCCAACCATATCTACGCAAGGTGCAGTTATCTACGTGGCTTGCATGTCGTGATCTTCGAGAAGCAGTTATACACGTTACCTTATAATGGGATACGCGTCATACGCAGATTTAGAAGGTCATCCGAACGTGGGTAACAGTTATTATAACTATCGCATAAAAGATGCCACTTTCTTCACAGTTTAGCTTCTACACCAACTGGACAGTTATTGTGACTGATCTCTATAAATAGAGACCTCTGGTCACAGGATCAAGGATCGGAGGATCAGATCAAGAATCAGAGAGAGAGCACAGACAAAGAGTGTTGATTGACAATTTTAGCAACGAGAATTCAATCCCACTTGCAACCTTCGAAGCTTCTTCTTCTTCTACAGTACTTCTTCATCATGGTGTGGTCCAAGGGACAAAGTGATCGACCACATATCAGACTCCTATAGTAATTTTTTCTCAGAATTATTTTTATTGTACTTAACATCCTCGTATAGGATTAATTGTACTCCTTTTCTTGTTTGTAAGCAAAAAAAGAAAAGATTTCGTATAAACCCTCTTTTTCTCTCATTTTTTTGTTTATTCAAACACAAGATGACGACTCTGCTGGGGACCACTTTCTCTTCTGACGAGAAAGTCATTGCTCAACACGATGCTATATCCATTGGATCGATGAAGAAGACATTGGTCGTCCAGTTCGACCAATCTACTTATGAAGACATGTTTCGTACAGGGGGTAGCTCTCATTCCCTCTCTGTCCAGGACAACAAGAAGCTGCGTAAAGTGTGGATGCCCAAGACATCCTCTATCCTTCCTGTAAGCTCTCCTTCTCTGATCAAAAGGTTGTGACAATACAGCCTATATGCCTTGTGTATAAAAATTTGTCTCACGTCCGTGATGTGGCAGATAAAACTTCTGGCAATGCCTCAGTACCAATCTAGAAGTCTCAGACGCGCTCTGCGCGTAAAACTTTGTCTCCCATCTGTGACATGGCAGACAAAACTTCTGGCAATACCCCAGTGCCAATCGAGAAGTCTAACACGTGCCCTGCACGTAAAACTCTGTCTCCCGTCTGTGACGTGGTAGACAAAATTTCTGACAAGGCCTCAGTGCCAATTCAGAAATTTTAAACGCGCCCTGCGCGTAAAAATATATCTCTCGTCTATGATGAGGCAGATGGACCCTTGGATCACATCAAGGAAAAACGAGTGGCGAATCTCCCAACCTTTAGGCTTGTACGCCCCCAAGAGAAGAAGTTGCCCACTCTTCAGATTACGCGTGACGCCGGAGGACGTTTGAGGACTTTCCCTATTTTGTGCGAACCTGGGCAAAACTCCAAATTACGCTAGGATAAGTCTGTCCGCGTAAAGAAGACCCGCTTTACGAAAAAATATGCTCCTCAGATGGATGATGGATCGTACGCTACTCACATGGGTGAACTGCTGTATTCTTATGGTAGAGAGAGTTATGGTTCCCAATCTACATGTCCCTACTGATATAAAAAGTCAGAATAAGCCTTCTTCTTCTTCTTCTTCTATTAATCCCCCTGATTTGCGTGATTTCTTGATCCAGAAACGCAAAGACAGGGGATCTTCTAATATGTCTATTATACCCCCTAGGGAGCATTGTTGTAATAGCCATAAGGTTGTAATTAACTACTGCTGTTCTAAGGCAAAACGGTCAGTTTTTGATCGGTTGAACTACTCTTTGCCCTTACAGAAAGAAGAACCGACATTCGCGTCAGTAAATATGGCTTCACACATTCCTAGAGGAAGTTCAAGTTTAAGACGTTATCCCTCTAGAACTCCAAGCCAAAGAAGATTTGACAGACTCCTTGAGAATATTGAAGCAGATATTTTTCGAAACACTCGCTCGAGGTCGCGACAATCGGCTTCATATTCTTCTGATTCCGACACTGGGGGTCACCAGCTTTTTGAATTTGATGCTGAAAGTATAGACTCAATCTCTACAGAGATCTATACTAATCCCTCATTGGCATCCAGAGAAATAGGAGTTTATGCCGTTGGAGATGAACATGAAGAGGCTTCCCCATCAGGAAGTACTGAGCAACGCATTGCTGTATTGGAAGCATCGCTTAAAGAGATGCATACCATGATGGAGAGTATGCGCCAGATGATGGTGACTCAATATGCAGCTGCAATAGCTCAAACACTGGTTCCTCCGACCCAACTACGTGTGGGGGTAGACATGCCACCACCCAATGCAAGCCATGAGCCTGTTACAAATCAAGAGTCAGCTGCTCCATAACCCTTTAATCCGGAGAATGTATTGCCTCCTGTTGGAGTTATAATACAACCGATCTCTTACCTTTCTGCTGTCCCTTTCCCAACTGAAGATCGATACAGGCAGTTTAGGAATTAAAAGCCCAATTTGATGCCCTGAAGCATAAGGATCAGCTCAAGAAGTTGGGAATCAACCAGCCATACCCAGCTGTCTGGGACGAGGTTCCTTTCTCACCAAAATACAAACCATAGGCTATGGTTTTGTTTGAGGGAAAGACGTCACCAAGCCAGTATATGAATTACTTCAGCATGATGACGGTATTGTTGCAGGGGAATGACGCCCTTCCCACTTGAGTGTTTAAGGGCTGTCTGTCTGGAGTAGCCTACCAATAATACCGTAGTCTAGCGGACAACTGCATTACTTCTTTTAAAGATTTTAAGACCTTGTTCTTCGCTCGATTCTAGGAAGAAGGAATGGACATGTCTATGTCATCGCTCATCGAAGTGAAGCAGAAGGATAAAGAAAATGTTCGTACTTTTTTAAACATTTTTGTCAGGCTACTTTGCAGATGCCTCCTGGAGTTCCAGACTCAGCCTTGGTGGACATTTACAGGAAGAACCTTCTCCCACTGATCTCAGTGTTCACGGGACCATATCAGTTCCATGATTGGCCCTCATTTATCATATCAGGGATAGCCGCTGAAGATAACAGTCGAAAGGCTCATGACAACAAAATTATGATCTCTACCTCTGATAGAGGGAAGCGGTCATCCTCCAATAACGACCATACTCATAGTTCCAAAAGAAAGGAAGCTCTGGCAATCAATATGTCCAGGCAACATACTCCAGTAACTACGCAGACGAATCCTGGGACTTCCAGGCCTAAAGAAGAATATTCTTTTGATGATGATGACATTCCGAGCATATTCGATTATCTAGTCAAAAGTGGCAAGCTTACTCTCCCCGAGAGAAAGCGTCCGAATAAAGTCGGCAGTACAAATAATCCCAAGTACTGTATTTTCTACAGGTACATACATCACCCCACAAAGGCATGCTATGTACTGAAAAGGAAAATCCAGGAGTTGATCGACGCCAAGGCCATCACTCTGGGTAATAGCGAGAAGACGGTCACTGTCACGCCCCGATCTCCCGCAGGCTAATCGGCCGTTCCCGCTAAGCGGGAATCATCCTCGCCAGCGCTCCCGCGGAATGATCGCTTGACCCATCCGGGCGTGATGCCGCACGAGCGTGATCCACGTCCGTGCAAGGCCATGGTTCATTGGCTGGCGGTAAGAGTTCTAAGCCACAGAGTCGCACAGATTGTCCGAGTGCAGCGGAGTCATGAACGCATAGCGATTCGGTAACAAGTTCTCTGAGTTGACAAATATAGCGGAAGCATTGAAACACAAGTTGAAGTAAGGCAAGCTCTTTTATTGATATGAACATGTGTTACAGGCGGCGTATAGCTGAGATTACAAGTCGCTCAAGCCTTTCTCTCTGAAACATAAAATCGTGCCAAGTGGCTACAATTGTGGAATGATTGTAGGAACGATGTTCAAGCGATGTTCACAACTTATGTCTTGTATATGTGCTTCTGTTCCGGACGCACCGTTGCTTCGGAGTGATGTCCACGCCTTAGCACGCACGTTGGAGGCATCCGCACCGAACGAGGTTCTCCCACACCCTGCACACAAACTGGTGGATTATCAGTACATTGAATGCACTGGTGGAAAGCTACTCGCCCGCTCGACAAATCCAAACACGTAATACAGGTTCCGTGCACAACTATTAAGTTGTCTTTCTAGTTGCCTTAGGATCAGTTTCATGCAAGATTTGAATAGCCTAACGTGTCGGGCAGTGCACCGTGCAACATGAGAGAAAACACGGCGAGACTTACCAACTTACCATCTCCTTCCCTGTCTAAGGCAAACATTGAGGCAAACATTTTAATTCACGCACGGGCAAGAATAAACATTCAGGAGGCAAGCATATGCAAACACGCGGGTCATTTTTAACAGGATCGTTCAGGTGTTTAGTTGTTCTTGATGCGATGCAGTGACTCGCACGCGGATAGCCGCTAAGCGAGGATGACTTATCTATATGAACAGGAGTCGCTGGCAAAGCCATTACTGGACGTAGTCGAGGACAAGGATAGCATGCTACGCGTATACACGAGGCACACGAACATGATGCATTGTAAGCTATCCTCCCTGTACACAAGACTACACACGAGCTCCATCCGGACCTGATCGGCCCCAGTGCCCCGGTGACCGTCCGTGGAACTAGTCCGCAACATGCAAGTCAGGGTTAAACCAGTCTTAGGCAACACGATTATTTGACCAATCTCAGGCAACACGATTATTTGATTTACACACGAGCACACGACAAGCAGTAATGCATGATTCATTTAGCTATTGGATATGCACAGTCTCCTGGGCTGCTGTAAGCCCGCACACGAGGGAGACTTGCAGGGAGATCCGAATACCTGAATGAGTCTTGCCACTGGAGTATGGTTCTTTTACTTGACAGGATGCAGTCCCCTGGATCGGGAACTGCCTTGGTGACCTAACGGTCCCGGATACTTGCAGGTTCATTCAGGCACGGAATGACTACGTAGTAGTCTCCCGGGGATTGGATGAAAACATGGCAACATTCAAGCAGACTAGCATGCGTTTCTAAGGAACATAAGCAGGCACGTTGCTCGGACCCGAAGGTAAGCCGAGAGATGAAACCGTTAAGGGACTTAGCATGCGAGGGTCTGTATATAAGCAGTATTTCGGTTTCTATGTTCTAGCAAGCAATACAAGTTGGGATTATTCCCTTAGCTAGGTGCGTTGGATTTATTAGCATGCAGGGGGTGAATCACCTAGCGACTAGCATGAATATTCCAGATTTTATGTGTGCTGGCTAAGCAAAGACAAGTTTACCGTAGCCACCCACCTTAGCGATGATTCGCCTCGGTAGAGCGATACGCCTGAGCGAGCCTCTGAAAGTCCAAGCTGGATTCCTGTTGGGACAAGTCTGGATATCTTTTGCTTCTTGATCGAGGCAAAGCGGGTCGGGACAGCTGCACTTTTGCCGTTTGAGACGACAGTCCGCTTGAACGGAACGGGGTGTTACATCCTACCCAACTTAGAAAAAGTCTCGTCCTCGAGACTTACTAAGGACAAGCAGTGATCTAGGGTTGAGGCAATCCTAGACAAGTCGTTGCACTTGTTCATTTGGAGATTCACTTGCACAAGCGTCGAAATCAGCATATCGCTTAGACTGGATCGTGCGCACTTTCGAAGTGCACTTCTAGCGTGAACACGTCAACCAGCTTAGTGATAGCGAAGTCTCAGCACTCGAGTTTTTACCTTTTCCTAAGTCTTGGATGGGGCACTAGTTCAAGGCGTCCCTCGAATAGATGCATTCAACCAAACTTAGAGTTAGTGAAAATCGGACAAGCTACTAGCGATACTCTCAAGGGTTCGCACAGGTTGGCACAAAGGCCACTCACAGCATACAACTAGACAAGCAATCATATCATTCAAAATGTATTTTTGAAAGTATTTAGACTTATTGTTGGAACATCCCATCGAGGCATTGAGAGAGAGCGTGCACATAACCCACGAACGAGCTTTCGAAACAGAGATATCGAATCGAAGTCCAAAGGCGTAGAAGCCAGGCTCTGATACCAACATGTCACGCCCCGATCTCCCACAGGCTAATCGGCCGTTCCCGCTAGGCGGGAATCACCCTCGCCAGTGCTCCCGCGGAATGATCGCTTGACCCATCCGGGCGTGATGCCGCACGAGCGTGATCCACGCCCGTGCAAGGCCATGGTTCATTGGCTGGCGGTAAGAGTTCTAAGCCACAGAGTCGCACAGATTGTCCGAGTGCAGCGGAGTCATGAACGCATAGCGATTCGGTAACAAGTTCTCTAAGTTGACAAATATAGCGGAAGCATTGAAACACAAGTTGAAGTAAGGCAAGCTCTTTTATTGATATGAACATGTGTTACAGGCGGCGTATAGCCGAGATTACAAGTCGCTCAAGCCTCTCTCTCTGAAACATAAAATCGTGCCAAGTGGCTACAATTGTGGAATGATTATAGGGACGATGTTCAGGCGATGTTCACAACTTATGTCTTGTATATGTGCTTCTGTTCCGGACGCACCGTTGCTTCGGAGTGATGTCCACGCCTTAGCACGCACGTTGGAGGCGTCCGCACCGAACGAGGTTCTCCCGCACCCTGCACACAAACTGGTGGATTATCAGTACATTGAATGCACTGGTGGGGAAGCTACTCGCCCGCTCGACAAATCCAAACACGTAATACAGGTTCCGTGAACAACTATTAAGTTGTCTTTCTAGTTGCCTTAGGATCAGTTTCATGCAAGATTTGAATAGCCTAACGTGTCGGGCAGTGCGCCGTGCAACATGAGAGGAAACACGGCGAGACTTACCAACTTACCATCTCCTTCCCTGTCTAAGGCAAACATTGAGGCAAACATGTTAATTCACGCACGGGCAAGAATAAATATTCAGGAGGCAAGCATATGCAAACACGAGGGTCATTTTTAACAGGATCGTTCAGGTGTTTAGTTGTTCTTGATGCGATGCAGTGACTCGCACGCGGATAGCCGCTAAGCGAGGATGACTTATCTATATGAACAGGAGTCGCTGGCAAAGCCATTACTGGACGTAGTCGAGGACAAGGATAGCATGCTACGCGTATACACGAGGCACAAGAACACGATGCGTTGCAAGCTATCCTCCCTGTACACGAGACTACACATGAGCTCCATCCGGACCGGATCGGCCCCAGTGCCCCGGTGACCGTCCGTGGAACTAGTCCGCGACATGCAAGTCAGGGTTAAACCAATCTCAGGCAACACGATTATTTAACCAATCTCAGGCAACACGATTATTTGATTTACACACGAGCACACGACAAGCAGTAATGCATGATTCATTTAGTTATTGGATATGCACAGTCTCCTGGGATGCTGTAAGCCCGCACACGAGGGAGACTTGCAGGGAGATCCAAATACCTGAATGAGTCTTGCCACTGGAGTATGGTTCTTTTACTTGACAGGATGCAGTCCCCTGGATCGGGAACTGCCTTGGTGACCTAACAGTCCCGGATACTTGCAGGTTCATTCAGGCACGGAACGACTACGTAGTAGTCTCCCGGGGATTGGATGAAAACATGGCAACATTCAAGCAGACTAGCATGCGTTTCTAAGGAACATAAGCAGGCACGTTGCTCGAACCCGAAGGTAAGCCGAGAGATGAAACCGTTAAGGGACTTAGCATGCGAGGGTCTGTATATAAGCAGTATTTCGGTTTCCATGTTCTAGCAAGCAATACAAGTTGGGATTATTCCCTTAGCTAGGTGCGTTGGATTTATTAGCATGTAGGGGGTGAATCACCTAGCGACTAGCATAAATATTCCAGATTTTATGTGTGCTGGCTAAGCAAAGACAAGTTCACCGTAGCCACCCACCTTAGCGATGATTCGCCTCGGTAGAGCGATACGCCTGAGCGAGCCTCTGAAAGTCCAAACCGAATTCCTGTAGGGACAAGTCTGGATATCTTTTGCTTCTTGATCGAGGCAAAGCGGGTCGGGACAGCTGTACTTTTGCCGTTTGAGACGGCAGTCCGCTTGAACGGAACGGGTGTTACAGTCACTGCCAACATGATCTCACTCCAATTTGGCAATATGCCCCCTCAAGAAGTCCCAGATGGTGTGGTACCTATTCTATGGGCAATAATGAACATTGTTAATCTCCCTCTGACCAGGGGTCAAAATCATGACTTAGTGTCCCTAATTACCAAGCGTGGGGAGATCATGTGAGTTCACCCTAATCTGGTGTCAGAAATTGAGGAAGAGACTAAAGCTGCTAAAGCTAAGTCTAAAAAGAACTCAAGATGTAAACCATTCCATATGGTTGCAATATTCCCGATATCGGAAGAAGAGGCTTTGGCAACCGGAACCCGTTCAGGAAAAGCCGATCTCAAAGACTATGGAGGGAGTCATGAGGAAGCAACGACAGACACTTCAGCTGCCAAACCTCCAGAGCCTGAACCTGTTACGCCAGAGGCAGGTCCTTCCAAACCAACTTCGGTGGACAAGGGCAAACAAAAAGAAGTTCGTTTTGATAAACCTTTGAAGAATTTTCAAAACAATGGTTTAGAGAAACCATATAACTTCGACATCTTGGTCCAGTTGGCTAATACTTTGGCCATATTGTCTATTTTTGAGCTACTTAGGCTATCCAAAGACACTCGTTAAGCCTTGAGTGAAGCATTAATGCAAGCAGATGTATGCTTGGCTCAGCTGAAATCCCCTGATAAAGAGCCTGTGGTATGTCCTCAATGCCATAGTATGATGGGAGTGGTCCCTAACATCACTTTCACTCAAGAGGACATATTGTTGAAACATAACAGACATGACAGGCCTCTTTATTACATCGGATACGTCAGCTCCATGGAGGTAGACCGGATTCACATAGATCCGGGATCGTCGATCAGCATTATCCCTCATAGTCTGCTAAGACCGTTGAGGATTCCTATAAGTGAACTGGCTTACACTACCACTACAATCGTTGGCTTCAATGCCAGGAAAAGCAGGCCATTGGGGAAGATTTGTCTGAGAATCCAGATTGGTGACCTTAGATCAGTGGCTACATGCTATATCATTGATTCGGAGGTATCTTACAATATTCTGTTGGGCAGATCATGGATCCAAGATCATAATATTGTCCCTTCAACTTTACATCAATGCTTCAAATATGTAGACGTCCAAGGAACAGTGAAGACAGAATTCGCTGATCTCAATCCTTTCAAAGGGGTTAAATCTTACTATTCTGATGCCATGTTGTATACCCAATACTACATAAAGCAGGTATCAGGCAGGACGGAGAAAGAATCCCATCGGGAGCCAGGAGAACCATCTGCTGAGCAACCTTTGTCAATCCAGGTGAAAGGGCGGATTACCCGTCCGAAAGTCATGGAACCTATGACTATTCACTTGGGCAAATCAAAATCGGAAGGAGGGAATAATCCTCTAGTGATCAATCTGAACCAGAAACCTCCACCTTTGGTCATTGACCTTAGGCACAGCAAGCAGTCGACTGATGTAAATATAACCGAGAACGTGATTTCTGACGATAATAAAGATTCTTTTTTCCAGTATACTGATACTCAATTTCCTAATCAGGAATCTTCTCTGCATAACGATATAGAACCTATAGCACAAAAGTTCCTGGAAGCTATAGACTTCTATTATCCATATGTGTGGGAAGTAGTGTCAGCATCTAATATCATCACGACATATGGGCCACATGAAGATTCTATCTTTATTGTTCCACCTACCCACAACGATCAGCATCCAATAGTCTTCGATCGTATGTGGAATAGACCGATTGTACAAGAAGATTCTCATGAGTCTGATGCTGGAAAAATACAAGTCCGCATATATAGTCCATAGGCTTTGAAGATTATGCAAAGCATGGGTTATGATTTGAAGTTGGAGCCAGGCCTCAACTATGGGAAAGGCAGACGAATATCGTTGCATGGTGATCCCTACTGTCAACAAACTCGTTTCGGGTTAGGGTATACCACATCTCTTGCAACTTCGAACAACTCTGAGTCAAGTGAGAAGACCATTTCCTCTTCTCAAGATGATTTGTCGTCCTCCGATTTAGATGATGAACTTGAACGGGCATTATCAGTAAATATGGTGTTGACAGATTCCCTCAAAATAGAGGAAGAAGAATCTGAACTATTTGAGAATGAATCCTGGCACAGCAAATGGATACACAATGGGAACTCCAGTTCGAACAAAAAGAACCACCCACTGAAGATAAGGTTATCCAAGTCAATATTGGGGATAATTTTTTACCAAAGCCGATATTTATCAGTAACAATCTTTAAGAAGAAGAAAAGGAAGAAATGATCCAGCTGATAAAAGAATATATCGACGTCTTTGCATGGAATTATGAGGATATGCCAGGTCTTGATCCTAAAGTGGCTACCCATAAACTCAATATATTGTCCAATTCAAAGCCCGTAAAGCAACACCAACACCGATTTCGCCCGGATATGATGGATGCCATTGAAGTTGAAATCAAGAAACTAATAGCATGTGGGTTCATCCGGGAAGAACAATATCCTAATTGGGTCGCTAATGTTGTCCCGGTTATGAAGAAAAACAGAAAAGTTCGTATTATCACTACCCCATTTCCAGAGCCGGGTATTTTTTTATTTTAATTTGGTTATTTATGTATTTATTATAAATAATTATATTTATATTTAATTAGTGATTGTATTATTTTTGTTGATTGTTTTAGAATTTTGGCTAGCCTGGACCCAAGTCAGACCCTAGTGGACCCATGTCAGACCCAACCAACACGCTTGTTAGACTTATTTCTAGGCTTAGGAGTTAGTTTGAGTGCTTTTGGAAACCCTAAACCCAAAACCCAATTTGCATGACTTGAGGGGAGGGCATTTTAGTCTTTTGGATTAATGTAACCTACTTATGTGTGTGTGGCCGACCCTATTCCCCTCTTCCCAGACCCGACTACAGCCCCCTCCCTATTCTTCTTCA